>VCAZ01000039.1:3038555-3208555 GCA_005784505.1 Bagarius yarrelli
AAGTCCCTTTTGACACGCTTATAAAACCAGACGGTCAAAAACAATAGTTTTACCCAGCAGAAGCTTGCCTTATAGGCAAGCCCCTGCCGAACACAACACTCACACCTCAAAATTGAACTTAGAACTGCTTAACACACATTAACAATATTTGTGCATAACATTGTCTCTCACAATGTATGTCACCTGTATAACACCAATGTATAACACCTCCTACTTTATATAAATCTGCTACCCCACCCCCTACCTGCACACTTGCACTAGCAATCTTCCCAATATTTATAGAATGTACGTTTGCTTTCTTTCATCATGTATATTACTACTCATATTTATTTATTTTTTTATTGGGGCTCAGTCATTTCGCTACCTGTCATACCATGTATTTCTAGTGGATGACAAATAAAATTGATTTGATTTAGAAAATGTAAAACCTTAATTATTAACCTCAAACATTTGGATCTTAGTTATTGGCTGCATTTAACTTTAACTTAACATTTAAGTTTCTGCTTTGTTTGTTATTCATTTTATATGATATGATAACTTTATATGATAACTTTATATGATAACTCTATATGATAACGCTATATGATAACTTTATATGATAACTCTATATAACTCCATATGATAACTTTATATGATAACTCTATATGATAATGCTATATGATAACTATATAACTATATATGATAACTCTATATGATAACTATAAATGATAACTATGACTACTGTGACTAGGACGCATGTGATTTAAGACATACAGTGTTTTTCTTCTTCATGCAGGTTTGCCGCCAAACTGATTGCCGGAGTTTTGGACTTCAAAAAAATGATTGACAGGTGAGTGTTATTTTTCTGATTCAAAGAATCTGATACAGCTTGGTTTGTCATTGGTTATATCTTCGTTTGCAGTGAAACGTTGCCTGTTGAGTATTTGGGAGGAAAGCCGTTGTGTATGGATCAGTACTACCAGGTGCTGTCATCATGTCGAATTCCAGGACTGAAGAAAGACACGGTGGTGAATCATGCCTCTGGAAAAACGCCACCAACTCACATCACGGTGGTTCACAATTTTCAGGTAACTAGCCAGACAGACGACTAAAACCTGCTTCAAAAGCGACTGTAAATATTTCTCACCTGCACTTTCTAACATTCATCTTTCCAGTTTTTCATTCTGGACGTATACAACAGTGACGGCACGCCGCTGACGGTGGATCAACTCTACATGCAGCTAGAAAAGATCTGGAATTCTTCTTTACAGACCAACAAAGAGCCTATCGGTATTCTCACCTCCAACCAACGTAACACCTGGTGCAAAGCCTACAACAACCTTATCAAAGGTGATCTATATCTAACCTGTTCAGCCGCTTAGGATGTAATTAACGTGATCTGATAATGTTATGTTTGGTGCTTGGTATTTCTAAAGACAAAACAAATAAAGAGTCAGTACGGGCCATCCAGAAGAGCATCTTCTTAGTGTGCCTGGATGCCCCGATGCCACGGGTGTCCGAAGAGATCTACTACAGCAAAGTGGCTGCACAGATGCTGCATGGAGGAGGAAGCCGCTGGAACAGTGGGAATCGTTGGTTTGATAAAACACTACAGGTAAAATACTATCCAATTTGATGACTTGCTAACATCATCTTTTAAAACCGACTCGTATCTAATATCTGCATTTATACTATACACATGGCCAAATATCCCAAGGTAGAAATACTGTTCGGAAAAGGAAGTAAAAACGGTGCGATAATCAATGGAGCCAATGGATAAAGACCAAATGATTATTCAGTATGTTGCTTCCATATCATATTTAAAGGTAGGCAAAATAACGTTTTCGTTGGGCAGAGAAAAAAAAAGAGAGCATGTGTCGCAGCCTGGCCGAATGTAGCATTGATCACTAAGTTCTAAATAATTTTTTTCTGCTTAAACAATCGATCTGTGCCACATTAGAGGAAAAAAATGGAATTGATACATGCAGTGTAAATGCGTAGTTGAGACACTGTTCCAACATGACAATACCCTTGTGCACAAAGCAACTGGACTCCATAAAGACATTTTCTTCATCCGAAATCACATGCTTTCATACTGTATAGTGTGTAAAACTGAGTATATGAGACAAATAATATGTATAGTATCATTAGAATGTAAAATCCAGTATGCCCAGATGATCCAAGTTTCCAGATGATCTGGTATTACCTGCTTACCTGCTTAAGTAGTACGTAATTTTGGACGGAGCCATGGTGTGTATTGGTTGGTGTGCTGTATAAAGACCCATCTCTGATTCAACCACACTGAACAACTTTAGGATAAACCGGAACACTGAATGCACTCCTACCCCCCCATCCCTAAAACTTGCCAACCCAAACCCCCCATCACTCCGGTGCACTGCAAACCAAATAGTGTCTATTGGACAGCCTGCACAGAAATGTGGATGTTGTTATTGGAGGAAGATTAAGACTACCTGGAATGTAATCTGGAATGTAAAGTTTAAAAAACACATGTTTACCCCTACAAAAGAAACTAACTGGTTTAAAATAATCCCGTTTATCAGCATGTCCAATTAGAATCCAGAACTACATGTACATGTATTTTTGCAGGTTTAAAATATATGCACTATATATTAGCATATTTTTCATCAAAAATCAAAGTATCTGCATAAACATCATAACCTACTATTTTATGTGACACTTTAATATTTTGAAAACATAACCTGACCTGTAGTATTAGTATTCCCGTGTGTGTACAGTCGCAGCTTTGAGAAGTCAAAGAGCTGCTGACTGTTTATAGTGTCTCATTTTTTCTTCTTCACAGTTTATAGTGGGTGAGGATGGATCGTGTGGACTGACGTATGAGCATGCTCCTGCTGAGGGACCTCCTATAGTGTTCTTAGTGGACCATGTGGTGGAGTATATGTAAAGCAGAATTCATTTAGTGTTTAAACATGTATAATCATATAGTCCGGAACCTTAAGCTGCTAAAAGCCTGAGTTTATTGTAGGAAAGTATTAATAAAACGATAATAAAGGAGAAAAGGTGGTTTTGGTTTACTTGTAATGGCGGCTAGATTTTTTTTTTAATGGTGCAAGAAAACTGAAAAATCAAACTGTTAGTAATGCAGGACTGTAAATAGTTAATGGTGAAGATGTATCATTCCCGCTAGCTAAAATATTAAAAATGTTAAAGTAACTGTAATAAATTTACCATAAACCAATGAATTGAAGTTTAATGTGGGTTTTTTATTAGTGTATATAAACAATTGTGATAATAATTCGAATAATTTAGGCATTTATGTAGTTCGGATTCAGAAATAAAGGCTATAAAACTAACCCACAAAAAAGCCCCAAAGGAAAAACAATAACAGGCATGAGCTACGTGCCAATGGTCCAATCATATTAGGCTTAAAATATATCACAATGCGCTTAAATTCCCAAATCTAAATGTTTAGAAGGTGTTAATAATTATTCTATTTTATTTTTTGAATTCTGTACCAGCAGCTTTGGTTTATGTTTATGTATTAAGCTATTAAAAGCAACAAAAATATGTCACCTAACACATCTTGCTTGTCATGGAAGGTGAATATTCTAAAACATTGTGTTTACCGTTTTGTTGTAACAGGAACAAAACAGAAATGGTGCGAACTCCTATGATTCCCCTGCCGATGCCACAGAAACTGCGCTTCAACATCACACCAGAAATTAAAAAAGACATCGAGAAAGCCAAGCAGAACATGAACATGTAAGCGCTTTTCATTACTCCGGCCATTTTTTCAATAAATGATTGATGTGAGGTAATTGAAGTCCATCTGTTTTGCAGAATGGTGCATGACCTGGACGTGCGAGTGCTGAACTTCTCTCACTACGGCAGGAAATACCTCAAGTCGAGTAAAATGAGCTCGGATGCTTTCATCCAAATGGCCCTCCAGTTGGCATATTACAGGTGTGTCAGAGTGCCACCTGCTACAAATAGCAGCAATCATATAATATTATCTAGACATTTTTTTAGGGTTTACATAATTACCATTTGATACTTTTGCAACCATGTGAACGTCATCTAATGATCATTTGCTCATTTTACGCTCGTTGGGTGGTTTGTTGCTGCATTAGGCTCTACGATGTTTGTTGTCCTACATATGAGAGCGCCTCCCTGCGCATGTTTAAACTGGGAAGAACGGAGGCCATCCGCTCTACCACCACCGAGTCGCTCAAATTCGTACAAGCCATGGATGACAAGTCCAAACAGGTCAGGAAAATTACATTAATATACTGCATGTTTACGATATCACACACACTACAAACATACACACACTATAAACCTAACAGCGTTCATAGTTCCTGCTTTTGAGCCCCGACTATTATTTTCTTGTATCACTCAATATAAATTATATTTTTATAAACGTAATATAAAGTAAGCACTAAAACAAATACACTATATAGCCAAAAGTTTGCGGACACCTTAGCAAGCACACTTACATAAGCGTGTCTTCCTCAAACTGTTGTCACACTCTTGGAAGCACACGGTTGTCTAAAATGTCTCTATATGCTGTAGAATTACATTTCTTGAGACTGGAATTAAGAGGCCTGAAAAAACTGTCCCAGCATGTCCGTGAACAAAGTCCCTAAGCTCTATGAAGACATGCTGTGTTATGTTTAGAGAGTTCTGACTTAAACACCACTGATTACCATTGGGATGAACTGGAAAACCAACTGAACCCCAAACCTCCTCATCTTAACATTATTGTCTGATCTAACTAATACTATTGTAGCTGAATAAACACAAATCCACACAGTCACATGACACAATCTAGTGGAAATAATTTCCAGAAGGAGATTATTACAGGAGTAAATCTGGATTAGGATTTTTAAAACACACACATGAAATTAATAGTCAGGTGTCCCAGTACTTTTGTCAAAATATTGTATTTGGTATTTATTATGTTGGGAAATATCTAGATCTAGGACAAAAAGTGGTAGATCGTGTGGTTGGCCAAGGTTTTGGCCTGCTGACCGAAAGATTGTGGGTTCTAGCATCATCTAGCATCTAGTTGTCACTTCTGGGCCCCTGAGCAAGACCCCTAACCCTAAACTGGATAAGGGTGTCTGTAATGTAATATCATAGGAGCTGTTTATGTATCAGGTTTATTTATCAGGGTTATCAGGTCACCTGACCATCACATTGACACGTGGCCCTGTACAGGACACTCGAGTTTTTCCACCCAAACCAGAACACAGCATGTCCTCATAGAGTTCAGAATAATATTCCAAAATCTCTGACAGAAGATTATTATCCATCCTAAAAATATGAAACAAATTTATAGAATCATAGAAAAATCTCACAATAATGATAATTACACACTGTGAGTGTTTAATGTACTACTTCCTGTGTCAGGAATCAACTTACTATAGCAACAATAAGATCTGAAACTTCTCGAACACTTTCTGACCAATCAACATGGAGAATTTAACACTGCTGTTGTATAAACCATAAAACAGTTTATTGTTTATCACTGTGATATGAACTTGTGGAGATGTTTTGTATGAAGTAGGTGTGTTATCATAAAATTGACAGTTATTACTTAACAATTATGTGTGATTCTTTGGCAGACTGCAGAGAAACTGGACCTGCTGGAGAAGGCCATGGACGCCCATCGAAAGTACACACACATGGTAGGAGCTTTTATATAGACTGTTGGGACTTTTTCCAAACAAATATATTACAAATAAACTGATGACGAAATGTTTCTGGAACACAATCTGTCATTATCCAGGCTATTCACGGCCAGGCAATAGACCGACATCTGCTGGGGCTGAAGATGCAGGGCATTGAAGATCTGACTTCACTTCCAGACATCTTCATGGATACATCCTATGCTGTGGCAATGCATTTCAACCTCTTCACCAGCCAAGTATGTGGTTTTGCTTGTTATTTTTTTTATTTTGGCAGAAGGTCCACAGTAGCAGCTTATTGGTTCTCTGGATAAGGACGTTAAATGCCAGAAATGTAAATGTAAAATTGCTCTAAAAATATCTAGAAAAGGCTGGCCACAGTTATCTAGCCACAGTTTTGTTGTTGTTTTTTTTTTATTATTGACATTTTTTATTGGTTTGGAATGAAAATTGATTGGAGGGAACCTTGTGATGTCAGAAAGAGTAGGTAGTGCTTTTGCGTTTGCTATTAAGTCACAGGTCATGATGCTTTTTCCAGGTCGGCTCAAAGACGGACTGCTTCATGTGCATCGGGCCAATGGTGCCAGACGGTTACGGCGTCTGTTACAACCCGATGGGGGACCACATTAACTTTGCCGTGACGGCTTTTAACAGCTGTGAAGAAACGAATGCCACCAAATTAACGCGGTTCCTTGAGGAAGCACTACTGGACATGAAGGCTCTTTTAGAGCAAAGGCCTAAGACAAGCAAGTGAGACTGTCTTCTGTGGGATAAGACAAAAGCAACAAACAAAAGAGGATCAGGGTGGAAAGATGTGATGCTGGAAAGACGAAAACGAATACGTTTTTTTTTGCCTTTTGCTTTACCTGCATATGTCCTCAAGCAGAACAAGAACAAGTTCTCTTACCCTTATTTCTTGCCTTGACATCAGTGTTTGTCTCACAACAGTTTCGTAAAGATCTCTGATGCTGGTGAAAAAAAAATACGGCACCACCATATTTCTGCAGTATTTTTTCTTAGCTGCTGTTGCTGTTTACTAATGTGTGTCTGAAGGTTTGCTATAATCTGGTTTGCTAACCGGAAACACTAAGCAAGCCTGCTTTAGGGCCGTAATGTGTGTATCTATAGCTGTGTATTTATTAGGATAAATATACATTTGGACACAGTAAGTAATTTAAGCTACGCTTATTTTTTTATTTTTTTTTTTATTTCCTGCGTTTAATTAACCAAAAGTTCTTTTTAAGTTACGTAGAACTGAAAAAATGTTCCACCTCATTCAGAGGGATCAGATTACATTACATATAAGTGGAGTACATTAACATGACTAAGAGAATGAGATCATGCATGCTCTAACGATAACACAGCATTCTAATAGAACCTATTCCTGGATAAACCCATAAAGGGCTAAATCAGTTTATCCTCCTCAGGCTTAATATAGGAATACTCTGCTCTAAATGATCCTTTAATTTGTTGGTATTCCCCGTGGAATTCCACTTCTGTCCTGCTTCCTGTAGAAGTCCAGTGGAAGAGCTGCATGCCTTTGAACACTGCAGATTTTACAGCGTCTACATCTCGGATCTAAGGGATTTAAAACAGACTCGTCTTGGCTTGATAACAGAAAAAAACAATATTAAAAGCACTTGTGGGTTTTTTTTACCAGTAAGTTTGCCATTACTTTATTTAATTACAGTAGGAATAGTATATTGGCGCTTTAATACATATTTTGCTTGAGTGACAAGTGTCCCTGGGTCAACCAGGGCCCCTTTATATGCACACTTTTTTTGTAAATTCGACTGATATCATTTTGATTAAAATATTCCCGTCGAGCCGTTATCTATTTCTATTTGGTGTTTACATGGGCTAACGCTTTTAATCAGAATTTTTTTTTGTGACATAATCTTAGCTCGTTTGTCAATTGATAAATTTTATTACTTCCCATGTTAATCACGCTAGTTACGGGCATTGTGTTTCCTTAACCCACTACACCACGGCGCCGGCTGCTAATGTTATCTTTATAGATGTTGATAGTGTTAAAAAAAAATATTCACATTTTTATTATATAGTGACATATGCATTAGTAATTTATGTTAACATTCGTAAAACCAGGTGGCACGTTTGCAAGCCAGAGAAAAAATAAAAAGAAGAAAGTTCATTTTCTGACCCTAGCGACCCGGTGGCCCCAAAAGTTGGGACTTTTGTTATGGAAAAAAACAGGCTCTCTTACCAGCACATATGCAGAGTCTGATGAGGTTGCATTTAATACAGACAGCGCTTGGATCTGTATCCTTAGAACAGGTGGGGCGTCGATGAACACCCTACAGGATTGCATGCTGGAGGATGAGGGTGATGATGATCTTACTGGGTTCTCGATCAAACCGGTTGGAGAAAACAGCTGAACATCACAATCTGACGATCGAAGCAAAACTTCAAATTTATTTATCAGATTTATCAAAACTGATTTTATCAAACAAGACAAACTTGTCAAAACGATCATTGTGCCCAACCTTCATTATAGCTTTTCTTCATGTTCTTCTTACTCTGGTAGGAAAGCAGGACTCCGTTGCCAGGAGTGATTCGGCTTTGACGCACCAACAGAACGTTGGAGCGTGAAGTCAGGGTCTTTCCAGCCAACCTTTCACAGATTTGCCTTAGAGACTTTCTCTCATAAAGGGCAAGATTCTCCTCTTAACATACACACAAACACAAAGAATTTAAATTAAGCCTAACCCCTTGTGTCGTGGAAAGGCATTCATCTGGTCACTCACTATGTCTACAATTAAGAGAGCTGGTCTCAATTTTGATTTGGATGACTTCATCGAGAGGACGGCCAATGGAGATGAAGCACCGCCTCTCTGTGACATTCCGTAGGTCGATGATTCCTGTGTCCTGAAGAAGGAGCTGCCCACACAAACCTGCAGTGGAATACCAATGCATACCATTAGGAAGAAGACATTAATAACATAAATACATTTAAGAGACATTTCCATTTTTTAGAATCCTAATCATACTTTTTGATTTAGATCTTCTGGTTGTTATTAAGGATGATGAAAATAATGGTATAATAGAATGGTGCATCCTGTGACATCTAGAACAATCTTTATTCATGCACAGATTCTATCACGCCACACTGGTGCCCACATTTTGCCACTTAACTGCTTTGCGGAGGTTGTTTCGACAATGTTGTGGTGGTGGCACTCATCACTGGTACCGTAGGTAGAACTTCTAAGAACGTCTTGGCATCTTCAACAGGTGCATATGTCATGTTGCTCCAACTCTCCACCTCCTGTGTAGAAGCAGTGCTTGGCCCAGGGGTGGAGCAGTTAGCACTATAGCAGGCTTGGATAGTGATAGGTTTGGGAAGATGGACACAGAGAATGGGAGTGATGGGTACAGGGCTGGACGGTCCAAGACATGAGACGGTCCGAGACTGAATCCCATAACCACAATAGACCGAACACTACAGATAAAAAGTAAGAGGGACAAAAAGAAAGAGAGACTTTAGAGAGAGGCTAAGATACCTACAGTAGATGTAGGATTAATAAACCCTTTTCTAACTTTATGGTGCTGAAGCCAGTGATGGTTTGGAGAAATCGAAAGTTTCTACAAAAGTGCAGTGAACCACCATGAAAATAAAATCTTTAATTCAGAACTGCAGCGTTTTTGGTAATAGAACTTTTTTGGGTTAAAAACTACAGAATGGTTTTGATTTACTGGTTCTTCCATCTGTATCACTACTTCACCGGTGGGTATTTTTATTTGAGAACATCACTGATGGAGGTATAAAAGAATTTAAACACAATTTGACATATTCAATTCAGTCAATTCACATAGTCCCACTGTACCTCACTCCACTCCTGGACACCCCAATGGAAAGAGCAGGCCTGAGTAAAACAGGGGACAGTAAGAGGCGGCATCTTCCTTGCTTCACAACGCTCATCCCCAACTTCCCTCTCCAATTTTTCATCAAACTGGACACAAGAAACTCTTCTTAATGCCACACCCAAGCCACAGGACACTGAACACGGACCCTGTTCACCCACCAGCCACCTAGAAAATAAAAACATCTGGCACATATGGCATTTCAACAAATCTTGAACAAATATCTAATGAAATAAATAAACAACGAGCCCAATCGAAATAACCGTAATGTACAATAGGGCTGGGACACAATACATACAACGATACATGGCGCAACATACCATATATAATAAATCACGATAAAACTAATACTAAAACAAATACTAATACGGAGACGCCCTTATTTTTTCCGCCATACTTGATTCGGAGACAGTGACTGTGTGTGTGTCACGAAACCTACAGGAGTGAAGGAGGAAGGCGTTTGACACACTGAGGGTTTAAGTGAATATATAAACGTAGTAGGTTAAAATATCGATACACTATCATAAAAAAATATTGCGATATGTAGCTGTATCGATATTTTTACACAGCCGTATTGTACACTATTGTTGTATACTTTTAATACAACTATCAATATACAGCAGCTTGTATAAATTGGAATTTACCGCCTAAAACTGAAATGGACTAAGGCCATGATTTCGCAGGAAAGTATAAAATTTGTAATAGTAGCAAATACATTGTTCAGTAACATGATAGTCTGCAGAAAGTTTTAAAAAGTAATCGATTTAGGAAAAGATAGCAACCTAGCGACCAAAAAAATGCTCACCTCAACATGATGCTATCACCACCATGCTTTACAGTGTGCATGGTGAAAGACTGTTGGAATTCTGCCAAATGTAATCCTGTATGGTTGTGCCTTATTCTTTCCATTTTTAATTTTAGATTTAATTTACTTTAACTAAGTCCTGATTGCTGCTTTGGATAGTCTCCTGGGCTTTTTTTTACAATCTATTATGTTATAATGCATTGCATGTTCTCTAACAATCCTGGCTACATTCTTCAAACCAATATTGTGAGTTTAGGTAATAACCAGATTCGCCTCAGATTGCCTTTTTAAAGAATAAGGCACAGAACATCCAGACAGATATTTACCCCTAGTTGAGGAATGCAGTTTGGGGCAGCAATGAACTTTAGTAGTCTGACGTAAATATTTCACATACTGAGCCATGATATTCTTCTATATATTTTCTAAAATCTAGTTTACATGAACATTTTTCTGAATAGGAACTAGCTTAGAAAAACACAGAATGGGGCAAGATTAGGCATTGCTTCTGCCACAACCAGTGGGAATTCTGATTTGAGAACAGCATTTTATTATTTTGGAAGAATGGATGGATGGATGGATGGATGGATGGATGGATGGATAAATGTATGGATGGATAGATAGATTCATTTGCCTTGCTGGACAGGGCTCAGTGTTACATGCCACCACTTTTAGAGGTTTAGAAGCAGAATGACAAGCCGAATCTGCTACCACTACTTCCATGCCACCATCTCCCTCTGCAGCACGCTTAGAGCAGTACAGCACCCTTCTTGCCACACCACCTCCGCATGACACACTGCAGACTCCTTGCATGTAGCGCCACCTAAAGGACAAAGATAACAATTGTACAGATTTTGTACATCTTAAGGTTTATTCCTCATAGAATCAATGCTGGTCTTGAAGTGATTGGTGTACACCTACATAGCAGGGCAGGGTGACTGGACACACAGCTTGGTATATGATTCAGGCTTGGTAAAGCGATCACAAAGGAACTCTGGGACATCGAGTCGTGATTGATGGTCCAGGCAGGAGAACCAGACCTGCTGAGTACCTTCATACATCCATTTTAGTAATGCTTACTTAAAAAATACTTTGTACATGTAGCAATTAATTAACATCCTGAAAAAAATAAAGATTTGTATACCGTTTCCACAAGTAGTAGTGCAGTGGCCAATCACAGGACTCCACACGTATACTGGAATTATTTTGGACCGAAATCTTAGAGAAAGTGTATCATTGTGGTATTGCTGATCCTGGAAGACACATCAGTAAATTAGTACGCATACCGTCAAGCGATGCAGCTACATACGAACAACTGATAAAAAATGCTTCACGTCTTAACTTTTGCGTACCTTTCCAGATTTTTCCCAGCCAATAGGACAGACATCCACTACACATGAGACACTTTCAGAAGGTTTGGGTTGCAAACAGAGGCTTTTGTCTACTTCCAAGTCAGCACCCCGGTGGGAACGAACACAGGACACTGATCTGTAAGCCTCGCCTGGCCCACACACAGCTGAACACTCGCCAGACTCTGAGATTTGCCATCTGCAACCACACACAGATCTCTTATGCACATACGTCAGGACTTAAAGTTCAAAAGTTCATCATTTAAACTAAGTAAAAATTAAAATGCTTGCAAAGAGTGTTCTCCAATCAGGAAAGATTTTACTGCTTGTTTAATAAAAAAGCAGGAAGAAGGTCTCGGGTTCGATTCCCAGGCAGGCGCCTTTCTGTGTGCATGTTTTCTGTGCTTGCGTGGGTTTACTCCAGGTACTTCTAACATGTATGTTAGGTTGATTGATAATTCTAAATTGCCCATAGGAGTGAGTGTGTGTGTGTGTGTTTGGCACTGTGATAGAACCTGTCCAGGGTGTCCCCCCTTTCGCCCTTTCAGAGACGGCTGGGACAGACTCCAGCAGATCCCTGTGACCCCGAATGAGGGAATAAGCGGGTATAAATTAATGAATGAATAAATAAAAAAAGGAATAAATTCGGATTGGTCTGTAGTGTAATTAATTTAAAATAGTATTTGGGTGTTAACCAGCAGTCATGTATACAATGTACCATATAAAATATAACTAATTCAAAACTTCTTATAGACGTTTTTTTTTTTTACTACCTGGCCGGGCACAGCTGAGTGTTGCATGTTTCTGTTTCTGCAGGTTTGGTCATCTGAGAACATTCAGAATCTGGCAAAGCCACTGTTCCCATTCGCCGTTTCTGCATACAGGTCACAGAGCGCGATCGCTCTCCAACTCCACAGGGGGCGCTGCAAGGACCAATTTTACTTAGCACCCAACTGCAGAAAAAGGGAGAGAAAATTGTTTTTACTAAAATTTTAGAGGCTACTAAAGACACCTCAGCCCCAGGACGCGACTAAGATCTGTTGATTGAAAAAAAAATTTTTGGAGTCACTCTGATTGGTTGGATTTTAGTTGATTTTATTGGTTGGAGTTTACTTTAGAAACAAACTATTTTGTACTGTTCTCTGAAGTCCATTTATAATATTATAAAAAAATTTGAAATAATAGTCTATTATCTGTTCTGTTTTGACCACCTAATCAAACTCTCTGAATGGGCATGGCGGATTGTTGTCTAGGAAGTAAACACCCACCGCTATGATTGGATAACAGTTTTGCACCTAAAGCAATGGTGTGATTCGCTTGTGTGTGCTTAGTTTAAAAACAAATCAGCCGTAAAACACAGAGAACAAATGACCAAGCATTTACTGACGCTGTCTGGAACTTCCTTAAAAATAAAGTTACTCCACTGATTCCTAATGTTGGGATCCGACGTAAGGTTATGAAAAGACTGTGTTTGTTTACAGTTTGGAACTGCGCAGCATCTTCTCTTTGGAGCCATCTTGTCATTTACCTATTACATGCATGCGCAAATCAGTGGGCTGGGCTAAACAGCAGGTGACGCTCTTCTGTGGAGGCGGTGCTTATCCACACTATTACATCATTGAGTAGAACATAACAAAACCTCTAGTTTTAGCTGATATTTTTTTTTACTTTTTTAAGCTGTTTTTTTAGAGTTTTAAAGTTTTGAGTTCTGAAACTCTTAGAATGTTTTTATAGCACAACAACCTTTTATATGTCAAAAGATAAAGGAAATGTCTCATTTCATGACCCTTTTCAAATAACTATGGTTTGCATGGGAATGCATTTCAGGCAGACATTTTTATCCGGGGTGACATGTAAAAGTGACTATACAGACCACAAAAACCCCTTTTTAAGATTTTTTTTCCACACAGTTGGAAAAGTAAAAAGTTTTCGCGCTTCACCTGGTTGGGTGAACAAAGCAATTTAGATGTCTAAAAAATTCTGTTTTGCATGTGAATCAGATGACAAACTAAGGGTACCTGGGTGGGCAGTCAGGTTGATGACATGGCTGTATGGTGGATGGTTTTGGAGTAGCCGAGCCGCAGAGTTGCTCTTCTAGGTGTTCCTGAGTGTTGATGTCAACACACTCCTTACTTACCCTCTGAATCCCTAAAAAACCAGAGAGTCTATTATGTTCAAGAGCCATCGCAAATATTTATCAGCATAATTTCCAACACCACATGGACATCACTTTTATTGCTAGTATGGAAATAATAAAAAGTTGTTTTTTGTGCGAAAGTTTTATTCCTCTTATATAATTATTATATCATAATTATACTATGCAAATACTTACAGTATAGTTACAGTTGCAGTATCAAAAATATTGTTTGTATTTTTACTTATAAACGCTATAAATAATGCTTTCCAAACTTCTCCCTTTTGAAGTCTTTCTCTATTAATCAATAAAAAAAACAGAAAAAAACAGAAAAAAACCCTGCAGCCTGTCATGTTACCAAGAATCGCAAAAGGGTAAATTCCACTATCCTGACCGCTAAATCTCTCTATGCTAAAAAAAACCCTTATAAAAGAATATAACCTTTGTGCAGCATCCAGCATACACATACCAGTGAATACAGTGCTATTATACTACCCACAAGTTAGAATCCGGATCTATCCGGATTAAAATATCCGATCCTTTATAAACCTCGGGATTCACAAATCCTTCTGTTTATTCAGTTGAGTCCTAAGTTATCGTGTCGCATACAACAACATAGATAAATACAAATTTAAAAAAATGACATCATTCAGTGGTTCTAGGTAGTTGCAGCCGTAGAAACAATTAGCTGACTGAGTTGGTTAGAAAACTTCTGATTCATCTGATTCGTTTGACTCAGTGGATCCCTTTGACTTGTAGTGCATAGCAAAACAGCTGGATCTGACGGAGTCAGTGACATTTAGTAACAGAGTCATTTATGAGTCCAAGGATTCGTAGAGTGCCCTCTAGAGGAATACTATAGCACAAGCAGTCAGAATCTCTACGGACTCAAGTGACTCAAAGGACTCACCCGTTTAATAAATGATTCAGAGGGATTCAAATGAATTCGGGTTTCTCGAGTTAATAAAACGAGAAGGAGCGCATTAGTAAAAGGTCATGAAGTGCTTTGCAGCTGACATACCATCTGATTAAAGCTGTTATAGAAAATTAATCGATGAGAATCAGGAATTAAACAGTGCTGAGGTATAAATGATTTGTTATCACTGTGTCTATTGTTCCTGTGTCTTAGCTTCCTGTCCTAGTGCAAAAATTCCTATCGCTAATCCACACAAACGTCGCAAAACTACCATTATTTTAAAAAGGGAACATTTAAGGTGCTTGGTAGCTCTACCATTTAACCAAAAGCTTTATATTGATGATTTTGGGGGAGCTTATAGCTTTTACATTTAGCTACATTTAGCTACATTTACAGCATTTGGCAGACACCCTCATCCAGAGCGACTTACATTTATATACAAATTGGGGGTTGAGGGTCTTGTTTAGGGGCCCAGCAGTGGTGGCTTGGTCGTGCTGGGAATTGAACCCTGATCTTGAAATTAAAAGTCCAACACCTCAACCAATGCACTACTACTTCCCCAGTGGAGAATAGAGATAAATATCTTCCCCAGCTTACCTGAGCCACAGGTTACAGAACAAGACGAAATGACAGTAGACCATCGAGCCTCAATTTTTTTCTCCACTGGTTCTGTGTCAGGCATGAAGTACTGATAGGTGATGTTTGGGCTTGTAATATCTCCGTATTCCTTTCCATACTTACGATATACCTGTAAATGTATTTTAAATCATTTGGCTATCTTTATCATATAAACTGTTACAATCAATAGAAACACGTTTATATGTAGAGATAAATTTGGTAGACGGAAAACTAACAAACAAAGCTCCCCACCCACCTGTATGTGGATCTTGTCAGATGTTGGTCCAGACAGAATGAGCTCCTCTGTGTGAGGTAGGAGGTCAGAAGTGAGGTAGAGGTTATAGGTAATGTGGTTGTCTTCCAGAGGTGAAGGGTGGGTAGTGTTTAATGCTATTTCTCCTTCTCCTGCTACTATATATTTATCATTCCTCAGGACGGCTAGACAAAAAATCGTGAATCGTTTTTGCATTTTCATATATAAATACACACACACACACACACACACACAGTTTTAATATGTTTTTTTAATGTACCCATATGTGTAAAAACTGGATTCAAGTTATTAATGTGGACCTGCGAGGCGTTCGCTGGAAGAATGAGGAATGTGACATACTCTGAAATAAACACCAAGCAAAATAAATCAGTGTATATTTACGTGAATTTATGTATTAATTGAGAAATACTAAAGTCTAGTACCTTTGACCTCTCCACCTGTATAAGCGCCAGTAATAAGATGGCAGGTGTTGCCTAATCCTCCACACACCCCACAAACATCCTGCACCTTTCCAGAGTTCAACACACCATCACAGCCAAACACCTAATAAAAATATTCGGGAAATATATCTTTAACAAGTATTTCCTACTTCACATACAATTTTTATGATATATCGAATAATGACGAATTAATACAGGGACGGTTCTAGACCCTTTTTTAGAAACACAACCAAATACAGAATTTTCTATACCCGCTTATTCCCTAATTCAGGGTCACGGGGATCTGCTGGAGCCTATCCCAGCCGTCTCTGCAAGGGTGAAGGGCAGGAGGGGTACACCCTGGACTGGTCCACACATACAAACACTCACTCACTCCTATGGGCAATTTAGAATCACCAGTCAACCTAACATACATGTTTTTGGACTGTGGGAGGAAACCGGAGTACCCGAAGTAAACCCACGCAAGCACAGGGAGAACACAGAAACCCAGACCCCCTGGCCGGAAATCGAACCCAGACCTCCTTGCTGTGAGGCAACAGTGCTGCCCCAAACTTTGCAAAAAGTACAGATCACATCAGAAAGGTTTTAACAGGGCTCAAAAAGTGACGACTCCGCGAATGGGATCTGCTTATTATTTTACAGTTGCTTGTGTAATTTGTCAGTTTATTTAGGCCAATAATAGCCAGAGGACTAAACAATCATACGATCAGGATGTGTGGTGAGGATCTGCAGGACATATGATGTTGCCTTAATTTGTTGGTGTTTTTTTTTTTTTTTCCATTTTCATGTATTTTCCTAATACAACTGTAATGAATATTTTTCAAAATATGTATAAAACTTCTCTGATGTCTAATATTATTCACTTTTTAGAAACAAATATTTATGCTTATAATTTCCTTTTTTTGTAATCTAACCTAAATCAAGACAGATGGATGATGGACAAATAATAAATAATATATTACAATAAAAAAAAAAAAAAAGCTTGATGTTATTTTTTTCTAGTTAAAGGCACATGACTATCATAGATCCGGCAAACACATTACATAATAAATATACAAACTGCTTTTTTAAGTTTGCTTATTCATCCCTTCTCTTACTTTAAGTTTACATTTACAGCATTTGGCAGACATTTTTATCCTTACATTTTTATACAACTGAGCAATTGAGGGTTAAGGGCCTTGCTCAGGGGCCCAGTGGTGGCAGCTTAATGGTGCTGGGAATCGAACCCTAATTTTCCAATTAGCACTTTAACCACTGCGCTATCACTTCCTCACTCACTAATTAACACTATTTGTTTAAGTAACTTTACTGTCGATTATAGAATGAAATACTTTCATACTGAGCCGTGAGGTGGACTTCTGTATAAGTGCTGCTGGCAGTACCTTGCACTCTCCGTTAAGGCAGGCAGTAACAGAGCCATCAATGACAGGACGGTCGAGTTCACACCGCGTCCCATCGATAAACTGGGCCCCACGACTCACCATAAAGTCCTGCTCACGAGAGCGACACATCAGCTTACACTGAGCATCACCTTCTCACCGCATACACACAGAAAAGAGAATTATAATAGGAATCACAGCACAGAACATGAATGTTTTTTGTTATGACCCTTTGAGTCTATGATTATTATTTTTATTATTCTGCTAGTTAGCTGACCTGAAATGAAACCAACAGCAGGTATCCATGAGTTAACTGTGGTTGAATAGCCAGAAAGCTGAAGGGGTTGATGGTCTGTATCTGAGCACTGCTGGGCCATAAACTCATGCTGGTTACTTACACATGGCTAAAACGGGACAGGAGAGAACTAGTTATCAGCAGTTTAGAGCATTAACACTTATTCTGACACAAAGGCTGTGTTATGACTTTTAAATTGGTCTACAAAGACAGGAAAGAAGAATTAAAAACTATTTTTTCGAGAATCCTTTAGGGCAGCGGTTCCCGACAGGGTAGTCCCGACCCACACAGGGGGCCTTAGCGAGGTCTGTGGGGGGTCGTGTCATATTTGTTGAGCAGTGAGCATTAATGAGAATGATCATATTGCATTTGTTTATTTTATCCATAATCCCCTGGTTGACCAAAAAATGGACAAATGGGACAAAAACGACCGAGTCTTACTGATTCGCCTTCAGAAGCTGATTGTAATGACCCCAGCCAGAGATACTGGACCCCCAGGTGAGGAAGCTCCCACCAATTGGAATGGAATGCAGATAATAACAAGAGCGACAATATCATTAAATATGAAAGGGGCCCTAAAATATTTTGGGGGGGAAAGGGGGTCTCAGACAAAAAAAAGGTTGGGAACCACTGCTTTAAGGTATTTATATGCATTTTAAACTAGATTATAATAATTCTAGTCATTCTTATTATTTCAATATATCTGCTAAATCTATCTGTTGATAAGGAAGAATAAGGCCTATGCAAACATGTGGACCAGGAAAAAAAAACATACCTGTCGATTACAGAGTTCAGCCTCGGTCGCTTCTCCTTCACAGTCTCGCCCGCCAAATGCTGGCCTACAATTAACATTTAGCAGACGTCCTTAACCAAAGCGAATTTTGACCGGGTTTTATACTCTGCGATTTTAGCCACAATTTGTTGGTCAATATTGAAATCCTAAAAGATTCCTTGAATGAATACTAGTTTGACATCTTACCCACAAGGTTAAAGGTTCAAGAAGCTTTATTGTCATTTCAACCATATATAGCAGATGTAGTACACAGTGAGATGAAATAACGTTTCTCCAGGACCAAAACAATTCCACAAAACAACAAAGAGCCACTAAACAGGATAGACATAAAGTGCATGTGTGCAACAATAAAGAACAGAACATAATAGCAATAGCGCCAACCATTTTGTAAGATGAGGTAGACATGAAATGTGCAAATTATAACAGAATTGTACAAATAGCATTGTAAATTGAAGTAAAGTAATAAAAAAAAACTAATATAATGCTCTGTCTTGTTTTATTCCTTAGCACATGCATACCTGGGATTGTTGCACTGTCTCCTGCGGTATGTAATCCCTCCTCCACAGGTGCGTGAACAGGATAAGTATTCAGACCAGGACGACCAGGAGCCATGAACCAGCAGAGAGGAACTCAGCTTGGATGCAGATACACAACGTCCCTTTAGACACCACTAAGACAGAATACAGTACATTCAGTGCTACATTGCAAAACATAATGTTTTGGGGAAAGACAGGTTTCTGCTTATAAACAAAAAGGAAAAGCAAAAGAAAATCCTTCAGATAAACTGATTACATCTGATACCTGATTCAACCCGCATTCAGTGCCGTCCAACAGTGGAACAAGAAGTCGGGTGCAGGTGCTTCGATCACCGGGGATGATGTGACAGGACAGAAATCGACAGGTAGCCTAGAGATAAAGTGTCCTAATAAAAGTGTCATTTGTAATCGTGCTGCATAATTAAGTGATGACTTTGTGGGTAACGTGTCGGAGTGCTGATGAGAAAATCATGGGTTCCTATAAATTCCTATGAGCGACCACAGGCTGCCAATGCTGGGAACTGGGAAAGTTCTATGTAGACTCACCATAAAACCAAGCACAAGTTTAGATATGCTCTTCAAACCCAAGCGAATGTTCTTAAAGAAACATATATTGATTATATGATTTTTTAAAATATATTGTATCACATATCGAAATATCGCATTATTTAGCATGCTATGGCCTGCTTTAACCCATTTTAAGACATATTAGGTACTATTTTTACACATTTATTGCCCAGTATTTACCCCCGCCTCACTCCAGAACAGAGCAGATCAGTTCTACTACTTTTCTTTGAACCCGAGCTTACCAGGCATACACATTTTCAGTTTAACTGGAAAAGTTGACTAATCGAAAGAGGAAGATCTTTGGGGTTTTTTCCTTATCTTACAAACTGTCTTTAATGTAATCAATACAAATTTTCCCACATGTAAATTTTCTCTCACCATGTCGTTGCTGGTGAAGGAGCAGGCAGTGGCTGTGCTCCCGAACGCAATCCGGCACTGATCATCCACACCATAATACAGTCCGGGTTTCCACTCCTGCAGTGATCCTCCCAGGACCGGTACATCCTTCACACACTCTGCCTTGCCTGCACTGATGTAACATAATAATTATAAAACTTATATCCTAGACAGAGTACAGGTGTGTCGTATAACTGTACTTTATAAAACCTAACCCTACACTATATGGCCAAAAGTTTGTGGACATCTCACCAGAACATCTATAAGTATGTCTTTCCCTTATGTCTTTTCTCCATGTTTTTCATTCTTTCTTCACTGGAACTAGGAGACCCAAACACAGTTATGGTATGACAAAGTTCTGCACACAAAGCTCCTCATCTCCATAAATGCATGCGGTGTTCTGATTGGAATAGAGGAACTCAGGTGTCCTGTACAGAACCCAGACTATGACTCAACCCTACTAAACACCTTTAGGATGAATGGAGCACCGAGTTCATAATACTTTTTTCTACAGGGTGTCCCATAAGTTTCCATACATAGAAAAAAACATTTTTTTATTTATATAATATGCTCTACATAACTATTATGGTTTAAAAACACATTTCGATGCGTGTCCTCCACTGCAGAACACGTATAAGCACAGCTTGTAATGGCGTTTGGTGATACGTTCCTCGAGATGATTATTTTTTTGGCCTCCAAATGCTCGAAAAGATAAAAATCAAGTAGGGTGAGATCTGGGGATCTGGGAAAATCGTTTTCATTGAAAAAATGTTCATGGAAACTTATGGGACACCCTGTATATAGTGTAGATGAAGGAAATGGTAAAAACGTACCACATTCAACGTTTTTGTACTTTGTTTGTTTACATATATTCCACCTGTTTAATTCTCATTGCAAGCCAGACTGACCATAAGTCAACATGTCTGCAGTAAATCGCTCATACTATAAGAGTTCTGTACCTGTAGAAATCAAGCAACTGGTTTCTGCTGCATTGGGACCAGGTGAGATCCACACTGTTGTAACCGCCATCAGACGCCATTATAAACCCGCTACTGCTACATGTGTTGCCTGCACCGTCATGGTTTATTCCAAAACTGGAATAAAAAATCACACTGTATTCAACTAGAGAAATGTTTGAAAAAATACCAGTTTTTAGTTTTGCTTCAGTTACCTGTGTCCAATCTCGTGTGCAATAGTGATGCCAAGGTCAAACCCTGTATCTTCTGTAATTACACAATTCCATTGGCTAGAACAGACTCCGCCCAACTGGGTCACACCTCTCACCTGGTTATTCCCACTGGGCAATACTAAATCAAACCTTGAAAATTAAAGAGGACACATAAATAAGCGGTAAGAAAGTTTTATTCATTTAGTCATTTAAATACAACCTGGTAATGTAGAGAAGCAAGTCTGCATGCAGGGGGTCAGTCTCAGCAGAAGGGTTGACTTTACGACCCCACTCACACACACTTTTTAAAGAGGAGGTGATGTCATCGGAAATCTGAATATCCGGCTGTTTAAAATATATTAGGATTATTTTGTTGTTATGACAGAAATTTTAATAAACTGTGATAAGGTGTGCTAAATACCTCTGGCTCAGTGAGAATGATCATACGGATCAAGTGGACTCTTATATTTGCCCCTAGAGTGACATCTCTTAACAGCTCGGACGCCTGCGAGAGGGCGAATGATAAAAGATGTTAAAGATTTTATGTAAAATTCACAATTAAGACTATTTAAATCCCCCAAATCCCCTAAATCCCAAAAATTCAGAGGGTAAAGACTTCTGCAATACTCGTATAGCAAGTGTATTAATGTAATCTTTCACAATTTCCATACTTACAATGTTCAAGTTGGTGAGAATGTATCTCTCCGTGTCCTGCTTGTGAATCTCGTGGACATCGGGACTGACTACCACCAGCAACTCTAAATGAGTGACCTTTCCCCCTAGAAATGACCTCGGAAGCCTTCGACGACCTAATATCAGATATACAATTTTTAATTCCCTAATAATAAATCAGAGAATAAAGGACAGATGATATTTCAATTCTGCCATATACTGATTGACGTCAAAATTAGAATTATAACATTTTTCCTCCAAATTAAGAGCATTCATTTATATCTAACACCACAGAATCTGCACAGTACAAGAAAAATCAAGCATGAAGAAAATCCACAGCTCATCTTTTAGTGAAACCTGTTTCACCTGCATGGATTTTATATCTTATATAAGACTATTTATTCATTCATCTTCTATATCCGCTTATTCCCTAATTCGGGGTCACAGGGATCTGTCTATTCCAGCCGTCTCTGAAAGGGCAAAAGGCAGGAGGGGTACACCCTGGACAGGTGGCCAGTTCATCACAGGGCCACACACACACACTCACACTCACTCCTATGGGCAATTTAGAATCACTAATCAACCTAACATACATGTTTTTGAACTTTGGGAGGAAACCAGAGAACCTGGAGTAAAACCCATGCAAGCACGGGAAGAACATGCAAACTCCAGACAGAAAGACTTCCACCCAGGATCGAACCCGAGACCTTCTTGCTGTGAGGAAACAGTGCGACTCACTAAACGCTCTAATATAAGACTATTATTTATAAATTTCATCTCATAGTATTGTGTTGTGATAGTATTTAATAATCATCAGCTCTTCATATCCCGGAGATGCATTTGACTCTTGTTCTCATGAGTGAACCACAAACTGTCTATTAATCTGATATGCCAATAAACGTTTTGTTCGAAACAATAATTTGAGGAACAAGTTCGAATAATTTATTTAACAAACCCGTAGAAATAATAGTGACTGTTTATTCTGTTGATGTACCAGATGTACTAGAACTGGATGCAGATTTTATTTGAATTATTCGGGGGGTCTCACAAGGTTGTTTTATATCATTATTATTATTATTATTATTATAGATTCCACAGCAGATGCTGGACTAAAATTACTGTTTAAATTGTTTTTTTTTAAGAATAAGCAACAGTAGGAAAGTGTGACGACGCAGTATTACTGCTACCAACACCAAGATTAATCATTTTTAGTTTTATTCCTTTTCTACCTCAGCAAAATTTCTCAACAACTTTATTTTTAAATGAAATAAAGTGGTGGCTCATGGTTAAGGTGTTGGATTACCAACCCGAAGGTTGTGGGTTCGATTCCCGGCTCTGGCAAGCCACCACTGTTGGACCCCTGAGCAAGCAAGGCCCTTAACCCCCAATTGCTCAGTTGTATAACAAGGAATGTTGTAAGTCGCTCTGGATAAGGGCGTCTGCCAAATACTGTAAATGTAAATAAAAAAACTAAACTGTGCATATTATCCATAAATATTATGTAAAAAAAATTGAATGTCTATGAGACAAGTTGGTTGTTGTTACCAATTTCGTCATGGCCGCTATTGTATAAACAGCTGTTTTCTCATTAGACTCTCATTTTTCTCACATTAATTCAGATTTTATGAAAAATGACAACGTCTCCACCTTCCAGTGGCAGAAACTCTATGGCCTGTTAAACGCTATGACATTGATGCCTTTTTCCATAGAAAGAAAAATAAAATCGTTAACATAAAAATTAAGAGTGCATTAATATAAACCTGTGATTTGTATCTCAGTGAGCTTTATTGGCAGAGCTGCTCGTTCACTTACCCTGCTGACGGTCTGACTTTAATGGGGATGGGCGGGGCAAGAGCAGGTGTGGCAAACCTGAAGACGTGACAGCCGAGTTTCTCAAATGATCCGAATGATTTTGGAGCAGTGGATAAATGTGTAGGGTTGTTGACTGGAGGAGAAGCAGGCCGTGCTATAAGGAAGAGAAGTAACCATTACCATGAGCCGATTTTTAATCTATTTGTGAACATGAAAAAAGACACACACACACACACACACACACACAAAACAAGATCTTACAATTTTTCCATCACAAACTGAAAGAAAGGATCGAGCATCTACTGGCTTTGGTACATCGAGTTGTTCACAACACATATCATCCCTCCTTTTTATGACACTCTGTGTGGTATTGATGCCGATCTCCAGGTTGGAGGGACACGACAAGGACGGATTTTTTCTCTGTCTCAGTTTAAATCTTTTTCCGAGGGCTGGAAACGAACATTGTCTTCCAACACTCTTATCTCTGAAGCAACTTATCCATACAAGCTCAAAATCAGGCACTACAGAGAAGAGAATATACAAACCGGAATGATTAATGCGACGTGCTGTGTAATGCGCACAAGTGTATTTACATCTAATCATATTGTCATTGAACTTTACCTAACGTTGTGGAATTAGTGTCAAAATAATGCAATATCTCCTCAGTGTCCAGTGACTGTAAAAACTCCTTCAAGCGTAAAATATTACACAATAAGAAACAAAAGCATGAGAAAAGCTACAAATCTTTAAAAAAAAATTATTTAATCCACCTTACCTTCTCCAGGGAAACGTAAGACTTTAACAAAGCCGCATCCACCAAGATTGACGCTAGAAAGAGTGACACCAGAGCGGCCATGTTTGTTTAAAGCACAGGTTTATCAGTGTGCAAAGTGCCAGATGGAGTCCGGTTCAACAGGGAGCCACAGTTAGGCTTTTTTTTTTTTTTGCACTGATCTAAAATCTGATCTAATCTTTTTTTTTTTTTTTTTTTTTTTACATTTTTCGCTTAATCCTTATGTCTAAAGAGTTTAATCCAATCTGGTCATTAAGTGCACAAAGTCTTGGCGTAGACAGAAGTTGAAAAACATGTTATTTTTGTTGACATAGTGGTTCGAGTATGCAGGGTAAACAACAGGAAAAAGGAAAGTGATTGGTTTTTGCCTGATAAGTGATGACCAGTTGATTGGTCATTGATTGAGTGTGGCTGAGATGGAGAACTGAAATAAGCAGATAAGTTGCTTTTGGGATAAGAAGTTAATAAGGTATTAAAACGTGTAAAAAATATTGGGTTTAAGACAAGACAAAAAAAACGGATGAATGATTACAGCTCAGAGATTCCTTTAAAAGACAGCAGCAAAATTAGCAAATTACAGGACAGCAGATCTTCATAGATTGAAGTGGAGACCCAGATGTTAAACATCGAACAATTTTACATAATACACCATTATGTATTTACATGGATGAGTCTAGAACTGCTGGGACATTTGATATTCAATTATTCAGATATTATTATTATTTTTTGTTCTTTTCCAATGATTAGATTAAAAAAAAAAATTGGTACTTATTTTCATGGATCCCAAGATGTTAGAGGGCATTCCCCCCCCCCCCATCATGTATCATTGTGTAATCAAATTATTTTTAATTTGATTACACAATAATACATGATGGGGAAAAAATTGTTATGATCTTATTTTTTTATTCTTTGGAATGAGAATGCGGAAGGACTACTCTTACTACTATATTTTTAAAAAAAGATTTTGACTAGGGAAAGTGATTAAAATCCATTTACTGTATATTACTTAGTTATATTCTCAAATATAATCCTCTTGTTATATATATGTGGGACAGATATATATTGCATTTATATATTTTATATTGCATTTCCTCATATTTCGTACCTTTCCAGCTAAACGTTTCTTGTATATCATTTTTTCTGCAAGTTAATGAACATCACTTGTCCTTCATATTCATATCTTGCACAATATAATCAAACATTCTCAACTGAGATTTCTGAGCTGTTGATTGGAAGACCAAGAAGACCCGGGTTCGAGCCCCAATTCTGCCAGTCTGCCACTGTTGGGTCCTTGAGCAAGACCCTGAACCCTTCCTGCTCCAGCAGCACTGTACCATAGCTGACTCTGTGCTTTGAACCCAACTTTCTAAGCTGGGATATGCGAAGAAATAAATTTCACTGTACTGTAAAGTAAATGTGATAAATAAAGACATTATTATAATTATGCTTCACCCATTGTGATGTTTTTAAAAGTCCTGTATGGCCTATACTCAATCTAGTGGTTCTGTTGTGTCCAGCGTCACAAGTTCAATAACACATGTGGGGACCATTTTTTTCCAGCAAGTCACATTTTGGTAACGGTATGGATCGCTTGGAACCACAGCTCGTACCAGGTACCGTACACAGTGGAAAACCCACCAAAAGTGAGCCGAACCAAACAGAATCCAGCTGTACCATACAGTATAATTCAATTTACCTATGTTATCATAGCATAAATCATTTTGATTTTGCAGTGTGTATATGATGACTTGTATAACTCAACAAATAAAATGAAAATAAAGAAACTACCACATTGTCCAGCTCAGAAGTCTTTTGGAGTGAATATTTAAGATTCAGATTTAGATTTGATTCCAGCGGGTGTATATTTTGCAATGATGTCGATACCACGGATCACCTGTTTTTTATTCACTGCATATATGTAAATGCTGTATGGATTCAAATATATGACTAGCTTTACTCCAATGTACCTTATCTTAAAAACTTTACTGTGAAAGACATTATTTATAAACTTGTAATGAACAGATAACTTCCTGGTCAACAAAATCTTGTTTACACAATGCTAAATAAATATAGATTTTTAAAAAATCTACTATATAAAAAAGAAAAAATGCAATAAAACTTTTGTCTTATGTAGAAGAGTAAATTTTCCTGGAGAGAAAAAACCTTAGCCCCTTGTTTGGTCATTTAGTTTATAGTTTTTCTATTTATTTTATCATCTGTAATGTAAAAGTGTACTAATCTTGCCATGTTGTTTGAACATGGTTTTTTTTTTTGTTTTGTTTTGTTTTTTAAAGTCTTTTAAAGTGTTTTCCTGGACTTTTATTTTGAAGAGTGTTTATTACGACTTCCTGTTGAGGCGTTGCTTCTTATCACACACTGCATGAGGGAAGCGTGGTGCGCTGTGGGCAGGTAAACACATTACCGTTCACGGAGCGGAGACGGTATGTCCATGCTGTTTATAGAAATAGAAACCCAGCAGTGTCATTTATATGTCTTTACATATGTATTTCTGATAAATTACTTGGTTTTTTGGGGGTTTTTTAAGCGCTTGAGTGCGAAACATATACGTTTAATTACGTGTTTAATTTTGACGCGGTTTTTACCAGAACATTCGACTGAACATTAGCTGAATTCAATAATACCGTTACGGCGCGGGTTTGGTCTCAAATCCCTGCGTGTCCCCTTATTTTAGCCCCTACGCAGTATATAAAGCGCTACTTCATACCCTCGATTTAGTGCACTACGTAGTCGTTACAAAGGCATTTGAGACCGAGTCGTGCTTTTGTCAGGTACGAGTCCGGATAAGCTAAAGCGCGTTTTGCTAGCATGTGCCGTCGGATTTAGCTAATCGCTAAATATATATATTTTGTGCCGATTATTTTTTTGCCTTTTTAAAAGTTCCTTTGCTTTATTTTATTGACTTGTGGGAAAGTTTAACTGTTTCGGACGAGTTAAAACAAGAGTTTAATGATGTAGAAAAGTTTTTGTTTGTCGCTTGCTGCTTGCCTTCTAGCCAACAGTTGCTATCGTTGACGTTAGCATATTAGCCTAGCTAAAGTTAGCTAAGCGTTTGGTTAGTCGTTAACGAACGTTTTTTTACGACATTTTCAGTTTATTTCTGGTTGTTTTAAAAGTGGGAATCTGTACGAGAGGGTAAAACTTGCTGGGGGGGTTTTCCCGGTGAGCTGAAAACGCGTAGTGGTTGAAGTTTTATTAGCATGTCTTTGTTTTTAATCTGGTCATTTTATCAAGATCATTTAGCTGTTATTTAATTTTTTTTTAAGATTTAACCAGTTGTTTATATAAAAATGATGGATATCCGTGTAAAGAAAAGAATTATATGCTGTAATTGTTGACGCAAAAGCGAAAGTATCCTGAGTGGCTGTGATAAAGGGAGTTTTTTTGGCTCTGCGCCATTAGAAGCCGAATAAAATAGTGCGCATTACTAATAACCCGAATAGCAGAAAGACGAGGAACGAGTTGAAGTTCCGGTCTTTACACCCTGTCATGGCCTGCGTACATGTTTATTTCCTTTACAGTTGTTTTTTTTTTGTGTGTGTTAAGTGTGTTAGCTAGCCACAGGGAGGGGTTGAGCACGGTGTAAGCCTACACCAGTCCAGGCCATGTACGGACGGCTATATTTAAGCAGCTGCCCAGGAGCCTGCATGATAATCTTTCAGCTTCTACTCGCTTGCTCCTATTTGCACCTGTCACTTATGCTAAAGTAGCTTTGCACACCTTTAAATGAACGTATCTTGTTTGTTTTGCAGACTTTTCTACTTTGTACATACATTATTTTGTATATACTGTTTATGATGACTTCGGTGGTTGCTGATGCCGCCCGAGGAAATCGGGACAAAGTGCAGCCACAGACCTCACACGCCTCGCCGCCACAGAAACAGATTCAGGTACTGATTCATCGTCGTCAAAGCCGGCGAGTCGCTTCCACAGAGGCTAAAGCCTCGTCGAAATAAATTGTCCAGAGACCTGACATTAAACTGGATATGGGTTTAATGAGGTTCAATTCTAAAGCACTTATTATTATTTTTATTTTTTAATGTAGGCCACAGCAGAACAGATTCGTTTGGCTCAGATAATCGACAAAAATGATGCAGATTTTGAAGGGAAAGTAAAACAGGTAAGTTCAACCTGGACTGACATAATAATTTTTAAAGTTATATGGATTCTTTTTTTGTTCTTTTTCTAACTAATACCTTGTGTGTGTTTCAGCTCATTGAAGTCACAGGCCGAAATCAGGATGAGTGCATGGTGGCTCTCCACGATTGCAACGGGGATGTCAACAGGGCGATCAACTTCCTGTTAGAGGAGATTCCCGCTACGGTAAAAGCAAGTCCTGGTCTTCATTACGAAAGTCTAAGGGCAAAAGGGGCAACGTACAAATTTGTTTGTACATGTATGTGTCAAGGAAATGTTTAAGATCCTGAACTCCCGAACAAGCTTCAGTTACGAGCTGCTATGATACCTTTGCCAAACATTACTGTGATCTGTGTTTGTAACCTTGGTATCAGTGTTGTAACTATGCAAACTGCATCATTAGTCCATCATTGTTTATTTTGCGTTCCGTGTTTGGTCAGGACTCCTGGGAGACAGTGGGTAAGAAGAAGAGTGTGGGCAAAGAAGGTGCAACAGCTGAAACAAAAGAGCGCAAGGTTGACAAGGAGTTCAGGGGCCGCGGTGGTTCAAACAGACGCGGTCGTGGAGCCAGCCGCACCCAGGAAGGTACGTATTATATAAGTGTCGCAGGTGTAGCCGTGCAAGAGTGTAATTTGCAATGGCGCATTTCATTAACCATATAATTTTTTTTAATTTAGGCCGCACTGAGGAGAACGGGTTTGACTCGATTCCGGGAGAAAGAGGAGAGCGCGGGCGCAGAGGAAGAGGGAGAGGTCAGCACATGTGTGAAAACACACACACACACAGAATTACATAAGGAATTTAACTACCTGTTGTATTTGTATACCTATTGTCCTTGGCTTATCTCTCGCATAAGCTTTAGAAACAGTTCTACTTGCTTAAGCTTTTTATTTAACTCCCTTAGAAGCTAAATATAGACAAATCCTACGCTAGAACAATCGTTGGACGAAGAAACAGATGTTTAATCCTAAAACCAAAACAAACAAGATTTGATAACTTTGTTCAGCCAGGACCCCACAGTTGCTGCTTGGAGTTGTGGAAAGAGGGTTGTTGCTATTTGTGTCGCGCTGTATCCATCATTAGCAGGCCACGCGGTTAGAGGAATGCACGAGTCGAGCAGCTGCAGCCAGAAGGAGACTCGCAGGGACATATGATGAAAACCAGGCAAAGAATAATAGTGACTGTGGTCTTAGTCATTGATTCTATTTGTCTTTTTGTGAGTTTGTGTTAGAATATGTATTTTGTGTGTAATGGAAATGAAAAGTTTTCCAGGGCAGAGTTTGTAGGTTGCACATTGGCCCGTTTGGTATTCTGTAATTAAACTTGTCCTTATTATCTGTATTTAGGTGCAGGCGGAAGAGGAAGAGGCCGAGGGGATGGTGTGAACAGGTTCTCTCAGGGAATGGGGTGAGCATAGGTTATCTGCCTTACTTTCTCTCCTCAACCTCTCACACTCCTTTACCAGTGAGGACCTATTGTAATGCAAAAGCACTCTTTTGAGGTAATTATAGGTCACAGACGGTTAAGCATTATCACCTCATGTCATCAGAAAGTGAAACGGCAGTCTTTTCATTTGTTCGTGGCATAAATCTGGGAGGAATTTCCAGTCATTGCTACTAAAAATACGCAGATGAACACTAAAATACTGCCGTAGTGGGTTAATGCACTGGCATTTACATGCACTGTTGTGACCTGGGTTTGATTCGGGCTGACCCATCCCCCCCACCACCCCTAATTGTTGCGTGTCTCGAAAAGGAGATACTGCAGACCTCTAATTACATGGCACCCCTGAGAACTTTATCCTTTTTTTTTCCTTAATAAATTTTATTAAATGCTTCTGCTTCTTTTATTGCATAGAACATTTTATACTGCTGATTACACTGGCTCCGCTGATCCAGGAGAGACAGCAGACATCACTACTGACGGAGCAGGTAAACTACTCCCTGTCTTAGTTTCATCATGTCCAAAGGTGTAACAGACTGATTTGATTGGATGTCTTCATTCGAAGATGATTGTTTGAATGTGAGTTGGTTAGGCCGTGTTTTAGGTCTGACGGATCTCTGTACGTTTTAGGAAACTGGAGAAACAACCTGGAAGACTGGGCTGCTGAAGACTGGAATGAAGATGTGAGTAACCTTTTTTTTTTTTTTTTTTTTTTTTTTTTTTAAAATCTTCTATTTATACCAGCAATCTACAGAGATGCTTTTTTTTTAGCGTCACCATTTTGTTTTGACAATAAAATGACGATTTACTTAATTATAAAGAAATATTAAATGTATTTAACAGCTTTCTGAGACCAAAGTGTTCACTGCCTCCTTTGCACTTGCCTCCCAGAGCCATGCAACACCTGGACACGGGTAAAAGCTCTCTTTTAATCAATCCAGCATTTTTAATCTCATGCATAGTGTATATAATTATTACAGACATGAGATATTTCCAGTTACTGAGAACGTCTGGGTTTGATCTCTTTTATAATGAAAGTCTAAAAGCAATTTTTTTTTATACTACAGCGTCGAGCTGAGTTCTCTGTTGCCTAAAGGAGCAGATGTGGACTCTGATCTGGCTGGATTGGAGCGGTCATCTCCAGAGCCGCTAACACAGAGCCTGGTGTTTACCAACTCTCAACAACACCCGGCTTGCACACAGACACACAGCTATGCCTCAGCCGCTGCCAACAGCTATGCTTCTGCTGCTGCAGGCACCTACGCCCAAGCTGCCTCGGTAAGAAAACACATTTGGAAAGTTTCTTGTGGTCTCATTAATTTTATTAGTTAATTGTGGTCTAAATGGTTTCAACTGTCTTATTTATTAACTGACATTTCTTGTGTTTCTGGCTTAAGTTGCAGTAAGGAAGTGCTAGTCTTTTATGGATTTGTTTAATTAAAAAAAGATTTAAGTATTAATCATTTTGTCTCTTGTTAGTCTTTGGGCCCCAGACCAACTCAGCCTGATGTACAAAAAACTGAGCCGGTTAGTGTGTCCCGCATCACACCTGTGTCCAGCCAGGTGCCAGTTGCCAATGACAGCCCTGTTGGGGAATCCAGTTCTCCTCCACCTGCTGCACCTGCACCATTAGCTTGGACTGAACCCAAGGCTGAGATGCCTGTTAAAGTAGCTCACAGTAAGTAGCAGTTTTAAACCTGTTTCAGGTGTAACATTGTTTTGATATCTTGATGCTTGACGCTCAGGTGCTTAGCCAGGAACTTAAAATGTTTTATTATACCATATGTAATGCCCAGGGTGAAAATGAGCCTGGACTCTGGGATACATTTATTTTTAACTTAAGTTGGATAAATGTAAAGCAGGTTTATTCACTGCACCCTCATGTGCTATATCGGACCTGTTGTGTGCATTTACATGCGCCATCTTAATGTGATTAAAATTTTGCCAATACTTTGGTTAAACTTTGCCTCATGTAAACGCAATTCTTTAAGTAATGTGATTAAGTCCTAACTGATTATTAGACATAAATGCATTATTTTTGCACATATAAACATGGTCATTGTCAGGATCGATAAGAATTATGGCAATATTAGTTCAGTCAGCATAAATATTCTTTGTTGGATCACATTAGACGTCTGTTGGCTTTCTTAATCACTTTGCACAGTCCAAAGTTTTGGTTAGCAGGAAATCAAACTGCCACGTTCTCTTGTTTTGTAGGCCAGCTATTAAAATTGTAAGTTGTCCACGTCAGACATTTAAACCTGTATGTTCCTGATTGGCTTAAACTGCCTTAATTTTTTTAAGTGTATTAAATGAATCATAAATCATGACTTGGTCATTGTTGCAGTTCTATTGCAAAGCTTTTTTTTTTCCTTTTGAGCTTACAGACATTAGGTGTTTATTAGGGTAACGCCACTATAGATTAAAAAAATTGTGCTTTTTCTTTTTTAGTAGATCTGAAAGCCCAGCCCGACCCCTCTCCTATCCTCAGTCAACTGACCCAGCAACAGAACCCCACACTCCTGTCGGACCTGCCGGCTCAGGGCCGAAACCCCTCTCATCCTGTTCCTCTTCAAGACGTCTGTTCACCTGTGCTGAAACCCAACGGAGAGACCAGTGTCCAGAATCCCACTGTTCCAGAATCCCATCAGCCCAAACAAATTAGACCCCAGAGACGCAAAATGCCCCCTCCCTCCAAGGTAAGAGTCTAAAACATTTTTTTTTCACATTTGAAAAAAAGAATAGGTTTAATGGAAACATTCAAACATCAATAAATCAGTCATTCTCTGGATTTTTAGATACCTTCCTCAGCAGTGGAGATGCCAGGCTCTGCTGATGTGTCTGGGCTAAATGTGCAGTTTGGTGCCCTGGATTTTGCTTCTGAGGCTACAGTGGAAAGTACCGGTCAGTCAGAAACAAGCATTCATGAACCCGCTCCTCCTCTTCAAAGCAACATGTATTCCAAACAGAGTGCTGTCAGGTGAGGGCATGCGTCTGTGTGAAACACACTAAATTAGTGGAAGTGGTGGCTTAGTGGTTAAGGTGTTGGACTGATCTCGATTCCCAGCACCACCAACCACCACTGTGGGCCCCTGAGCAAGGTCCATTAACCCCCAATTGCTCGGTTGTATAGATAGGAGATAAACATAAGTCGCTCTGGATAAGAGCGTCTGCCAGATGCTGTAAATGTAGTAACCATTATTCTTGTCTTTTAGTGAGCCAGTGACTGGTCTTCCTCCTGCCCTACCTACAGCAACAATGGAGCCCAGATATACCTCTCCCTCTTTGGGTTTACCTACAGCCACTGCCTCTACACCTTCCATTTCCTCCAGAACAGAATCTTCCAGTCTGCACAAGGAACCAACCACCACCAGCTCTCCCACCTCTCTGACTGTATGGATAACAAAATGGCATTTTACACATCACATCATTTTTTTTTTTCTTCCATTAATGAACTGATTTTGTGTCCTACCTTCTGTTTTGTTGTTGACTTGTATGTTTAAAGATATTGACATTTGAATTTAATTAAATTTAAGAGATTAATCGTTTGGCAATATATTTGTTCAATCTTTCCCACAGAATGGATTCGGTGAAGTACGGCCCTCCATTGCACAAGATGGTAAGATTTTATGCTAAAAAAAAATAATTCCCTATCAAACGACACATTCCTCAGTACTATAATTTAGCAAAGTTAGGACTAGTTTAGTAAGTCGTACAGTATGTAATTACACCTGGATTAGAATTACAGCATTAGATTTTCAATTCTTTGTATGTCTTTGTAGCTGTCCCATCAAGCACTCCTCAGTCCACAGCACTGACCTCTGAGAACAGCATGGCCGCTACATCCTTACCACTATCAGTGTCGTCTGCTCCAGCCCCAACACCAAGCACTGCTCTCCCCTCCCTTAGCAGGTAATCTCACACTGACAGTGAGTGTGACACACATTCATATATAATATATTATATATATTTATATATATATTATATTATATATATTATATTATATTATATTATATTATATTATAATTGGGGGGGGGGGGGGGGGGTTTTTTTTTTTTTTTATTTTTTTTTTTTCTCTTTTTTTTTTTTTTTTTTTTTTTTTTTTTTTTTTTTTTTTTTTTTTTTTTTTTTTGTTTTTTTTTTTTTTTTTTTTTTTTTTTTTTTTTTTTTTTGTTTTTTTTTTTTTTTTTTTTTTTTTTTTCCCCCCCCCAATCATTTGTTCTCCTTATTGATCTATTTAAATCAGCCATGTAAGCAGTGGAACTACTTTAGGAGCTGCTGTACCTGCCAATACTGGCCTTAGTGTAAGCTATTTTTTTATTTGATTATTGTCTTTATTACTTTATTATAATTTTTATAATTCCTTATTAGTTGGATGTTATAGAAAAGATATTTTAATCCTCAGTCTCAGGTGACCAGTGATGTCAGCGGGAGTCTGTCGGCCTTCTCAGGCTCCATTCTCACTTCGAATGGTTTAAGCAATGGTGCACCAGGCCTGTCTACCAATGGCCACTCGGCTCCATCCACAGGACGTTCTGCACCATTACAGACTACAAACACAGCTGGTAAATAATTGTTAGTCATTTTTTGGGGATACAATCCGATAAGTTACTTTAGCATCGCTGAGTCTTTTGTCTGCTTCTCTTCAGGCAAAGCACCACCCAACTTGCCTCAAGGTGTACCTCCACTGTTGGCTAATCAGTACATCATGGGACCAGGAGGACTGCTTCCTGCCTATCCTGTAAGTCCAGTCCAGTTAATTTTTTTTATGCTTTCTTTTGTTAAAATGAGCATAAAGTAAAGTGTGCTGTAATATTAAAAACGCCCCCCTTGTGCCATAAAGCAGATCTATGGTTATGAAGACCTGCAGATGATGCAGTCACGGCTACCCATTGTAAGTATTTTGTCAGTGTGTGAAACTGTGGCTAAATTATTTCAGATGCATTATAAAAGTACTTGTATATGGTGGGTATCTAGCTGTATTTTGTGCTGAAGTTGTTTTTGTGACTCCTTGTTTTTTTTTTTTTTTTTAAAGGATTATTATGGACTGACTGCCTTCCCTGGTACAACGACTCTTGCTGCCAGAGATGGAGGATTAGCAAACAACCCTTACTCAGGTTACTGAGTTTCTTATTCTTCTGTTGCAGGATGTCTTCAAATGCAGTCCTGTTTAAATTTTCTAAAGTCTCTATAAATCCCTTCTTTAACTGCGCTCTGTAGGTGAAGCTACCAAATTTGCTCGTGGTGATGCGCCTTCCCCGGCACCCACTACTAGTCTCTCGTCCTCGCAATCAGAGTCTGGCACAGTTCCTCCTCAAACACAGGCCCCACAGAACCCTGGCCAGGCTTTCCTAAACCCCCCTCTGCCACCTGGCTATGGCTATACCAGCTTGCCCTACTATGCCGGCATGCCAGGTGTTCCCAGCGCTTTCCAGTATGGCCCCACAGTCTTTATGCCACCTGCCTCAGCCAAGCAGCATGCTCAGTACCAGCACCAAGCTGGTTACGGCGGACACACATATGCTTCAGGTCAGTGTCATTTTACTAAGGAACAGTATTGGTGTACTTTCTGTAAGTATCTGGTTTTAAAACTTTTTTTTTTTTTTTTTTCCAGGTTTTGATGACATGTCTCAAGCTCATGCTGGAGGAGATTATGGGAAAGGATATGGCAGCAGCTCTCAGTCACAAGGCAAATCGAGCAACAGCACAGGAAAAGGTCTCCCACATACTTTCCTGTAATACTTGGATATAACTTCCTGAGTTATTTAGAAGTGTTTAAATTTTATTAAATATAAATCTTGGGAAGATTTATAGACTTTATCCATACAGACTAACAGATAATACAAAAGCAGCTGACCTGAACATGCCTCTTCACAGCACCTGGACTTTCAGGCTCTGCCAGCTCTGATCTTGGTGCAGCCGTGTACAGCAAGACACAGGTGAAGATCTACACCCAATGGCAATCAATCTTTTTTTTAACTAGATCTGTTTTCTTCATTCTTAATGCATATTAAAGAAGCCTATTCCTTATCCACTGGAATAAATGTCTAATGTCCAGCTAACACGTTTAAAATTGGCACTAGAGTCTAGATACAAGTCTGCAAATAATGTAATAAATGTAACTTTTAGACTTTTACAAGGAAAAATACAACTGCTTTTCTTCAGGTTACCATTTCTATTTTATTATATACCAACAGTTGGAAACCAATTTTTGTTTTTCCAATTTTTTTGAACACAGTCATTTGATAAACAGGGATTTCCTACGGTGACCCCAGCAACATTCAACCTTCCCTCTGCTTTGGGTGGAACTGGACCCCTGAATCCTGGAGGAGCTCCTGGTTATGCACCTGCACCTTTCCTCCACATCCTGCCCCCACATCAGCAGCCTCCCTCTCAACTTTTACACCACCACATAGCCCAGGACACACAGGTATACAAACGTTCATGCTTTAAGACTTGGCTGGCCAGGAATTTTAAGATGGCTTGAAGATGGTAGTATAACTACTGATGTAACACTTGTGACATTCAGCACTTGTGACATGCCACTCATTCAGCAGTAAATTTACTTTACAAATTTCACATATTTGTTAGTGACAAAGTGTTGCGTGTTTATTATACATAGAATGCCATTATGACGGGGTTTTTCTTTTTATTTAGCAGCATGTAATGCCGAAAAAGTAATTGTTATTCCATTTTGTATAAAAAGCTAGAATGTGAGCAAAGGGCTAATGGGTTTTGTATGTGATCATCTCTTTGCAGGCTCAGCGCAGCCAATCCAGTAGCATGCAAAAGAGCCAGGGCAAATCCAGCTACAACAGCTCCCCCTACTGGGCCAACTAATCTTATGCTGGAAACCAGTCCAAATCCCATACTTTAGTCCTGCTGCAGGCTTGATATCTACACACACACAATCTCTCCCTGAACCAACCCCCCTCTAAAGTTTTCCTCTGCATATTTTTTTTTTCCTTCTCCAAATTTGGTTTTTCATGTAAAATATTAATGTAAGTATTTATATATACTGTAAATGTTAAAGCCGAACATGAGTTGTGGTCGTGCCATTTTATTATTTTTTTTTTTTTTTTGAAGGATATTTCGCTTTTGTTTACTTTTTAAAAACTGCAAAGATGTAGCGAGAACGGAAAACTTTCGAGGACATCTGGGACAAATGACTTGGCAACGAGAGCTTGGCTCGTGAAATATTATGAAGAGGGGAAGGCAAAAGATGGGGGTGGATTTCAGGAGAAGTTGATTTTAAGGAATTTAAAGCATTAAATGCTTGAATTGTTACACGGTGGGCTTCGCCACAGTAAAAGGTGAACAGATGTCTGCTGAACACTTCTTTTCTCTGGCTCAAATTGACATACACTGACCCACAACTTTTATATTGAACTCCTGTTTCCCTCTAAATAAAGGTTCTGAGCTATTCAATGCTTTGTTGCAGTCATTTCTTTAGTGTGTGTTTGTGTACGGCAACCAGAGTGTCGATTACTGGATTCCTACAAGTTTTGATTTTTAACTTATTATTCTGTGCAAATACTAGGGTTACAGCTTGATAGTATGTTTGTAGTGATTTATTACTAACAGAACTGAAAAATTATTTTTCTATAAGTCAGGATTATCTCACACACAGAGTCTGGTTAGCTATCCTTGTGGGGACTATCCATAGCTGTAATGGTTTTTATACTATACCAACTGTATTTTCTATCCCTGAACTCCAACCGGAAACTCTGCATTTTTACTTTCTCAAAAAAAAATCCCATCCTGTATGATTTGGAAGCTTTTATACCCATGGGAACCTCAATATTGGTCCCCACCGAGATACGAGTCCACCATGAATCTGCGTATATTCAGGTTTAGGTCCCCTCCAGGATGTATAAACCCGTGTACACACACACACACACACACACACACACACACACACACAAACACTTTGGCTTTAAATACCAACGTTAAAATGGAGTTCTCATTCTAGTTCTTATATTTAATCCACCCTTTCAGTTTTCTTCACTGTTCTTACCAACATCTTTTATTTCTTTTTGATATCCGGGCTTTTGAAAGGCTTTTGTGGGATATTTTAATTAAAATGATGAAATTTTATTTGCACTGTATAATTTAGAATTTACCAGATTCTTTTTTCAAGCAGTTGAGGGTTATAGGGTCTTACTCAGGGGCCCAGCAATGACAGCTTGGTGAAGCTGGGAATTGAACACATGCTATTCAGATCAGCATTCCAACGCCTTAAACTCTGGACTCCCACTTTATGTGCTTTTCGTTGTAATTACTAACATTCTGCACGACGTCCCCACCTTTAACTGGTAGCTGAAAAAAAGCTGTATGTCTTCCTACAAACTGAGTTTCATGTAGTATTTCAAACCTGAAGTTGTGTTCATAACCACAAGAGGGCGCCAGATTTAAAGATAAAGCCTTCTGCGATGGACAAGTAATTGTACATTAAGTATAATAGTTAAAAAAAAAATAGGAATCGATACTTATTGGAGATGTATAACTGCACTGTTATAGAGTGGTGAAAAAGTTGCATAAAAAATCATTAATTTATGTATAAACGTTTTCAAAATATAAAATTTACGCAAGTATTTTAAGTCGAACCATTTATGTAATGGCTAATGGTGACTAAAGAGCAACTGTTAAGATTAATAATGATCAAAACTCATGGCACTGATTGATCTGATATTTGACTATAAAAAACTTTTTGAGTAGTCTATAAAAAACATTAGCGCAATCCCATAATTATCATGTGGAAAGAAAACCGCACAGCATCTTTTTTTTCCCACTCTTAAAGCTGTATATTTTAGTCGCATTTGCAGCTTTTTAACTATAGAAGAGCTGTTAAATATTAAAATAATTATCGGTTGACTTTTCTGGCCGACACTCCCTTTAGAAGTATTTTTTTTTAATACTTGGACCTTGAAGTACTGTTTTATGTAGTATCAAACTGGATCAAACATTCTGGCGGTACACAAGCCTATGCTTATTTATTGACGTATTGGAATGTTACATTTTAGTGACCTTTGTACCTACATTTACTGTTTGTGAACACTGAACACACACACACACACACACACATAGCGCAGGCACTTTGGTTTGGTTCTTATGTGTGACTGGTTATATTAGTCAGCACTTATTAAGCCAGCATAATTTAGTTGTGTACTTTTACAGTGCAATTCATTCTATACATTCGAAAATGAAACAGTCTCTAGTTTTAGACTGTTTTTAACGTCTAGAAAATTAATACTAATTCTATACAATTCTTTTCTACCTAACTTTTTTCTCCTTATAGTTGCGAACAGATTCTCATTTAAGTGTGATATTATAATTGTTCCCTAGGTAAGCAATCAAGTAATCACTACTTATTAGCAAGCTGTTCTATGCTAAGCTTTTATTATTACCCCTGATGGTGATGTAATCACATTATAAAACTAGAATGAAAGCAATAGAAAAACTAAAAGCAGGCCGGATTATTACAACACCGTGGCCAACTTCGAAACTATTTTACAAACTGCTCTTTTGTGTTTGTCGGATATTCCACCTGCTAGGATCAGAGGACCTTGTAGTACAGTGAGGGGCCACAGGGCCTTTATTGTGTCTACACCAGCTTGTTTTCCTGCTGCCCGGCCTGCTTTCACATACAGGTCAATGAGAGCAGTCTGTGCTGCAAGTCTAAATAAAGCTACACACTAATTGAGCAAAAAAAAAAAAAAAAAAAAAAAAAAAAAAAAAAAAAAAAAAAAAAAAAAAAAAAAAAAGGGGCCCCTCTCTTTAGAAGGATTTTCCCCCATGTATTTATGGCGGCCAGATTCTCCCCTGCCAAGTAAAATCTAGGAAAGTTTTTTTCGGTCTAGACTGTGTATTTAAAAAAAAAAAAAAAAAAGATCTTGTTGTTTCGGAGAAAAAAAAAAACCCCTTCATTGCTTCTTTTAATTCTTTACGAAATCACAGACGTCGCGTGGAGCTGTGGTAGGAATGTGCGGTGGAATTCTTGAGGGGGTGTGTGGGGGTGAGTTGTCACTGTTCGCCATCCTCGGATACTATTGACAAAAGGGAGACACTCGAGGAGAGTTTGTGTGACGGGGGGAGTTTGGCTCTTAAGGTAAAGGGCTGTCACACAGGATTTGCTACCCCCACCTCCCCCACCCCTTACTCCCAACCACCCTGAAGCAAGTTGCCGCTCGGAATGAGACTGTTTGCACCCTGTGTGAGCTGGATAGTTGATAGACTTCACACTGCTTTAAATCACCATCGATTATCGCAATGAATGATTTCCCTTGTAACTATAATCAAAAACAAGCAATCAATCAAACTTATACATAAATATAAACATCTACAATATTCACTCTATCTTCGTAAAAGTGGACCAAAAGCCTGGAATCGAGGAAGGAAAATTTACTGCTGATGGGACACCAGTTTCCATTGCAGGGTACCGTGCCCACACACATTCCCACACCGACACACCCCCACAGGCAATTTAGAATAGCCAAGCTGCTTGTAAGTTTTTGAACAGCTGGAGAACTTGGATGAAACACGAGTGTAGGAATGACTCCTCATAGAAACTAACCTGAAAGATGGTGTTAGAGCCCATTGTGTCAGTAAAATTAAAATACTTCTTCATACCAGACTGACATCTACTAATGGGGGAAGTGGTAGCACAGTGGTTAAGGTGTTGGACTACCAACTTGAAGACCCAGGTTCAATTCCCAGCACCACCAAGCCACCACTGCTAAGTCGCTCTGGATAAGGGGGTCTGCCAAGTGTTGCAAATGTAATACAATACCGTCACTGCCGTGCAGGATGTGATAAAAAAAATAATACTTGCTTAGCGATTATTTTATTTCACTGTAAATAGTTAAATAAAATCATCTATAAGGTGGGATTATCTCTTCAAATGGCTGTGTGTGTAGATGTACAGTGGTGGCACTGAGTTGTTGATTTGAAGACGAAAGTTTAAGCCTCAACACAGCCAAGCTGACAATGTTGGGCCCTTGAGCAAGACCTTTAACTCAATTTCTGCACCAGGGGGCGCTGAATCATGGCTAACCCTGCGCTCTGACCCCAACTTTGTAGACTCGGATATGCTAACAAACAAATTTAACTGTGCTGTAATAATGTATGTGACGGATATATATGACAGGTGTAAAATAAGAAACAATGGCTATCTATCATAACTATTCTTGGACAAGGCCATGGTCGATCTGGAATTTATACTGGGCACACTGGGCATGAGAAGGACACTACAAACACACAAACACACCGACTAAAAGTGTAGTGCGGGTAATAATAATCTTTTATCTGTAAACCGTTCACAAAAATTTGACTGTATGTCATGGCTCAGGAAACGCATATTTTCCAGCAGCCTCAATGTAGCGATGAGACATATGAATCAATTTACGGATTCGAATCCTTTTTAATCAATCACTTGAAAGAATTTGATTCTCACAAGTCAGTTAAGTCACTTGAATCAGTAGGGATGCTGAATGTTTTTTGCCAGGGTTCTTCTAATAGAGGGAACTCCTCGATTCCACAGAATCCATGAATCTCTCTCTTACACACACACACACACACACACACACACTGAATTCCTTGGATTTGGCTGTTTCGTTATGTGCTATGGTTCTGACAGATCTGCTGTATCCCACGGTTCAGATGTATCATTACCCGTGAATTTGGGTCTTATGTTTATAACCATGAATAAAGCAACTCAGTCCGCTGCTTGTTCCTACCGTTATTAGCTAACAACTACTTAGAACAACCGAATGGTGTAATTTTCAGTCTTTATCTATGATGTTGTTAGCAAGAAGATAACTTAGCACTCAACTTATTTAAGGGGGGCCGTGGTGGCTCAAATGGTTACGTTGCTGATCAAAAGACCAGGAAGACCTTGTCCAGCCAGCCACTGTTGGGTGCTTGAGCTTCTTGCTCCAGGGGCTTCTTGCTGCATCATAGCTGACCCTGACCCCAACTTACTAGAATGGGATATGTGGAAAATAAAACGTGCTGTAATAAAAGTCTACGTAACAAAATGAAGGCATTTCCATTTTTAAATGAAGAGAAGGATTTGTGAAACCCAAATCATAACAATATTTAACTTGGATGAATTCGGATTCGTGGCAGCATGGTAGTAGTTAGCATGACTGCCTCACAGCAAGAAGGTCCTGGGTTCGATTCCCAGGCAGAAGTATTAATGTGTCCAAAAACATGTTGATTGGTGATTCTAAATTGCCCATAGGAGTAAGTGTGTGGCCCGGTGTGGCCTGTCCAGGGTGTCCCCCTCCTGCCTTTTGCCCTTTCAGAGACGGATGGGATAGACTCCAGCAGATCCCTGTGACCCCGAATTAGGGAATGAGCGGGTATAGAAGATGAATATGAATGAATGAATGAATTCGGATCCACTCCTCTCTTCCTCAGTGTAACCCCATCCCGCCAGCATGTTTTTGGGGAGATGGGAGAAAACCAGTTCTCCCAGAGAAAACACACCAAACTCAACACAAATCTTAACCCCTTTACAAGCGTTTGATTTACAAAACTGGGGTTTCTATTTATTGGCTATCGCACACAGTTGTAGAAATTTGCGTTCCTATTCTGAAGCACGATACCGGGTGTGTGTCTAAGACCCTGCGGAGGCTACTTAAACCCCGCGGGCCCGTTTGTCTTAAGCTACTCCACGGAGTGTCGCTAGTTATGTGAGGGAGGCGCTATAAGCCCTACCTCCACTTTACCAAAAAAAAAAACCCTGAAGGGGGGCAGAGGGAACTAACGGCACCGTCTTCTTGAAAGCATCCAAATTTGGCTGAAGCTGCGCAAAACACACTGGGCTCTCCGTCGGAGTACGGAGCACCGCCGCGTTGAGCTAAACGGTCGATGCGCTGCGAGGCTGAACATCTCTCTCTCTCTCTCTCTCACACACACACACACACACACACACGCGCGCGCGCGCGCGAACAGAGGATTCCGAGCTCCTCGACTCTCGCTCTTTTTTTGGAGTATATGTGGAGGTCAAGCGCGCACTTTTATGAAAATTCCTGCTTTTCGACTAGACCAAGTTTGGCTGTTTTTCTGAGCCGGAGTCAAGAGAAGAGCGGACGCGGGGAATAAATATGGTCGTGGACGGGGCTTTGCGGTGCTTGGGCTCGCTGTGCGTCCTTGCGCTGTGCTTCGGCTTCGCTTGTCCGAAATCTCGCGTCTACACCAACCACTGGGCGGTTCGCATAGCCGGTGGGAGCGATGTGGCCGATCAAATAGCAAGCAGATACGGTTACTTAAACCTGGGGCAGGTAAGACTTTTCTCAAACACCCCATAGGATTTAAATGGGTTTTTTATGGTGTTTTGGTAGCGTCTTTTTCCTTTAACATGATCTGTGACTTTGAGTAAAGTTTGACTATAAAAACTTGGAGGTTTGTTAAAGTTTTTTTTTTTTCACACATTCTTGGACCATCTCCATCCATGTGTGCTTATTTTATTATACTACGTTCACTAAGAAACTTTTAAGTGCCCAGAGCTGATTACCTACCCCCAACACCCCCCACCCTCTCCAGGCTGCCCCCCATTTTTTTTTGTCACCCCAAAGACAGCAAACGCTTCTTCTCGATTGATCTCTGGACCAACAGGTGCTATCCAACAGGCTTCAACGGTCAATAAACCTATTCAACTTCCAATCCGGAAGTGGTGTTTAAGTAAATGGATTGGTGTGTGTAAGAGTTTTTTTTTTTTTTTTTTTTTTTTTTTTTTTTTTTTTTTTAGCCTACAGACACAAAGTTTCAGAAAAAAAAAAAATTTGCAAACCACATGTGTGTATTTTTTGCCAGGCTACAATGTTTAACTGTGATGTAATCTGGAAATAGTGTAAGATGGGGCACTTAAGCCTGTTCTTAAGTTATTACTGATCTTGTTTATCTCATTAAAAAAAATTTGGTCCAACTAATTACACAGTTTTTTTTAAAGTGAGACTGGAAAAAAAAATACCATGTGCCGAATCACAAATTAATAACTTACTCAGGGTGTGTTTATTATTTTGGACTACTGTATGTGTGTGTTGGCATGTTAATGTGTTCAGATTTTGAGAGAAAAAAAACCCCCCAGATTTTGTTTTTTAGCTCCTTTTAACGTTGAAATCGTTAATATTAATTTTTTTTTAAATCATGTTAATATATAGTAAAACTCTGGCCAAAGGTTAAGGTTATAAAGATTGTGTTAGATGTTGGTGTAAGACAATCCTTATGTGTAAACAAATCAAATTTTTTCGTCTACCCAAATTGGCTAGATTAAATGTGGCATAAGTGAGAGATAAGAATGGTCACAAAGTCAGTAAATATTTAGTCATCATATACTTTAGACCCCAAAGTTTAAAATCCGACTAGTAAACCCGAAAGCCGATGCAGTGGCTAAAATAGTAGGTTAGGATGGAGGTTAATTAACACTATGTCTAATTACCCGAGTCTGGGTTTTTTTTTTTTTGGTGTTTGCAAATATCACGAATTTTCCTTACATGACCCATGAACAATGTCAACTAAATAGCATCTATGCTAGCAGCAGTGCTCTACAGTTTGCTTTGCTGGGACACAATCATTCCAGTCTCACACCCTACCCCCTCTACGAAGCTTCTGTGCGATGTCCAGGGGCCCCATCTCGTAGCTTGCAGCCCCTTAATTGTGTAATACACATAATGTGTATGTGTGTACATGTATTTAGCCGTTTAGGACGACCAGATGTCCTTACAAAGACAGGACAGTGTCATCATGGTCACCCAGTTCTAATAAAAATTTTTTTATATTTAGCACAAAGAGCCAAAATATTATAATTGTGTTACTTAATTTAGCATTGCTTTACCTAATTACAGAAATAATCACCAAGTGTAGATCCCCACAAAACGCGAGTGAGCCTTTGAACAAGTAACCGCCCGGTGATGCGGTTTTTATAGGAAACTTGCCTGTGTTATTCATCGCTGTCAGGTTTTGCTGATTTTATTCAACAGACGATTCACTCCTTGAACTGTGAGATCAGTAAGTAAAAGGATGTGATATGACTTTTTTTTAAATCTCAGGTCACTTCAGAACCACAAGTTTTTGGCTTTGTGACTCAAGTTGTGGGTCAGTGTATCCTGACCTAGTGGCCTGTCCAGTTGTGCCAGTTAAAACCACAGTGAGTTAATTTGACCCTGGCACGACACAAATAACATTGTGGTTTAATTGGTGGTTCACGGTCAGACTGGAAAAGTCTTTAAAGCATTATTCCAGACATGGCAAAAATTGAAAAATTGTTTCCTGGGCTTTAAGACGTGCTTCGGCTCCAGCATTAAACGATTTGAATAAGGCTGATGCCAGGTCAGTCGAAAGCCTAGAAAAAGACTCTGTTCATGTTTTCTTGGCATTCTTTGGCATTTGGGACAGATTCAACTTTTAAAGCATGGTCTGAATCTGCCGGCCGGGTGTGCTGTGTCTGCGCGATCGATGTTGCTGTGCAGGGAGACTGGGGCTAAGCACCAGATAAGCTAGTGAAATGAATGCTAGTCTGTGCTTGGTGGTGAAAATTCTACAATACATCGCTGATTGGCATGGTGGAACGTGAGCAATCAGGCTAATATAGTAGGCTAGTTATAAGCAACCTCTCGCATGCTAGCAGCACCTATTCACAAGCTTGCTAGAAAGCGAGGTGTGGGAAAAGGGGTCATGGCAGTGCAGTAATCCGGGAGGCCCCATTCAGCTGAGATGTGGGGAAACAGAGGGAGGCCCAACTCAGGCCCCTATGTGTTGGTGGAGTCTAGCTATGGCTTGTTGTGGTTAGGGAGAATTACTCAACCATGTTAACATCAAATTTTCACAGTCCTGAGAATTTCAGGCAGTAAGAAAAAACACAGCCGACTAAGAAAAACATGCACCGAACATAAACGGAGGGGAAAAGTTTTAAACTGTTTTGTTGCTTATCGTAGTAGATTGATAGATACGATAAGTAATGACTGGAGTCCCTGATTATGCAGGTAACTACAAGGTAGGGCTGGGCGGTATGATGGTATATATATCGCTACTTTGGTCTAATTTTTTCTTTAAATTCTGTGTATACCGCGACACGTAAATAAGTTAGTGTGGCTAACTCGTGTGCCGCTTGAGCGAGTCTGTGTAAGACTCCACCAGAACATTTTTAATTAGATTGATCATGGTCAGAATGACAAAGTGTGCATGTAAATGGGGCTATTGTTAGCTGGTGCTAACTTGCAGTATGCGCTCTCCGGAAGATTCCTGCTTATTTTAAAGGTTTCTCTACCAGCAATACACCTTAGTTAAGAGTCCAAACTTTAGATAATCAGATGGATCAGGGTTGTTGGTAAAATTAGGAGAGTTCTCCAGGACGAGGGTTAAGAAGAATAACTTTAAAAGATTGATGACATACTTTAAGCATACTTTTTTTACTGATATTCAAGTAACCCTGTGTCACTTTTTCTGAACCTGCCAGGACATTTTACAGTTTAATGTTATTTTAATGTACTTTGATTAGTAAAGCTGAATCTATTATGTGTGTTTATAGATCGGGGACTTGAAGGACTACTACCATTTTTTCCATAGCCGGACGATAAAAAGGTCGACGCTCTCCAGCCGCGGCACTCACAGCTTTATCACCATGGAACCAAAGGTCAGGCCATCACCATGGCAACAACACACCTGGGTGTATCCTATGCTTTATAACATTTTCTTTGTCATATACACACAACATTTTAGCTTAGTAGTGTGATAATGCGAAACATTTTCGACCTGCCTGCCTCTAACACAAAATATTCAAATAAAAAAAAAAAGTAATAAATATATTCTCTAACCCTAGGTGGAATGGATTCAGCAGCAAGTGATAAAAAGAAGGGTAAAACGTGATTATAAACCCTTGTACCCAGGTTCAGTCAAGACCAGTGCAGCCCAGCCCGACTCCATCTACTTCAACGATGCTAAATGGAGTAGCATGTGGTACATAGTGAGTATAACAAACCCCGGGATTGATTCTTTTTACGCAACTGCTGTAGCAGGAAGTCTTTTGCCATTGTATTTAACAGAATACCATTATTTTTACAGTCTAGGGTTAAAGCTCTGTGTACTGTATGTATGGCAAGGATGCTGTTTTGTATTTTCAGATAATACTCCTAAAATGTAAATGATTTAACTCGCAACTGAGGAATGTTACAGAAATTGAAACAAACTGTGTGTTTACGCATCCCAAATTGTAGTTATTTCCTGTTTTATTAAAATGGTGTGTGCATTTTAACATAAAGATGTTAGATGCTGCCTAGATGCTTCGTGACTGCCAGTTGCTTTCTGTGTAAATGTAGCATAAACTTCCTAATCATTACCACCCATGATCACAAAGCTTTGCTCCCGGGATCAGTGGTGGCCCGCAGGGTGTCTATAAAATGATTGACAGGAGGCACGTCCAAACACAAGCCAAGCATTCTGGAACAAAAGTCAGTTTTCCAAATGGGGGTTTTCACCGGCTTGATACACTTTTGCACAAGTTTAATGCTTTGTGTTTAACCAATAAGAAATACTCGTACTGCAATTTGCCCTTTAAACACCAAGAAGGTTGTAGATGTAGTTGGGCAACTTTACTCTAGTTGGCCCTGAACTTTCATGCAGTTCCAATCTATAGTATTTATTTTTTTACCAGTTATTAACTAGAAATTGCTGCTGCTATATGACTGTTTAAGACCCGACTAACTCGGTTTAGATTTTGTTTGTCGTGTATGCCTGCTCATCACATTAAACAATACTCCAGTAGCTACACACATCTATTTTCTGTCAATGGTTAATGCAAATCAGATAACATAAATACTTTGACCTGGACACCACTGTTCACTAGAATTCCCGGAAGTTGTACTTTGAATGCAAATAAAGTTAACATGTGAAAGATGATCTGTTCTAACTGCCAGCTACGAGAATGTGTTGCACCGTGTAGTCGAGGGGGTTACATTTACTAGATCACTTACATTAAATAAGGTGGTGTAATTAAAATTTTTATACAAGTGCTTTTGGGCATTTTTCTCAACACTAACATTTGGATTTCGTAATAAAAGTACAGAAAAGGAACCCCGTGTAAACAAATAAAAAAAAAAAATCCACGCATTGTTTGTTTTCTATTCCGGGGAAAAAAAAATTGTACCTTTGGGTATTGTACATTTGGGTACCGAAACCTGGACCTATGTAGCTTGTATTTACTAGAACCGAATCAGAACACATATTTCAGTGCCTCATTTTGGTATCACATAAATGCAGCGCACGTAAAAAAATAATTTCTTGACTAAATGCAATTAAACGCAAGTCTGACACTCAAAATCTTTGTTCCATGAAATTATAATAATTTATTGGCAACAGTTTATTCTTCTTTATTTCTGCTGCACTGCTTTCAGTACATGTATGTAGAAGTTAGACATTGTGAGTGGAGTTTGGTTAACCCTCAAAGATGACAAGCTTGTCTCGGCTATTAAAAATGGTTTTCAATCTTAATACATAAAATCCATCCATCCATCCATCCATCCATCCATGGTTTCCATCCATCCATGGTTTCCATCCATGGTTTCCATAACTATGACATGATAGTGATGGTATTAAGAGGTGTATCAGTCGGGTAAATCCCCACTAAAGGCCCAGGTAACAAATGCACCGCCCACCACTGGTATATACATTACATGCATTTGCTCTGATAGCAGCAGGTAGCCCACCATTCTCAAGCTAGCTAAACTAAACACACCAAAAGCTAAACGTTCTAAAGTGTGGCTGTATTTTACAACAAAGGATTCTGACACCGTAACATACAACGTGGCAGTTTTTTTGGCTTTTAAAAAAAAAATTATCCACAGCCGGGGCAGCACGGTGGCTTAGTGGTTAGCAAGGAGGCCCGGGTTCGATTCCCAGCCAGGGGTCTTTCTGTGTGGAGTTTGCATGTTCTTCCCGTGCTTGCGTGGGTTTACTCCGGGTTCTCCGGTTTCCTCCCACAGTCCAAAAACATGTATGTTAGGTTGATTGGTGATTCTAAATTGCCCATAGGAGTGAGTGTGTGTGTGTGTGGCCCTGTGATGGACTGGCAACCTGTACCCCTCCTGCCCTTTGTCCTGGGATGGGCTCCAGCAGATCCCCGTGACCCCGAATTAGGGAATAAGCGGGTATAGACAAATGAATGAATGAATGATCCACAGCCCAAACCTTAACTTGATGTAAACTGAACTTGTATATCTGTTTTGTGTGTTGGCAGCACTGTAATGAAAACATACACAACTGCCAGTCGGACATGAACATTGTTGGAGCCTGGAAGAGGGGATATACAGGAAAAGATGTGGTGGTCACTATTTTGGATGACGGAATCGAGCGGAACCACCCAGATCTCATACAAAACTATGTAAGTGGTTTAAAACTAGGTTAAGCTACACACACGTGTTGTGTGACTCATTTTTAGGTCAGATCGCTAGTGGAGAACCTTTTTTGGATCATATTTCTTTTTGAAAGTGATCATGTACATTTTAATCGACCTGGCCATCACTTTAAATCCAATAAGTAAGCTCTACTCTCTCTCTATCCGCTCTCCAAATACAGGATAACCAGGCCAGTTATGATGTAAATGGAAATGACTTGGACCCCATGCCCAGATACGATGCCAGCAATGAAAACAAGTAAGAGTGCCACACCGGGTGAATGGAAATACACTTCATTACGTGACCGTGTTTACCTGTGTGAAAAGTGTATTTATAGAGCATTTTTTGGTGTGTAAGTCTAAAAAAAGAAAGGGAGAAGGTGGTTCAGTTGTGAATGTGCTTATTTGCTCTGTGTGTGTGTGTGTGTATGTGGGGTAATGAAATTGATGCTCCTCCTCTGTGTGTGTGTTAGTCTGTGGCTTTCACTCTGCCAGCGTGTGTGAGCCGGTGCCAGATGGCATCGCAGCATTTTTGGAAGGTTGGCACGAAAAAAAAAGCTTGGCCTAGGTTTATTCTTCAAGACCGACGCTGTTCTGTTGGAGTTTTTAAATACACAATTCTTAAACTATCCATGAAACCGCTTTCCTGCACCTAATTTCCGGATTCCTTTTTTTTTTTTTTTTTTTTTTTTAACAATTTCCCAATTCCAGTTGGGATTTTAACTCTCCTTTAGTTCAAAAACAGAACATTGCCTCGTGGACATTGACTTTCTAAAAGTCATTCACTTTTCTGACCTCGTCACCATTTATAACCCCACACGATTCTTTCCCTGCACGGATCTGTCTTTTTTTTTTTTTAATTGCTTAAACCATTATTCGTGAATAAATCCATTGCCTAAGGAGAGAATATAAACCTATTCCGCTTGATCTGAGGAAGTGTGCGGTTAAAGGAAGCTTTTCATGGCATGTATAAACATGTCCTATAGAATATTGTCTGCTTGGAAATAAGATTTGTGCCGGATGTCTGCTTAGTTTACAGGAATACTTTATTCAGAACTGCTAATAACATTCTTACGGTTTATTTCCATATACCAACTAATTTCTATTTATTTATGGATAAGGGTCATTTTATTTTTTATTAACTCTTAAATCTTAACCAGGATATGGTGATTTACCAGCACTTTTGAATGTTTACATTCATATAAGTATTATTTTTTTTTAAGAATAGATTTAAATATATGATTTAATGTTATGAATTCAAAATGACTGCATCACCGAGACAAATACACAACTAGCACAATTTTTACACAATAGTGAAATGATATTGAGGGAAGTGGTGGTTCATGGTTAAGGTGTTGGACTATCAACCCAAAGATCGTGGGTTCGATTCCCAGCTCCACCAAGCCACCACCGCTGGGCCCCTGAGCAAGGCCCTTAACCCTCAATTGCTCAGCTGTATAAAAGTAAGTCGCTCTGGATAAGAGCGCCTGCCAAATGCTGTAAATGTAAATAATATTCTAGCCTGTAGTATCAATACATATATATATTTTTTTTTTTATGATTTACATGAATATTTCATTAAAAATCTCAGTGTGTGTCAAACGACTTCCTCCTCCACTCCTGTAGTTGTCGCTGACGCATACTGTCGTTTTACATTTGTATTGCAATATATTGTGATTATATTGTGATCTATTTATCATGATATGTATCGTATCGTGAGGACGTTGCCAATATACAGCCCTAGTTCTTAATGTGTTCATTTCTTTTGCTGATCTATAATGTGTGTGTGCACAATATTGACGCATGTCGGTGACCATTTATTTATATTAAGCTTCTTCATTGAAGTCATTGTTCAATCTTATACATTAGTACAACAGTTGTGTAAAGATGGAAATCATGGCCTCTTACTATGATATGCATTAAAAGTGCAGGAAATAAATGTAGAAATGTAGCTGTAAGAATATAAAAAAAACTGCCATAAGTCTAAGAAAATTTGTTTTGGTGGCTGTGTGTTTGTAGCCTCCGGAAGGTAATGACCAGGTTGTTCTGCGTAGGCTGAGCAGGATGACTGTGTGTGTTTCTGCTTTTCTCATTGACTTGTATTCCTTTGGCAGATGTGAGTGTACACAGAGTCCAGTGGTGTAGTGCTGAATAAAGCACATATAAAGAAAGGACTTGTGAATCTGGGCCTTATATTTAGTCATGCTTTAGTACTTGGTAATCAAAAGGTTGGGCTAAAGTAATGAGCATAGATCTTTTTTATATGTCTAAATATCTTTTTTTTTTTTTTTTAACACTATAAATTCATGGATTGGGTATAACGGCGTTGTAGATCTTTGACGTTATTTTGTAAAATCATCTTTTTTAAATTGCTCAGGTTTGAGACACTAGTTACCATGGCAGCGTGAGTTTTTCTGAGCAGCTGTTCTCTGCTGGAGGTTCCACAATGGAATGCACTCTCTTTCTGACCTTGACTTTATAAGATTTTTTTTTTTTTTGTGTGTGTGTGTCTGTGTTTTATCTTGTTTTTTTCCCTTGGTGAGTTGTCAGGTTTGATTTTTGTGGCCTTAGTTTGAATCAGCATTGCCTTCAAGAATTGTCTCTGTGTCCTCTGCATACAGATTTTGGGGAACTCTAGAACACTTTTCCTCAATCGCTCAAATGTTTAGCCGCTCGGTTTGCCCCGACTTGGCCCGGAAATAACATGTTTAGTTTTAGCACAGCTGTTGCCTCACTAACCCTGTCGCTTCTCCTCTATTTCTATCAAAATGTGGATTGTATATCATCTCTGATTATGTGTACCCTTGTGTCCTTTTCAGGCATGGTACTCGCTGTGCTGGGGAAGTGGCAGCATCTGCCAACAACTCCCACTGCACTGTGGGCATTGCCTACAACGCCAGGATTGGGGGTAAGTGGCTTTGCACTCTGAACTCATACTTCCTGTTTCTTAAAACTCTCACATTCCTAACCCCTTGTCACTCTGTCACCCTACACAATCTCCGTTCTACCTCATCGATTGTAGGTGATAATTTACATGCATTTGTTTCTCTTTTATTCGGCACTTGGCTTTTGTCCCAACAAATTTACAACTTTTGCCCTGCCAACTTTATAGCACCTCTTAAAGTGCATTTTTGTGCCCTTTAGGTGTCCGTATGTTGGATGGAGATGTGACTGACATGGTGGAGGCAAGGTCATTGAGTTTGCAGCCACAGCACATTGATATATATAGTGCTAGCTGGGGACCAGATGATGATGGCAAAACCGTAGACGGGCCTGCAGCACTTGCCAGACAAGCCTTTGAGAATGGCATCCGACAGGTAAATAGTTTATGTTTTATGTAATCCAATTACTTAGATAGGCTATAAGTATGTTGCATTTAACTTGGTGATAGTTTGCAAATAAGTGAATTTTTTTTAACCTTGGTGCAGTTGATATGAGGGTATTGATATGAGGTGGGGGGGGGATCCTACTAACTAGCTAACTATGATAAATTGCTTTAAAAATTACATGGTACTGCTTTCGTAAAATTTTGCTGATATGTGCAGCCATGTTGATTTGAAGTCACTCTGAAGTACAAGTTGAGGTGCATTTTTCTGTGGCTTTTTCTCGGTGTAGGTTGGTAAAAGTATTAAGATAAATCAAACCAGTTGGCAGCCTGTGTTTACTGATAATTCATGAGTCCTAATTTGGTGTGCCAGTAATAAGTCTGAGTTCTGTGAGTAATTGTTTGATGTGGTTCAGGTGTGTTTTCAGGTATGCATTTTGTAAGGTAGATTATACTATACAAAAATGTACCCTGAAGCAGCAGTGATGGCTCAGCTTAAATGTCATCTAAAGTTATAGACATCGAAAAAGATAAACGACCATAAATGTAACCAATCTGGTTAATAAAGACAGGGTTTAGCATGTGTTGTAGCAATACTGAAGGCAACGATCATTGTACAATTCTTTCATAGGGCAGAAAGGGCCGTGGTTCCATTTTTGTGTGGGCATCAGGCAATGGTGGGCGCAGTCGAGATCACTGCTCGTGTGACGGCTACACCAACAGCATCTACACCATCTCTATAAGCAGCACAGCGGAAAGTGGCCGCAAACCCTGGTACCTAGAAGAATGTGCCTCCACTCTTACCACTACGTACAGCAGTGGTGAAAACTATGACCGCAAGATTGTAAGTTTCACTGTGCAATTTACTTTCGTGCAATTGTTGTTTTTTTTTAATAGGAGAGCATCTATATCGGGTCACAGAATCAGTCCTGGAGGGTTGGTCTTCTTTTAAGTTTATCTCTAACCCTAATCAACCAGGCCTGAACTAGCTTATTCACTCGACATGGTAAAAATACACACTAGGAAGTGGTAGCTCAAGTGGAAGTACATACAGGGAAGTGGTAGCCAAGTGGTTAAGGTGTTGCACTGTATTGTACCCCAAAGTCGCTCTGGACAAGGGTGTCTGTTAAAAGCCAAAAAAATGTAAATGTAGACAAGTGCTGTCCATCATTTAAAAAAGAGAATTAGTTCTGTACCATTAATTATTAAGTGACTTTACCAAAATCATTCTCATGGAACTCCAGAAGTCCGATGTATGGATTACAAGTCTGCTAGAAGGACACAATTTTTACAGACCTACCTCAGTCAGGCATTTATGGTAGGGCAGCCAAGTTGCTTCTCAGCGAAAGGCCAAAAGATATCTGAAGGAATTTTAAGGCATTGGAGAAAAGTTCCTATTGTCTGATGCATCACATGGCCAATTGCCTCATTACAGTGATTGCAACATCACTCTGAAGAAAAAAAACAGCAGGACTGAGAGGATAGCATGTTTAAGAGTGTTAAAAACAATGCTTTAAGACAAGTCTGTGAGAAAACAGCAGCACAGTAATGCTTTTGATACAGCTTAAAAGTTTCTACAGACAAGAAGACGAAAAAGGCCACAATTGTAGATGTGCTCATGCTTGCAGAATGATAGCCAAGAAGACTTGATGCTGTACAATAAAGTGTTTTATTTCGAATATTATTTAACTTCATTTAATGTAGTTAGAATAAACGAAACTTCTTTTTCATTATTATTAAGACAAAGTAACACACATTTTTGGGATTATCCCCTCTAAATAAATTTCAGGGAACATTAGCATAATGTGTGTGCAGTGTCAATTTTTTGGTCAATAGGTTATTGTGAAACTATGTAGCTAGGAATGACTATTCAGTTATTAGATGCTCGCATTGATTCTTCTTTGAGACGTGCTTGAAGAGACTTATTAAATTCCAGACTAAAGTATAAAAACCTGTACTCTTGCACAGAAACACTCGCCAGGCAGAAGTATTTGCCAAAAACACTAACGCTTTTCCTTCCCTGTCTTTAGATCACTACAGATCTAAGGCAGCGCTGCACAGACAGTCACACTGGAACATCAGCATCGGCTCCAATGGCTGCTGGGATCATTGCACTTGCTTTAGAGGCAAAGTAAGCATTCACTCAAGTTATTGCTATATATACCAGTCCTACGTGCTGCTGTAGTGGACCATTTCTGCAATCGTAGGCTAGGTGTAATGAGCAAAAGTTTGGCTGCCATTTAAATGATCATTCTCAGTTAAATACACTATAATTTTACTATTCGCTATTAGTTTACACGATTATTGATACCTGTGTAATGTAAACATATAGAATTTAAAGACAGCTTTGCATTTAATAACACATGCTAAGCATGTTAATATTCTCTGAGCCCACCACACATGCCGCACTAAGATTTGAGAAAGTTAGGAGTAGAGCATCATACCCTATGTTGATGTAAAGCTACACAACAATGTGTTTGTTTATTTTTCCTTGTTAAAAATTTTTTTTTGTAGCCCTCTTCTGACATGGAGAGATGTACAGCACATCATTGTAAAAACGTCACGTGCAGGCCATCTCAGTGCTCCTGACTGGAAAACCAATGCAGCAGGGTACAATGGTACTGGCTTTTAAATTCTTTATGAACCCTATCCATTTATAGCGCCTTACTTGCCTGCTTTGCATAACAAAACTCCATGGCTAAAGTTCAGTTGGAGCCGTACCCTTGCTGTTAACAACATCATGCAGTGCTTTTTAAGAAATTCAATCATAGACCTTAAACTCAAAATGACTAGTCTGTAAAGTGACTTTGGAAAATGTGTTGTTCTCTAAAGTTAAACTAACTTTCCAGAAATAAAAGTTTAATTAAAGTTTATGGCTAGAACTACAAATATGATGTAGAACTTTTTACTTTTTAATATATATATATATATATATAACAAAATTTTTACACAATATTTAGAATGTGTTGCAATTATTGCACTTATCTCTAAACCTGCATGTGCTACATATACCTGCAGTTAGTCACCTGTACGGTTTTGGGCTTATGGACGCGGAGGCCATGGTCAAAGAAGCTGAGAGATGGAAACAAGTACCCCCACAGCATATATGTGTGGAAAATGCTGACAGACAAATAAGGTAGCTTCATCACCACATCGTTACATGACTCATTAACATAAATAACCTTTTTTTGTTCTTGTTTTCGCCATTTTATGCCTACATTGCCCAGGTTTATGTTTTCGTTGTGAAGGTTGTGAATTCTTTCTTCCAAAGGACAATTCGCCCAGAGCATGTTGTTCGCTCTGTTTACAAGGCAACCGGCTGTACAGACAATGCAAATCATCATGTCATTTATTTGGAACATGTGGTTGTACGCATCACTATAACCCACCCACGACGAGGGGACCTATCGATTAATTTGACCTCACCTTCAGGGACAAAGTCACAGCTTCTTGCTAACCGGTAAATTTGCTTAAAATGTTATATAAGGATTTTAAAATTTGGTGGTGAGATTGTATTTTTTTTTACAAGGGGGGATTTCTGTAAAGAGCCACATTCATTTTCAACTAACTTAAAGGAAAAGTAATGGCCAGTTTGGGTTGTTCTTTGTTGTGTATCTTGCAGACTGTTTGACCACTCAATGGAGGGCTTTAAAAACTGGGAGTTTATGACCACTCACTGTTGGGGGGAGAAAGCTGCTGGGGACTGGATCCTTGAGATTTATGACTCTCCTTCACAAGTCCGGAGTCAGAAAGCTCCAGGTAGTCATACTACTTTTATTTTATTTTTTTTTAATTTTATATATGACGTGTATTATTTATTGAAGACAGGAAGAATGCTCTAAATTAACATTTTTGTTGTACCCCTTTTATTACCCCACTGACTCCCAAACTCTCACAGGCAAACTGAAGGAGTGGTCATTGGTGCTTTATGGTACCTCAGTGCACCCATATTCCTCCCGCAGTGACAAGACTCGCTCTGCACCGGAGTCCCCAGACGATGAGTATAGTGAGGAATATGTGGGTAAGTCAGTCTTGGTCATCACTAACATCAGAATGGTTGCCAGATTTTTCAAGTAATGCATTCTGCCCATTCAAAGCAAAGTCCCATTCTTTGATCATAGAAATCTGTCATCTCTTGTAAAGGCCCCTGTGATCCAGAGTGCAGTGAAAATGGCTGCGAAGGCCCAGGGCCCCATCAGTGCATCAACTGCCTGCACTACTTTCTCAAGTTTAAAAACAACACCAGGTATACTACTTAATTGTGTACATAAACAATGACAGTATAAATATTTCTTGTAAGAGAAGCAAATAATAATGTTGTTGATAGATATTAAAACTGTAGTAAGCAACCCAGACGCAGCCATGCAGTCGCATTTGTGAATACAGGCAACAAATAATATTTTCACTTAATGTATGATTACACATCCAAACAACTAAGAGTAAAACCTACTCAATAAATGTAAAAAGGAACTTAACAATTAGAACAAAGTTTCTTTTTTGGAACCTAGTATCTGTAGCACTAATTGGGGCATTTAGCAGTACTTTTGTTTTAATGAGCAGCAAAATAAATAGGAAACCATTTGTGATTTGTTTAAAAAGATGACAGACTTTACCCGGAGTTAGACAACGCAAAATGTCTAAAATTCATGTTTGGTAGAAAACCTACATCAAAGCTATAAACTTGGAAAAAGAACTTTGCTAGACTACTGCAGGCTAGTCATGCTATATAGGGGTGGAATCAGCATGGATTTTTCATGCTTACTGATTCAAAGAGAAAACACTGAAAGATTTAACAGCAAATGAAAAAAAAAAACAAACTAAACTAGTACATTGACAAACAGGTGTGTAGCTTGTTCCTAGTAATGTTTTCCACTCATGGGACTATAATTTGTATAAGCTGTTTACTTTAGAAAGCAATTTAAATGGGCACACATATGGCTATACTTGAGGCATACATCTGCAGCCAATGACGTTCTCAGCCTCATAGCTTTGCCTTTGTTTCTCATGGAAACCTTTTCCTCATGGCTGTCAGCTGTTGTAGTCTGTCTCAAAAGGCCATCCCTAACTTTCTTCTCTTTCCATTATTACCTCTTGCCCCCTTAGGATGTGTGTGCCTGAATGTCCACCTGGCTTTTTCCGAGATGATAAGCGGCGCTGTAAGAAATGTTCCCCTCTGTGTGAATCCTGCATTGGTAGTCGCAGCGATCAGTGTACGTCTTGTCGACATGGTTTTTACCTCAGAGAGGGAGCCAGTACATGCATCTATGCATGCCCTGAGGGCTACTATCTAGACCATGGTATGTTACTATTTTCTGGTGGTCTTATCTCTGACTATGTATACCCCATACCTCAGATTCGTAAAAGTGCTGGAACATGTCGACAACCGATGAGGTTTGACTTTGAATAAATTACATTGCATTTGAAATGTGTCCCCTTGGTCTCTATTACAGATGCCAGCATGTGCCGTAAATGTGGTGAGAACTGCAAGAAATGTACTTCAGCAAATATTTGCACAGAATGTAAGCCAGGGCTCAGGTAATTTCTCTTCATTCAGCTCGATGCATTCAGCAAAGTTTTGTATTAATCAATAAATCCTTCCAGATTACATTTAAGGCCACTACGTGGGTAAATGTCATTAGCAGACTGTGTAACTCTAGATCTGAAGATGGTTAGTTAGGGATCTCCACAGAATACTTGCCAGAAAGAAACATGCTGGCCCGAATTTGAGAGGCTGGTGGAAACTCCACCAATACATGCGATCCAGCATTTGACTTTCAGATGTTTAAGCACGTTATCTAGAGCATTTCAGATTTCCCATATGTGCCCAGCAATAGCAGTAAAAAAAAAATTGTAGAGAGGTGGAAAAAGTGTGCAGAAAGAGAAACATGTTATAGCGCATGGAGCCTCCCTAATGTACAGCAGCTGTGTTCTGTGAACAATTTTGAAATATGTTGGAGGAGTGATTTCTCTAAATCTGCCGAAAAGGTTTTCACCCACACATTTGGACTTTAAGCCCTGCTTTGTTTAACTTTTCAGACTTGTTTAGACTACTGCAAGTCTCAAATATGGGTGTCAAGCCTGAAATGTTGAAAATAGTGATTTTTTTATATATTTTTTTTTCTGCCAGTAATTCATCATGAAGTTCAATAACATGTATTAGTGCATGGTAAAAGAGGAAAACAACTTAACCTAATTGCCCTAATGTCCATGAGAAATTGTGATTGTTTATGCTGTTAGAAGGCTTTATTGCCTTTATTTGCTGCTGATTTCTACTAGATACATTCTAACTAGTAGAGTTACATTCTAACTAAATAAATTCTTTGTATAGTCTCCAAGGAAATAGGTGCCAGCTAACCTGTGAGGCTGGTACATACTATAATGGCCACAAACGGGTGTGTGAGCCGTGCCATCCTGCTTGTGCTACATGTGCAGGTACCTGCACCTTTTCCTACTGCAATTATTAAACATATTCTATGTTCTGCCATTTTAATACATTACTTCTTTCCTATTATATTTATTCATTTGGCAACAGTTGGGTATTTTATCTGCTATGCTTATTTTAGAATTTTTTTTGCATCAAAAAGGAACATTTTTGGCAACAGTTGTTTTCGTTGTGTAACAACATGACCATAAAAAGGCCGATTGTTAGCTGGATTTGAATTTTTGATTAAGTAGGAGTATCTTGTCCACAGGTACTGGCATGGAGGCTTGCACTAAATGTGCAGATGGATACTATCTTGAGGAGTGGCGCTGTGTTCCAAGTTGCAATGCAGGATACTACATGGCAGAGAAAACTACAGAAAATGGAGATGTCCAGAAATCCTGCCGCAAGTCCGTAGTTCATCAAGCTTAACTAGGCCCACAGATAAAGCTGAATCGAGTAATTAAAGGTTTTGTAATGCATCTCAGGTTTGATCTCTTTGTTTTGGATTCTCTGTCAGGTGTGATCATACGTGTTACACATGCACAGGTCCAGGAGATAGAAACTGTAGTGCCTGTGTAAATGGATATAACCTCGAAAACGGTGTGTGCATCATTAGCACTATCTGCAAAGATGGTAAGTACAAGCATTGCACTATTTACATGCATTTCCTCATGTATGTTTTATCTTGACTTTGCCTCAGACTTTTGCCTCCTTCTGTTAAATTTGTTCCCCACTTTTATTGGGTTTTGCTGCTGTCTCTTGGTAGTAATTACATTTCAGTCCTACAGTTATTTTTTTTGAACATTTTAAATGCTTTATCTTGTGTCTTTTATATTGAAATAAAAAAAATTCTAAACTGATCAGGGTTTCTAAAGTGATTCTTGTAAATGGGAGTTTTTAGTAAAACCTTTTATATTCATATTTATAGAAAAGCATTGGCAATAAAACCACAGGAAAAATTATGCCCAGATATTTTGCTGTGATTGCTGATCAGTTTCTTAATGTTTGTTCTCCTTCTCCTTTCTGTGATGTCTCTTTCTGTACACCTTTTGATGGATTCCAAATCAAACATGGGACATTCTTTTACTTCGACCAATCTACTGGATTTAAAACCTGTCTCCTGTTACCTGTCATGATCACCTGATCTGCATCACTTCCTGTCTACTGCCCAATCATCTGCTGAACTTGATTTCTTTTTCTCTCCTCTTCCTGCTCTGTGGAAAGCAAATGAAGAATCATGGGCTGAGGGAAGTTTCTGTGTATTGGTGAAAAAGAACAATCTGTGCCAGAGGAAGGTTCTGCAACAGCTTTGCTGTAGAACATGTTCTCTAAATGGCTGAAGGAACCATAACGGTTTCACTTGCCGTTGACGTTCAGCTAATTTATATTTCCAACCAAGGAACCTCTATCATGGGACTATGCTGAGAGGTTTCTCGGTGCCAGAACTACAACAAACCTACCTTTACCTGTGTGTGTGTGGTTTTGAAAGAACCTGTCGGGGTGTTGCGACTGGTATCAATAATAAACAACAAATCATATGGTTCAGTATTTTGTGACCAAAGCATGGATGCCAAAATTTTTGTACCCTTTTTTCCCCCCTTTTTTTTATTTATTTTACTTGGGTCCAGAGACAAAATTACACAGACACACCAACTGAACAAGTGTTGTTTCTTTTTGTCCTCAGATAGTATGATGCAAAAAGACTTTAGCCCGGTTTCTGCTTTTTTAAAATAAATTTGAAACCATTGTTAAATTAGTATTTGTTTTTCAGCTTAAGCTACACGTATCTAAGCAAAACACTTAAACGTAACAGTGGAGAATATTCTACCATTTTTAACCAATTTTTTTTAGGAAAGATGTTTTCATATGTATGAATTGCATACACTATTTCACTGTTTAGAAAATTAACTCAGGCTATCTTAAGGTGTGTGTGTGTGTGTGTGTTTTCATAATCAACTTGGACTTGACATATGCATGTAGTAATAGTATTTTTATTTTAGTACCCAAGATTGTTTACAAAACATTTATAAAACCCATTCTTTAGAGCATTTAGCCCCCAGTTTAGCGATGAACAATAGTTAACTAAAATTACCAGTTTAAATTTTGTTTATGATGGATGGCTTGAAAAAATGTATTAAATTTGGGAATGGCCATGCATGACATAATGACTTCTACAGTGTTTAATGTGGGGGCTCTGTGTACTACACTGTTCCCTCTTCAATATAATTTGTCATTTTCCAAAATCATTTAAACTAGTATTTTTGTCTACAAACAGAAAAACACAATGAAAAATTCGACTAGTATTTTGCCAGTGACTGAATTAAATTTTTGTTCCAACATAGATCATTACTCAGACTAAGTTTTACAAAGTAGCTTAAGGGTATAATGCATAATCAGTTTTTATATTTTTTTAAGAAAGATATTTATGGTAAAACAACAGATGCTTCACACATGAGTTACAAAGTTGTGGCATTATAAAACCATGGCAACATTATGCTGGACCTACTGTGGCAAACTGTGTCCAGCTATATACAACAAGCTACAGATAAAGCCTTGGGAGTAAGAAGCGCTAATTCTTAATGATCTGAATATACGGAAACAATGTTTACTAATTAAACTAGGCAAAAAGAAAAAGTTAATTTTATTCCTGTAAGGCATTTAAGCAGTTAATTATTTATGAATAATTTTTTTTTTCATTTTATGCCATGTGGTTTAAGATGATGTAAACTTTTATTTATAAAAAATGATTTAAAACTGTCAGAATTTTGTTGAAGTGGACGGGATTTTATTCTGGGAAATAATGTATTCATGTTCGCATTCATGTTGCAAAGAAATGGTATAAGCATAAAGGTTTCTGCAAATACAGTACATGCGACATTACATAACATATATAGGAATATATAAATTAGATTATGTATAAATGTTTTACTTATTTTGTTTTGACAATGATTTTTTTTTTTAAATGTACATATGTATTTTGATCACTTTTAAACTAAAAATGTCTTAAGCTGAATTTATTTTATTGTAATGGAAAAGTAGGAAGGGGTGGGGTTTTTCTTTTTTATTATAAATAAATGTTTAAAAATGTTGTTTTTAGACAACCTCAACAATATTAAGATGAGGATTCGTTGTAGTAAGAGACTCATAGAGGGACTTGGGTGGGACAGTAAAATGGTCTTTTCATTAACGACTTTTAAAATAAAAACAAGAAGCCCCTGGGAGTGCAAATAAAATGTTAGTTTTACTTTTTTATACTATGGTCAACTGGTCTCCTCTATCTTATACTATTAAAATATCAGTGTTATGAATGTTGACTTGCAGAAACATTGGTTTGGCATGTTTCCAAATGGTTTTCTTTGTTCACAGCTGGAACAAGAATCATATATAAAACAATAGATGTCAGAATATCTAAACTACCGCATGATTTGAGCTGTCATTTTGAGTATTGTCAATATTTCATGAAGTTGCATAAAGTAGAATTCTGTTCTAACTAATGTATTTTGGTTGAAATCTTTAGACATTTTAAGTGTAATTGGAAATCAAAAACAAAATCAAACATATTTAGTCTATGAAAAAAAAAGCAAATAAATTGGCTTTTTATTATATTTATATGTAGTCATGTGCAAGTGGTCACAGCAGTCTTGCTTAAGTATATTAGTGCTGTTTTAATAGGTCGAGTAGTAATACTGACTTTCCCTAGTTACACAGGGCCACAACTGTTGGAATACTTCTTAAACACTTCTTGAAGTATTTTAGCGTTAGTTCATCTTTGTATCTAAAATATTCATCAGTTATTTTGATTAAATAAAAATTTATATCTATATATATTTAACCTATTCAACCACTTTCCGGGCAAATGATATGGCACATGGCTTTTGCCCAGGTTTTAATGATTGACAATTTGGGCTATGTAAAGCCAAATGAGGTCATGCGAGGTCATTGTTTAGAGTTCTGCTTAGAGGCATCAGAATTCAATAGGGTGTATTGGAGCGTAAGCCTTAGGTCAGCCCACCATAGAACCCCTACTAACTTTATGGGAAAACTTCCAGCTGTCCACAAATGCATCCATCAATTTGTGGTCAAAGGTTATGCTGAATGTTTCAAGTCTTCTTTGGGGAACCACATCATTGTACTAATGCTCTGATAGATTCTTTTAAACATATAGTTAAATAATAGTTGATCATTTTTTTTACTTTTCTAAGTTAGATGTACTGTACATTATCAGTACAGTACATATATGCTATACACGTAAATTAGTGCAATAGCATGCTGTAACTTTGTTCAGATGAAATAACCATGGCAATAACAAGATAACTATGGTCAGATAAAAATATTTATGATTTTCGCAGTATATCATTTTATTTCAGTTATAAACACAAAATAAATAGGATACATTTGCATGTGGTTTCAAATCTGACTAAAATCAGATTTTGTGTATTACTGGCCAATCATTTGAGAGCTTCTCATAGTCAGACTTTAAAGAGCAATAAATAAAACTATAAATTAAATAGAAAAATGAGAGTACTTAAAGTTGTTTAACAGCCTTTGCATTGTTCCACCTGGTTTTGGTACATAAATGATTGATATCGTTTGTTAAATGAAAGCCCTTACCTAAGGCTGTTTCAGTTACTCGGTGTGTAGACATGGCAACACAAAATTCTCCAGCTGGTCCTTGTGCTGGTGAACAAAAATATGCAAAACAGGAAGTCGCCTCTGACCATGTCAGTTAGTCGATATTAATTTCTTGTTTATAGAACTATTGTATAAAAGCTGTATCACACTGCTATTGTTTAGTTGTACTGAATATCAACACAAATGTTTCACTACAACAGCACTCCTGCTTGTGTGTTGTAGCTAAATTAGCTAACTTACAAGGCCAATTAGTGAAAATGTTTATCAAATGTACATAAACCAGATTCATAAACCTTTGAAATAAAAGCATAATGACATAATTTTAGACAAAAAATATGTTCTTTACTTACATATTAACCATTTAGGTGTAAATATAACATTTGATAATATATCCCATTAAACAGAAATATTATAGATTATTTTGTATCTGTTTAAACCCCTAAATTTGTATTAAAATAAATTGTCATTTAGGTGAGTTTAACATCTGTTATTCAATGTTCTACTATTATTAAGTTGATACAAAGAAACTAATACTGAAGCTTACAATGTTTTATTTTAATTTCAATCTAAAAACGTAAACTGTATTTCCCCTCAGGTCAGTATGTGAGTGATGATGGAAAATGTCATTCATGTGATTTAACATGCTATAAATGTAAAGGACCAAACCACACTGACTGCCTTAGCTGTATGTTAACTAGGTAAGTTAGCTGGTAACTTTATTATTAGATGTCTGACCAATGCAAAGTCTTAATTTTAATGTTCATCAAAATGAATATAACCTTACTGACAAGCATGAAAATTGGTTAGTCCAACATGTAGAATTTATAGTTGTCAAATGTCTACTACATCCTGTTCTGGTTCTTCTGCAGGTTCTTGGATGATGGACTCTGTGTAATGCGGTGTGAGTCTGGCAAGTATGAAAAGGATGGGAAGTGTCAGCAGTGTCATCACACATGTCATGAGTGTAATGACGAGGGTCCTGACAAATGCATCAGCTGCAGCAGAGGTACTGTCGATACCAATAAAGACAGAAAATCACACAGGCAGCTAGCTGAATACACCTGCTGTTGTAGCAAGGGTCTAAAAACAGCCTTTGTCTGCCTGCTAGACCCCATCAAAAATGGCAACTTACTCACTTCTACAAATAGGCAATTGGCATGTATGTCCTCTTAAATCAGAATCTTCAGTTTACTTTATATCCCTATATATGTTTAAATAGTGACCACATATTCACAAAGCAGGAAATCTTAATTATTCATCTGAAATGAGAATTTTTAACAGCCAGGTGTCTTCATCTTTCTTGACGTAATTTTGTTCTACGCACCAAAATTCTAAGCAATATTTCGATGATCCTCTGCCATCAGTTATGCTTTGGCTTCCTGTTTTTTTGCTTGAGGAGTAAAAGTTGCTACTGTTCTGAGATAATTTACTGCTTATGATGGCTGTAAAGTGTAACTCCAGTGTTTTTGAAGCTATAAATGCTTTGGCTGGTATCTTCGACGTCTACCATAAACAATGTACAATTCACAGAACATTGTGCACCTTTCTGTGAACTTTAGAGACATTTAAAAGTGTTGATTAAGCTGATTACACCACAAATCTGCGGGTGTACAGATGTTCTTAATGAAGTGGTTATAAACAAAACATAACTTTTATACCTATATAATTTAGAATTATACTATTTATCGTCCTAAATGATATTATATAGAGAAAAATATAATTGATCTGTAATTTAAAGTAAATGTACATACTTAATGAAGCCTGTATTAAGATGCATGTATTTAAAAATTATTCAAAAAATTAGTTTTTTAGTTTTTACCTCATATTTATCACTTATCATCAAACTTAATTCTTTGGCATGTAATACAAGTGTAATAAACAAAACAAAAGAGAAAATTCTTTATATTTTTACTCCTAGCACGCAAAAGCTAAAATTAACATGCCGGCTATCGATTGGGTTTGAGCAACCTTAGCTAACAATTTTCATTTAATTTACTTAATATAAAGTAACAAAACAAAAAAAATATCTAGAATACCTAAAAATGATGTTTAAGATGTAAATAAAATAAACTTTTTACAGAACAGGATAATTAACCTACCTGAGAAGTGGAACTTACCACAGGAACTTACCTCAGTAATGCTAACATGCTAACTGCACTAGTTAGTGACTTTGTACTAACCAAACACGATACTTTTTTTTTTTTTTTCATTTTTATATAAATAAAATATATATTTTAATTGTGTTTATATGGTGACAGACAAGTTTGGAGTGGAGCGCTTTCTGTTCGACGGTGAATGTGTGGAAAGTTGCCCGCTGTCACGCTACATATCGGCGGGAAGCAAGTGCGAGCCGTGCGCTCCGAACTGCAAGGACTGCACGAGCGCGACGCATTGCGTCTACTGCGCCTCAGCTTTCTACCCTAAAGACGGCGCGTGCGTCAAGCTGGAGTGCGTAGACGGTCAGTTTCCCGCCTTCCGGAAAGTTCTGCTTCTTTAGGACATAATTGTGTGAAGCCTATTCAGATAAACATGCAATAAATTATAATTATAAAGCTTCTTACACTTAAATTTAACAATACCACGTCGAACTAATCCAATATTAAGCTTTAAGGGGTATTTTTTCGCAAACATTGTGTTATTTAGTAGAGCCAGTAAGAATTTTCACTAACGGAACACATAAAATTTTACTAAATAACATTTTTAAACATTTACTGTGACTGAACAATATTTAATATACAATAAATATAATACTACATTTAAAAGCCCTGTTAAAAATCCTTGATGTTAGTTATAAATGGATGTAGATAGGGTACACATTGTACCGTGTTTTTGGCTAGTTTTAATCTCCAAAATCCATATAATCCACCAATTGTTTTTTTTACTAGTAAGTGCTAACATTGGGACATTGACATTAAGATCCACTGATTAACATTTGAAACAAACTACTTAATAATGACTAGGCCCACCTTGCGGCGCCAAAACAGCTCTGACTCGTTATAAACTTCACAAGACCTCTAAAGCTCTAGTATCTCTGGCACCAAGATGTTCCCAGCACATACTTTACGTCCTGTAAATTTAATAGCGCATCGCACAGATTGATTGGATCGAAATCTGGGGAATTTGGAGGCCATGTCAACACTCTGAACTCTTTGTCTTGTACCTCAAACCATTCCAACAATTTTTTTTTCCAACAATGTGACCAGGTGCTATTAGTAAATACAATTTCCACGAACACTTTCCCGTGTTTCCCAGTGGAACACTGATCAGAGAATCACACTTCAATTTCACACTTTAAATTAATCACAAAATTTTTAAAAAGCTGTGTTAAAACCCAAAGTTTCTCAGTTTATCCGACAATTATGTTGTCTTTGCACATTAATCTTCATAGCTACTTTTTAAAATGGATGTATTCATAGCTTATTTTTAACCACTATTTAAAAAAATATATATCTATAAAAATATAGATCAATTAGAAAGTCTATTATCCAGTTAAATTGTTTATAGAAAGAATTTTAAGCTTCTCATTTTACGCTGTTCCTTCTATCCCAGCCTATCAGCCTGAGTTAGTACTAAATTTGTCTTAGCTGGTCACAACACGTACTGTAGTTGATCTAATCAGATCTGCTTAACACGTTCAGAGGGAGATATGGAAAAAGTTTGACTGAGATACTGAACAAAAGTGAGACAGACAGCGGTGGAACTCAAATTCTTATCATTAGTGGCCGACATGTATAAACAGATCCTCTGCTGTGGCTTGAGGGCTTAGCAACACACGTCACTATACACTACATGCATACACGAACATTCCCCTCTTCACTATTTTTGTTACACACTGTATCCTCTGATATGTGCTAATGATTACCAAACAGTCACATTTTATAGTGATTATTACCATGCAACAGAAACAGAGCTATATTTGGTATATTTATCACTGAGAACACTGTTAGCCTGCCTAGGTTATGACTTATTTAAACTTGGATACCATATTTATAGTAACAGTTTGTCTGTTTTTGAAATTTGCTAAATAAAGAAGGATTCAAGACGATATAGCAGACATTTAGTTAGTATATATTAAACAGGTAGAGGTGTATAACGTGCAGTAGATTTTCCTTAGGATATTCACATTAACCATATTGTATTCCGTGTACAGGTGAAGTGGCTGATACAGATCTGGAGAACTGTGTGACTTGTGAAGAAGGCTGTAAAAAGTGTTTCAAGGGTGGGTGTTGCAGAATTACGTTCAAGTTTTATCCATGTTAAGCTATTTTTGGTGACAAACGCAATGCTTCATTAAATGAAACAGACTCACCTTTCCTTATTTAGAGTGAGGCGACAATTGACTTGTCGGTTTAGCCACGCTGAATATTATTACATATCTGACAGAATATTCGTATTTGGAACTGAAGAGATGAAATGATATCACACCATGTTGCGTGTGGGTCATCAAAGTGCCTGATGCATGCTGGGGTTGTAATCACATACGGGCCAACAGGATCAGAATAAAGAGTGGCTGATAAGAAGAGTTTTTCAGTTTCTCATTTTCCCTCATAGTCCTTGGGGTAAATAGTGTGTGTGAGCATGATTGAGTTTCTCAAAATGATCTGAGCTCAGTTGATGCTTCTTTGTGCAAAATGTCTGTAATATTTTATATATTTATACGTTACTGAAAGAAACAGTACTAGTACTACTAACTGGTCTAGCAAGGAATTTAACTTGATAACAGCAGCAGGCATTAAATCAGCTCGTCATGCATTGTTGTCCTTGTTAATGCTGTAATCACCTTTAAACAAATCATCCAACCATGTCATAAAAAACTCTGAACAATCTATTTGCCCTAAAGGCCTACAGTTTTCTTGGCGCCTTGCATTCTTGCTTCAATTAGATAAATTATGTATTGGTCGAGCACTTGAATGAAGAGAATATTTGCACAGTTTGGATTTCACAATGTACTAGGCCTAAAGCAAGGTTATTTCACAACAGGCTGATTAAAAAAAAAAACAATAAGGAAATGGATCTAAGCTCATCTATTATGCAGGGCAATGTTGGCTTGCCCCCTGTTGGTACACAGAGAAAAAAAGACAACTAACCAGCTGGTTTATTTTATTTAATTAACCGGATGTACTCTATATTGCCAAAAGCTTGTGGTAGCCTGACTATGACATATAAATGTTATTTTAAACAGTTGGTGTTCCAGTGAATCTCAAAGGTTTTCAGTAGTGTTAAAATTAGGGCGTTTCCACTCCAATAATAACACTCTTCCTAATTTCCTAATAGAAATTATAGGCATTGTTATGGTGAAGCAGTATTTGGGTCTCTAAGTACCAGTAAAGGAATAATGTTATTCTACAACATACAAAGACGTTCTGGACAAATCGGTGCTTCCCAATTTTTGAATGGAATCATACATACTGTAGACCTGATGGTCAGGTGTGCAACAGGTTTGGTCTGACCCAGTTATAGTCTAACTTTTCCTAACTGTTGTTTTAACAGTTATTATTGTTTCTTTAGCAAAAAAAGAATTTTTATTTTTTTATTTTTTGTGTAACTCATTAATTATTTTCTTTTTTCTTTATTTTCTTTGCCAGAAAATCCAGCACAATGCCAATCCTGTCTAAGTGGGTATTACAAGTAAGTCTCATGGTTAAAAAAAAGAGGAGTTTTAACACGAGGGTCAATAAGTCTACAGCTTTATTCGTTTTTCTAGACTGAGGAAAAGTTGCCATAAGATTTGTCCTGAAAAAACATATGACGATGACACGGAAATGGTGTGCATGCCATGTGATGATTACTGTATCAACTGCGATCAGTCCCAGTGCTACCTCTGTGAAGATGGCTTCTTCCTGTCAGGTGCCAAAGAACAATATTTGTTTCACTATAATAATATTTGTTTTCACCAGTTAAAACTTTATGGTTATTTTTGGTTATTTGTTAGTTGCTGTATTTTTATTATTTTTATTTTTTATTTTAACAAAAAATCGATTAACAGTAGAAAAAAAAATTACATTCATCTCAAATGTAAGAAATATTGGCTAGGAATTGATGTTAGCACCCGAAAGCAAAAAATCAAGAACAACTTTTTTCATGTAGAAATTGTAGAAAAAAAATACTCTTCTTAGACAAACAGTGGACCCACAATACAAAATAGATACACAGTTATATTTGGACGCATTGTAATGCTATGTTATGCTAAAGACTCAACCCTGCAAGTTCCATCCGCAGGCTGACAAATATAATCATGCTGATAAAGCATGAAAGCTGATTTGCATAAAAAGATGAGAAAGGTGAACAGACTAAAATGCAGCTGCATCATTTCTGCAGTAGAGATAAATTAGGGGATAAAAGAAAATATACCAACTTAAGGATTTATAAAATGTTAAACAAAAAAACTTTCACTTTTTATCACTTTTTTAATAATACAGATTATGATGTAAGATTTTCATGGTGCATTTATTTAAAAAAAAAGAATCTGGCTGCATCTTGTTTCTGGTGTGTGTGTGTGTGTGTGTTTAGTGCCCAAGGGCAGAAGTATAGTGGTTTATGTGGATGGTAAGTGAGGACAGACATGCTGCTACCAGCCCATCACACCTTCTCTTCTCTAAATTGCAGCTGGGACAGAAGATAGAATTAGATAGAAATAAAAGAAACGTTTATACGGTGCTATGTCATTTCCTTTTCGAAAGCTGGAGAAAAGGTGTACAGTGCTGCATTTGAAATTATATTTATAAGTCTATGATGTGTATGACTTTCTAAAGATACACCTTAATTATCAGTTTACCTGAGAGCATATCTTGTTTCTTGTCTAGACGGCCTGTGTGTGAAGAATTGTAGAGAGGGTTTTTATGCTGATGCGAGACACGAGTGTGAGCCATGCCACTATAAATGTCGTTCATGTGGCGGCCCGTACTATGATGACTGTGACTCCTGTGAAAATGACATGCTGTTGAAGGAGGGAAAGTGTGTCAGCATGAATGACGCAGTGCATTGTGAACCCTCGCATTTTGTCAATGGTAAGGCAACACCTCGATATAGGATAATATAAATTAGCTGTGAAACATAATGTATTTTAAAAAAGGAAAGTGTTATTAAATACAGAGAAGTGGTAGCTTAGTGGTTTAGATGTTGGACTGCTATCAGAAAGATAGGTAGATTAAATTCCCAGTACTACCAAGCCGCCACTGCTGGGATAATATTGTTTTCCAAATATAAATGTCAAATATGAGGAAACAGGTGAATAAAGAAAATATGGTCCTTTTTAAAACATTATTTAAAATGTGCTTATGTTGGCACTTTTTTAGTCCCTTGCTGGTATAATCACCTGCTTATAATGCGCCTCATCTCAAAGACAGTAAATCATACATTTGGTTCAGCTTAAAATTACTGCTTTCTGCATGAGTGCTTACCGTCTTCTCTGTATTTCTGTGTGTATGTGCGTGTGTATACATGTGTGTGATGTACAGAGCAGGGGGCATGTGAGCAGTGTCATCCAACCTGTAAGCTGTGTTTGGGTCCAGGGACTGATAAGTGTAGTACTTGCATGGATGGTGAGTTTGTTAATTGCCCAGTATATATATAAATATATACACACACACACACACACACACACACACACTAGATCTCACCCCACCTGATTTTTTAAAGGCCATTGTGTATCAGAAAAAGCTAGAAATATATATAATTTCAAATGTATGAAAATATATATATATTGAAGAATAAAGAAGGAGAAAATGGGCTATCATCAAAAGATCATATCATCAAAAGTAATCAAACATTAATTATACAAAAAATATAATTAAACAAGACGTTATGTATGGACGAGAGCATAAACCGTTATTCACTTTGCCCTGTTAATGAGGATTTGTTGAAAAGATTTGTTAAAACTCTGACATACAGTTGTAGCTAAACTTTAGGGGCAGACCTCACATTTATTATGTTCTAGAAAGGCATTTCTTGGGTGGACAACCAAGGCCCGAATTAACGCCTGGTAATTAACCCATAGGTATGTTTATGGTCGCAAGCACTCATATGTGTGTATCATCTTGTCCTGCGGGTACTTTTGGGAACAAGACGAGTGGGCATTGCGAGGAATGCCTTCCAGGCTGTGTTAGGTGCAATGAAGCTCAACACTGCCTCAAGTGTATAAATCATCTATACCTACAGAATGGCTTATGCGTTGCCAAGTGTACCAAGTATGTACAGTTTTTTTTCTCCCACTAATTTTTTCTGCTGTTTGTTTAACTAATCATGTGCAATGAATAATAAGGACATTGTACACAGACGACCGTCTTTTGTTTTCCAGAAATAAAGGTAGCCTTTAAACTGTAGAACTGATAGTGTGATCCTTTGTTTTACATTTTAACAGAGGTTATTCTGAAGGCAGTGAATGCCGTAGCTGTGCTGAACAATGTGCCACGTGTACAAATGAAGCTGGTTATTGTCTAAGCTGCGAGCAACCGTACCTGCTTTACAAACACACCTGTGTGGTCCACTGCCCTGAGGGCTACTATGTCGAAAGCAATGAGTGTAAGCAGTGTCCTAACGGCTGCACCCAGTGCAACATAAAAGGTCAATGTAGCGGTAAGGACCCCTATTTTGCTGCAATTTTAAGGAAGGCGGTTAATGTTAAAAAATACCAAAATATATTTTCTTCACGGACAAATCTATTAATAGCTCGATCTCTTATCTTTCTTTCAGAATGTAAGCAGTACTTTTTCCTGCATAAGGACGTGTGCTTGGATGACTGTCCTAAAGCTTACTTTCCAAAGGTACAAGAAAAGAAATGTGAGCGTTGTCATAAAAACTGTGCAACCTGCAATGGTCCGGATGCAGACGACTGCATATCGTGCAGCAATCCTACAGCTGTCCGGTACAATGGAGCATGCTTGTCCACCTGTTCATCAGACACATACCTGGATAGAACTGAATGCAGGGGTATGTCAATCCCAAACACACACAATCAGACATTTAAATACACTAACCTGTTTAATCTTAGTAGCAATTTGTTACGTGGCTGTAAGCGAGATCCATCATGGAGGACAGTTGCAATATGCAATATATGCTCTTTGAAAATTTACTAAAGGTGGCTGGCTGTAACTAAGTGCCAGTGGTTAAATAGAAAGAATCAAAAGTATTTTTTTTTGCATTCCAAGGCATAGAAGTTTCCAGTTTGGAATTTTAAACCTTTTTTTTCTTAAAAGGACCTCATTCTCAGCCTCCTAATTTTTCATAATTAAATGAATCATAACGGAATATGGGAACCTAACAACATAAGCCAAAGCAGCCACTGTACAAACAAAAGTTAGACATTGCACAACCAGATGCTGCACAGATGTTGGACAGCCTATCCCTTACATTCTGAGACTATTTATACGGCTTCCAGTACCATATATCATGGTTTCTCCTTCTTTATTCTTCTTTATTTTGTCAGTCCAAACCTGCAGATTGCCAACATGTTTTGTCTTTCTCAACATTCGTTGTTTTTATCATGGTCGGCTCAATTATCTCTAATTAAATTATTCTGTCTGGATGTCTTTATATTTTGTCTACATATTGCACTTGTGGCTTAAATGAGGTAAACATGCTTTACTTTAGTTTTTAAAAAATATTTATTCTATTGGGACACATCCACTGGCCGTCATCACATTGATTTGCAACAAATCAAATAACTCTTGCGTTGTTCTTTTTTTATTTTAGTCTCATAAATAAATGACAGGCTAATTATGACAATCGCAATAGCATGTTGTATGAACAGTGCTTTCTACTCCAATGTTCCATATGGTGTACAGATGAACTAAATATAATGGAATCTTGCCCACAAAAAAAAACAAGCTTGTTTTTATGCCTCGCGGGTCAGCATTTGACACCTTACATTAGGAACGGATTTCTATTGGAAACAGATCGAGTATTAGGATAGTGTGAAATTGACTGGATTGACTGAAAGATTGCATAAAACACACACAGACACACACATACACCTACACAGAAAATTTGTCATCATTGGATTACTTTGACCTTGACTTCACGTTTTTGTTTTAGTGTGCAATCAAAATAATCAGACTGTGATTAATGAGATTGGTTAATACTACTTGGGTGGTGTGTGGGTGTGTATGCCTTCCAGACTGTGATAGGTCCTGCATGACCTGCTCTGGCCCTCATCCTTCCTCATGCCTCAGCTGCAGGCCCAACATGAGGAAAGATGTTAACGGCCATTGTGAATTCTACAGCAACTGCTCTCTAAACACATTTAAGGATAAAGATGGTCAATGTAAACCGTGCCACGTGAGCTGTCTTGGCTGCTCGGGCGCAGAAGAACATCTGTGCCTCAGCTGTAGCCCTAATTATTACCTTCACGGTGAGTTTCTGACTGCTCTGTTGTATCATTTTTCCTAGCTGGAAAAAGGTGCATTATCACTAATGTTACTAAAAAAAAGACTGCAATTACCACTTTACATACATTATCATCTACAGTGAGTTGTTTATAAGGAGCCAAAATAAATATTCCTGTCTCTCCAAACAGATCGCATGTGTGTTTCCATGTGCCCGGATGGTTACTACAGTGACTTAAATGAGCGCGAGTGTATTAAATGCCACGTGACGTGTGCAGCGTGCCATGGGCATCACAGTAACGAGTGTCTTAGATGTCAAGCTGGTTTCTTTCGATTGGAAAACTCCTGTCAGCAAAAATGTCCCTCCAGGTATGCATTCAGGTTGAGCATGTGTCTTTGCCACATTGTTGTCATTTGACATTTTTGCAATTAGAGACTAATAATATTCTTACTTATTGTGGGTAATGATAAAAAAATAGCATTACATTAACCTACAGTGTCAGATCTGTCCCTTTCTGCATTGTCATCATGACTGGCATATGTCATATTATCACTAGAGGGCACCACACACTCAACAGATGTATGGCTTTTCTGACATGATGGCCAAATTACAGATCACCTAACAGTACATTAGAACCATATAGTACATTTTATAAAGAATAAGTAAAAGCTGAATTTGATAATAATTCCCTGGCTTGTCTAGCTCATTCACATCAAGTTAGAAGTTATAACTAATAAAAGTATGTACAGGAAGTTTGGAAATCTAAATTATTTTTACATAGATTTTGCAATTTTATCTTTTTTTTTAATATAAAGAAAGCAACATGAATCCAAGATGCTTTAAAAGACTTTTACATAATCACACATTACATTAAGCAAAACACAGAACCTTTAGAGATCCGATGTACGTTGAGTTATAAAATCTTTGGGTTATAAGATCTTTAATTCTCTGCATTGACTTGTGTTGCCTTGAACACTATGAAATGCACTGTTGCAAAATCTGCAGCACATTCTGCTTTGTATATACAACCTTGTTATCCTTTACAAAGGGTTTCACAAAAATGGAGTCAGGTCTATTTCTTCATTCAAACCAGAAAAAAAAGCTTTTAACTGAAATAACCAAAACAAAACATAACATTACATTCTTAATTAATTAGATTTAACAAAAGATGATTGTCTTAGGAATTCAAATGACCATGTGAAAAATGTCTGCATCTAAGGTATATTATCAAAAGATATTATTATATTTTAGCTTTGCAGGCTATAAATTAACCTCAAAGGGGACCAGGCAGGAAGTTGAAAAAACGTAGGTGAATATTCATATTGCCGTATATACTTTTTCCATAGTCTTATAAAAAGTTTAAGGCCCACCAATTCTAAAACTGGTTCACAAACTAGAGCATATAACCTTCTACTATCGGCTTGGCCGATTATCTGCACTGATATTAGGTGTTTTTATGGATCTCTGTATTGATCATTTCCAAAATTGATTTGCGGATAAAATAGTTTCATTTTTAAATGTGCAATTTCAAGGATGTCTTTAGTAAAGTGTCTGCAATTTCTGACAAAAGAAGAAGCAACCTTTTCTTCCTGCACCCCAACCTGGTTCTGATGGATTAGGACTACTAATTGGTACCCATTTTCTGAGCTTAAAAAATTCAGGGAATTATTTGCACATTTGTTACTTCTTTAAGTAAAAAAAATGTTTACAGAATGCCGCTGGACTTCGCTTTTTATGTTGTTATAGTTAATGTCAAAGCTTATTTAATGTTATTATTAACAGTTCCCAGATTAAGATATTTTTATAAGCACTAAAAGATTCATTTTTATTTTTACATAATATATGTATGTATCGCTTATAATAATATATTATTGTTATTGGCTGATCTGTAATAATCGGTATTGACATCCGCCCTGAAAAACACATATCGGTCTACCCCCAGCTTCTATATGTTATCTTAATCTTATATCATAAACATTATAAAAGACAAATCAATAGTAGTGCTGCTTATTTCTTTAGCTTCTATGGCAACGATACCAGTGGCACGTGTGAGTCCTGTGACCCATCGTGTGTGGAGTGTACAGGCGGTGGCAAGACAGAGTGTCTGGGCTGTAGAGATGGTTACTTCCTGTTAAAACACAAAGGGATTTGTGTGCATGCCTGTCCATCAGACCACTTCACTGACACTTGGGATAAAGTGTGCCAAAGATGTCACTCATCCTGCAAAACGTGTGAAAGTTAGTTACATTTAGATGCTGTTTGATTATTTTCCAGCTGAGACTATGTTATAAATGAAGGCAAATAAAAATAAATTTAAATATAATCTCTCTCTTGATTAGAATTTAAAAAGGAGTATTATTTAATTTTTTTCTGTTTTGTAGAAGAAGGACCTCTATACTGCACATCCTGTTATGAGGGCTTTCAAAAGTTCGCAGGAATTTGTTCATCCATGTGTCTTGCTGGGGAGTACGCTATATCAACGGTAATGTAGCCTGTCTTTTTCTGCTCCCTTCGGCTGTACCTTTCATGGGTCACCACAGCAAATCATCTGCCTCCACCTAGCCCAATCCTCTGCAGCTTCTTCACTCACACCCACTAACTCTATGTCCTAATTTATCACGTCCATATATCCTCTCTTTGGCCTTTCTCTTTACCTCTGGCCTGCAACATCCCTCTACCGATATTTCAACTCGCCCTCCTCTGCACATGTCCAAACCATCATTTGTCCAAAACCTCCACCATGACCCGTTCCTAATGTCCTCCTTTTTCCCAAAGAGAACCTACACATCTTCATCTCTGCTACCTCCAACTCTTCTGCCTTCTGTCTCTTTCTCAGTTATACACCTTCCCTCAATTCTTGCTTCCCATTCCAACCTGCCTGCTTTCTACACTTTCTGTTATTAACTCCTTTATCAAGTCTTCACCCTGTAATCTCACTAATCCACTTCCTTCCCTTTGATTCACACACATGTAATCTGTCTTGCTTACACAGACTTTCATTCATCTTTTCCCTAGAAAAAACCTCCAGCCTGTTTCCTCATTAAAAAACAGTGTTCTGTGCCTCAGATCTAAAATACTTAAAATAACCCTACATGAAGAATCCATTATTAATGACAATATTCCATCTTTTTCTACAGTATGTACAGTTGGAAACATTCAACCACTCCTGGGTGGTGAATTATTCTCCACTTTATAAACATTCATATAATAGTTGCAAGCCAGTGTGTTGTCCACATAACTCGTCTTGCTAATGCTATACACTTACCCCCTCCATGTCTTTTTGTCACACACAGAGCCCAGAGGTTAAGTGTGTACCATGTGACCCGTCATGCATAGAATGTAAAGGGGAGGGCCCGTTTAACTGCACCACCTGCCACATTCAACATCGTCTCTCTGAAGATGGAAAGTGTTTAGCTTGTTGTGGGAAGGAAAATCATATGGACTCGTCCCCACTACCCTGGGAGTGCTGCCAATGCGACGGTGGTAAAATCTTTTATCTACTGCCTAAAACATTCATCAGTACCATATTTATCATATTAAATCAAATTGAATTAAATAAGCTTTGAGAATCATGAGATTTACAGATGTTTAAAAACATCTTGGATAGATTTTGTTGAAGCACTTGTTTGTGTATTTCAGGCTTTTGAGCTGTTATTATTGTAAAAAGAAATGTTGTGCTACAAAAATTTGAGAACTTTAATATGCAATATTAAGCCTAAAATGTAAATTAATGGAAGTGGTTATTTAGTGGTTAAGGCATTGGACTTCTAATTGGAAGATTGGGGTTACCACCGCTGGGCCCCTGAGCAAGGCCCTTAAAACTCTTTTTGCTCTGAATACAACACTTAACACTTTTTCTCTGAATAAGGGCGTCTGCCAAATGTCCTAAATGTAAATCTTTTATAATTTTTGTAAAAATGAAAATATTACAGCTTATTGGAATTTTAGCAGTAATTTTATTACAATCTGCTCCCTGACAGCTTCCCTTGACGAATGTGTGCCGGGGTTCAACTTTAAGTTTCGCAGCAAAGAGGAAGTACCTGCAGGCAACATTGGCCTCGTTACCATAGCTACAGTATTACTGCTGATAGGAATTGGCGTGGTGGGTTTCCTCTTCATGCACTGCCATTCAAAACTGCCATCTTTGCGTTCTGTAAAATCGAGTGGCTACACCAAGCTGGACAAAGTTCCCGCCTTTACCTCGGCCACCCTTCCTGACAGCATTCAGGGTGAGTACTATGATAAAGATGCAGATGAAGACGAGGACAAAGATGAAAATGAGGATGAAATAGTGTACATGGGGCAGGACGGTGTGGTGTATCATAAATTTAAATATGGTCTTTTAGACCAGGAAGAAGAAGACATGGAGATGGAGTTCGATTACTCAATCTACGATATACAATGGGGTGTATGAAACTCTGTAGCACTTTGTTAGCTGATGAAAGATTATTTATTATATATAATATATTCTAAATAATAGGAATAAAGCTCCTTCGTTTGTCTAAGATGAGAGATAAACAAATATTTTGAGAAACAATTGTTAGCACTTTATCACCTCGAACAGTATGATTGCATTTCATCATTGCTTTAAACATACAGTTGACGTCTTTGGTTCATAAAATTCTTATTGTAAATTGCTGTTTACAATCGCACAAGCTTATCTAATAACTGTATCTGTTAAATTGCCATAAATGCAGAACGAATTGACGTGAATGCAGACCTCAAGAGTACACGTATACCATATGAACAAAAGTATTGTAACACATCCTATACAGATGTAGTCTCACTCTTATTTTTATAATTCCGATAATCTCCACACTTCTGGAGAGGCTTTTTAATTTGTGTTTATTCAGCCAAGATGGTATTAATGAGTTTAGGCACTGAGGGGATTTGTGCACAGGGGCATTGTCATGCTTGGAACAGTGTTTGGGTCTATTAGTTCTTGTAACGAAAACGTAACCTACGAAGATAAAATTGTGCTTTGTGTCGAAAAGTTAATTTTTTATTGTAATTAATGGATCAAAACATTAACTCAAAGAGAGACTTTGTAATGTCTGGAAAAGGAAATCTTTGTGGTAAAAATTGCATTATATTGGGTATTTTTTTTTTTTTTTTAACCAAATACTTGTTTTATTAGGAAGGACCTAAATAAAAAAGGAAGGTAACCATTGTAGCCATGTCTTTGTGTTTTAATGAGAATTTTGGTGTTAATAATAATTTTAACATTTTTTTTTACAACATTATTATGATGTTAGATGTAACAATACAGTAACAGTATAAAATTTGATTAGCAATATATTTAAATAAGTACTTTTTATGTATGTATATACAAAATTTTAAAAAGTAAATAGATTTGCACAAAAATCTGTAATATAAAAACACTGTTAATTAATTATGTTATACATTTGAAATATTAGACCTTTGTGAACTTTATCTATTGTATTGAATTTTTGGTTATTGAGGTTTTTAAAGGATTTTATTTAACCTCAAAACCCTTTAGTACCAAAGCAAAGTGAAAAGTTCAATTATCATAAAGTAATATAATAATATCAGTAATTTGTGGGAGTCCGTCTTGAAATTTTCTAAAATACAAATAAATTTTATGTAGTGAAATAATTTGTTTTCTTTTTTTTCTACTGTTCTGAGGTAACATCACCCCTTTCGTAGGGAGTAATGTCAAGAAAGAAAACATCAAACTAGTAAATCTGCAGCTTTCTTCTATAAAGAATTTACATCGACAAAGGCATATCTGTCTGAATGGGTATTTTTAAAGTGATTTTACCGTCTAAAATTAAAGTAAACATGCAAAGCTTGAAAAAAAAAAATCATGTACATAAACACAATTTATTCCACATTTTGAAACAAAAAAAGCCAAATTTTGCAAAAGTTTGCAATAAACATGCTGTGGCTTGAGGCCTCTTTGCAGTTAGTATTTCCAGCTGCCAACTTTTGCTGTTCTGCCAAGTTATCATGTAAATACAAATGAAAGCGTTGAAGTGGACTGAAGGGGAATGGCGTGTACTAATTCGTGACCCAACCCCAACGTTGGCTCTCTTGCCTTAACTCCACCCTTAACTATACCCTAGATACATCAGGGAAGATAGGTGTAAGATAACCACCTTCATCAACGTTTAGCATCATTTAGTCGGGAAAGCCTGTACTGTCATTATCCACCCAATAACTGGTAAGCACCCATATCATTATAAACCATAAGCTTTATTTACTTTTTATTTAAAAGCAAAAAAATGCACTTTAATTAGAGTTATGGTGGATTCGTACTTGGTAATTTAAAAAAGGAACCGTCTGGACAACAGCTCGGTGTTATTACTTTGTGAATGTGTAAAAGAGGAGTGTACTTTGTCATATAAATAACAGGTTTTTCCCAATACACTCCAAGAAGCCACAGATTAGGAGGAAAAACAACACGGTCACAATATGTTCGTTAGATCGCATATAAATTAATTGCACATTATTAGAAACCTTTGTACTCGTTTATGCAATCATGTGGCTGCAGTGCAATGCAGCATAAAATCAGACATATGGATCAGCATTAACAGCAGCTGCTAAGGTTTACATGAACTATCACAATAGGAACAATTGTCATTTTGACCTTGTCTTAATAGTTAGTGGGAGATGGGTGGATCTTCTTGAATGTTCATGCAAACAGTCTCTTTTTTAATGAATCATCAGCAGCAGTTCTGTGGACAGAGACACCTTTTTTTTAAAAGAGGGATGTCTACGGAGAACAGTATGGTGGTCAGAAAGGTTACAGTAACTCATAACCACTCTACGTTTGGGGTGAACAACAACAACAAAAAAAAAAAAAAAGTGGTTGGATTGAAAGCAATAGTATTACTTACTAGTAACACTTACTACATTGTTTCTCAGTGTACCCAGTGAGTGTAACTGTTTAAGGGAAAAAAAAAAGGTTTTTCTTCAACACAACACTTTAGGTCCATGTTAATAGACAGTAATAATTAATTGAGGTTTGGATTAAATCATTTCAGTTTAAGTGAGCAGTCGATCCAAATAAAAAAGGAGGAAAGTTCAGCTTTTATGATATTTCGATTTTATTCTAATGACCGTACTTAATAAAACAATCCTGACCTTTCTGGTAGTGTATCACAGACATTTGTGTGTACAGTATTTTGAGACCCATTAACTACACATTCATTTATTTGATTTACATACAGCGCAAGCCCTCTATGCAAATCTCAAATTAATTAAAAAAAATGAATCAGCAAATATAGCATCATGTGTTTTTAAATGTCGAGTATATCTATAGCGATAAAACTAATATTTTTTTAAGTAACTCCTAACCTATTAAAAATATGTGTTACAGCAATTCATCAAACATATAATTAACTTCATGTATTTCTTGGATTGTACATTTTTTGATATCAAGTCTCGTTCATGTGTCCGGTTTCACTTCATAGGAACCAACTGGTTGTCTAAACCTCTCTGTGGTCTGTCATCTTTGAGGGAAAAAAAATAAAATAAAATAAATCACCCTGGATGACATGTCTGAACCAGTCAGCATCTGCACCATTAGAACTAACGTGTAAACCTTTCTGAAAGGTGCAATAGTACAAAAATAGGTTTAATGTTACAGTGATACAACTGAAGTATGTATTGGGGTAGCTAGAGCAGACGGCGACATTCGTTTATCGACCGTTCAAGATCGGACTGCTGGTTGTTGATATAGAAAAAAATTGTCTTCTTTCAGTTGTATGTGTTCAGGCAGGTCCAACTGTCTTTTAGCCTCTTCGATGTCGCTGTGAATCGCTGAGATTAATTCTTCTGCAAAATAAAAAACAACCCCCATCATGTTACATTACTTTTCTACTATTTCTATCTATCCATTAAAAAACTGTCTATACATTTACTATGCCCTAAGGTGAGTGTAAGTGTGTGGACCTCACCGAAATGTGTTTTTACCTAGTGAGCTGAATCCTTTTTCTGGGCGAATGTAGCCCACCATGACGACACTCAGAATCTGACCATAGAAATCGTCCTTAAACTTGTGGATCAAATGGGTTTCCTGACATAAAACAAATAACCAATACCAATAAATACATGCGTATATAAAAAGTAAGTGTAATAATAGCTTGTTTTCTTACTCACACTACACTTTCTTCCCTTTTTGTCTAATAATTAGTCATAATTAGTCATACTGTACATGTTTTCTTGCTTAAATCAAGTCACCCCTGATTCTCACCATGGATTTCTTGATGTTTTTGTAATATGGGTTCCAGCCAATGCTCATCACCATCTTGTGGATGTCACCGTTGTCCACACGTCCCCAGCCGTAGTAGATGCCGGTGTTGATGTCAGCAGGTAGACTGTCCACTACAGACTCTGGGAAGTTAGCTGAAGTACGTAAAAGAAAGATTTTAAATTGTATTAAAGGTTAAACCCTAGACAAGCATGACATTTTCAGAAATAAGAAAGGATCTAAAAGCCCCCTAACCGATGACACTACCTACCACCTCCCACCTTTTAACTGACTGCTTTACACACGTTGGGTCCTCAAATTATAAAGCCGGACACATTACAGGTTCTCCTCTGTCCACACAACATGTTGACAGTGTTTAATGCAGTAGTTCTTTGCTTTAGAAACCTTAACCTTTGACCTAGATTAAACATAGAATTGGCTCAATCCATCTAATCCAATCAAAAAAAAAAATGCAGGACCTGTGTTGTAAAAGTAATGGACCTTTTTTTTGTGAATAGTAACCAGAAGATTGTGGGTTCGATTCCCAGCATGGTACCACTATTGGGCCCCTAAGCAAGGCCCTTGTATAAATGTCTGCCAAATGCTTTGAATGTAATGTAAAAAACTGCTTATACATTTTAATTTATACAAAGAATTATATCTCATGGGTCATCATGAGGTAAAGCGAGTTAGTAGTACTAACTAACTAGTAAGCTAACCGGTTAATTTGTCACTGTTTACTAATCATGACCTAATTAAAACCAAATATTTTACTAAAAAAAGATACTAACGTACTAAAGTCTAGCCTGCATCATAGGGTTAGATATCTAGGGTTGCCAAAGCTCTCCTGTACCGGTTAACACCGAATTGGATCATATTAGAACACTAGGGCACTAGGTAGGGTAAATAAACCCATGGATTAACAGGAAGTGATGAGCTATTTGAGACGCAACCTGACGTAAGCGACGTGTTCTTATTCATTCGTTCCTTTTTTTTTTTTTACCTGTTGGGATTCCCAGCTCTTTGCTTCCTCGTCCAAATCCCCGAATAACTGGTCCTCGACAGAAATACGGCAAACTCCTCATTTCAACGGCTTTAAATTGGCTATTTTGTAAAAAATAAAATAAAATAATATTAATAAATATGTAGTCACTTTTGTCGGCTTCTGTTAAAAGACAGGTGACCCTGTAGATCTTTCTAGAGCTCCGGCGTGAATCGGCACTCTAAATGTAGTAACAGTACTGTAAAGGTCGTCACCAAGGCTTCGAAGATTGTAGTGAAAATAACGAAACATCTGTCAGTGAAGCGCTGAAAACCGAAGCTGTGACAACCGAAGCTGTGACGTCCGAAGATTCGGTTCCGCACTTCGAATTCTGATTCGGGAAATAGCGTGAATCCTTTGCGCGAATGACGCCTACTAAACAGGATATGACGACAGCGTTTAAAAAAAAAAAAAAAAAACAATTTCAAAATAAAACCATAACCAGAGAGCACAAGTTATATAAAAAAAATAAATGAATAAATTTAAATAAATAAAAAAATAAATAATATAATAATAATTATTATTATAATGTCAAGTAGAGACTTTTCCACTTTGCTATGGGGTGGTGGTTGCTTAGTGGTTAGCACTGTTGCCTCACAGCAAGACAGCCCATGTTCGATTCCCAAGCAGGTCCTTCTGTGATGTAAGTGTGTGTTACCCTGTAATAAACTGTGTACCCCTCCTGCACTTCACCCCCCCATTGATGGCTGGGATAGGCTCCAGAAGACCCCATGGCCACGAATTAGGGAATAAGCACATATAGAAGGCCAATGAATAAATAGAAAGTGTTAGTTTTAACTTTAATTGAATTTTTAGTTGAACAACTAACTTTTTTTGGAGTTTGAGCCTTAAAAGACCTTAGTGGTTAGCACTGTTGCCTCACAGCAAACATTTTTCTCAGGTTTGTATCTTTAGCAAGGGCCAGTCTGTGTGGAGTTTGCCGGTTCTCTCTGTGTTTGTGTGGGTTTACCCAAGGTACTCTGGTTTCCTCCCACAGTCTAAAAACAGTCAATTGATGATTTTAAATTGCCCATAGGAGTGTGTGTGTTTGTGATTGTTTGTCTGTATGTGGCCCTATGATGGACTGGTAACCCGTCCAGGGTGACCCCTGCCTTTCGATTCCAGCAGATCCCTGTGACCCTAATTAGAAATAAACGGGTACAGAAAATGGATGGATCCTTAAAAGACTTTTATTTCAAATTACTTGGAAAACTGATGAACACTGTTCATTGTTGAAACTACCAAGAAACATTTTCAGGACAACATTAAGCAAAATTAGCAGTTTTTAGGAACACACTTGAGGAACCTGAAGCCATGAGTCAAATTGATGAGTTTTTTCTGATTTAAAAAAAGTTTCCTGCTTCAGAAGTGACCCTAATGCTTGTTAATGTTACCAAAAGCAATACTGGCACATCGTTTACAAAGTCATATTTGACAGTTAACAACGATGATATTTGGGTACATTTAGTTCCACAGGGTGTCCCATAAGTTTCTGTATATAGGAAAAAAAGAAAAAAAAATGTATGAAAATTATTTTCCCAGATTCAATGGTGTATCAAAGAACGTATCACCAACGTCATTACAAACATAACTCCAACTGCGCTTTTACATGTCCTTCAGCAGTGTAGGATTGACAACAATCTGCAATTAGCAACTCATTGTTTGAATGTAAGACAGCTTTTAATGTAATGAACCAAAAAGTATTTTGGTTTAGCATTATGCTAGTGCAGTGCAGTGTCTCTGAACATTGGTAGCCAAAACAACGCTAACCAACTAAATAGCATGACCTTCGATTGTTACATTTTAGACCTATGATAACATACACTGCAATACAGCTAACCACATTGAATTCTATTTTTACAGCATGGTCAGCATGGTATTCTCTATGTCATCAATCGGATAATGTGGACTGATGCTTTTGCATCCTGAGCATATGAAGAAGCATAGATAAAGGTCATTTTTATGAACAAACATAAAACAAGAAGTGTTAGATTGTATAAGCATCATTTTGTGACGTCTCTAAGGTACATTAATCAAAAGTATTGCAATAATAATTCTATAAATATAACATAGACATACTATCTACATCTTGCTCAAGTCTTGATTGTGTTGTTTTCAGTATGCTCTGTCCTAACAGAACAAACTTTAACTGCTTCAGGTTGTTGATGGCTTCGAAAAGCACCAAACAGAGAAGATCCTGGAAGTTGCTGCTTTCTGGAGCTTGGTTGTGTGTAGTTATTCTTCTGATTTCTCTGCTTATGCATGTAAAAGTTAAGGTTATTTACAGATCACTAATGTTCAGAAATGATGAAACTCCCGAGGATATGTGTGACTGCAATAAAATTTTGCAGGGGGACCCTGATGAGATTAAACACGCTAAAATTCTGACTATCACAAAGAGCTTTAGGCAAATGACACGGGTCACTGATAACCAATATATCAAGCAGACAGAAAACTGTGAACATTTCCTGAGGACCCGTAAGTACATAACGTTCCCACTGAGTAAAGAGGAAGAGGTGTTTCCAGTGGCATATTCCATTGTTGTTCACCACAAAGTACAGAATTTTGAAAGGCTACTTAGGTCCATATACAGTCCACAGAATCTCTATTGCATCCATGTGGACAAAAAAGCTCCTCAATCCACCAAAACGGCTATTGGTTCTATCATCTCTTGCATCAAGAATGTTTTCTTGGCTGGGCAGGTTGAAGAGGTGGTCTACGGCAGCTGGAGTCGTGTCCAAGCTGATATCAATTGCATGAAGGATCTTTACCAGGTCAACAGTAAGTGGAAGTACTTCATCAACCTATGTGGCCAGGACTTCCCCATTAAAACCAACCTGGAGATAGTACGTGCCCTTAAATCCCTAGCCGGTACCAACAGCCTGGAGACCCAAATCACACCCGCACATAAAGTGTACAGATGGAAGAAAAGTCACCAAGTGATAAATGGCAGAATCCAGACAACAAACCAAGATAAAAGTCCACCACCATTTGGTATGAAGATATTCTCAGGTGGCGCATACATAGTGGTGAGTCGGGATTTTGTGCGTTATGTGCTCGAGGACCCCGAAGCACAGGTGTTAATGTCATGGTTAAATGATACATATAGTCCTGATGAATTTATTTGGGCTACAATGCAACGCATCCCTGGTGTCCCAGGGTTCCTACGTGCACATCCTAAATTTGATGTCAGCGACGTTTACAGCATCTCCCGACTAATCAAATGGGCAGCACATGAAGGGGCATTCAATAAAGTGTACCCTGCCTGTCAGGGTATTCACATTCGGGATGTTTGTGTATATGGGGTTGGGGACCTGCAGTGGATAATTAAACAGCATCATTTATTTGCTAATAAGTTTGACACAGATTTTGACCCGATTGCCATTCGATGCTTGGAGAGGTACCTCAGACACAAAGCGCTAAAGAAGTCGCTTTGACAGCTGATTATCACACACTTGACAGCTTGATTATCTTGATTATCACACACTTTGACAGCTGATTATCACACACTTGGAACAGGTTTGGACCTTTTAGTTCAGGTGTTGAAGAAAGAAAAAGTATATTTTTGTACATTTGGTTGATACCATTCATAGAATACCCAAATAAGTGTTTATTAGAGAGTTGCTTTGGGACAATCATAAAAGACAATTGTCTTAAAAACCTATCTATGTCATATTTGGTGACATTTTGGTTATCTAACTAAATTTGTTATAAAACATACTATCACAAGCAGGTCTCATCTGACAGCCTGCCAACTTAAGTTTTTTTGAAACAAGATAAAATCAAGAATGTAGTGTATGGCAGAGCCTTTATCTTAAATATAAGAGGCAGTGCTTTTCTTTGCTTTTTGATTCCTTGTCAAACCATGAGATAAGATCTAAGTATGTCAACCAGCCTTTTTAGAAGGGTATCCGAAACTAAGATCTTTTCAAATACTTTAATTTACAAAAAAAACCCAAAAAAATAGAATTTACACATATGTAAGTTGTTAGCCGGGAAAGGATGGTTTTCTGTTTTAGTCCTTTGCCCTTTAAAGTTTCATCAACTTGTCATCTGTCTGAGTTTAGTTTTTCTTTGCCTTTGTTGCCTCTGGCTTGCTTGTTACGGCTTTCTGGATTTCTGTAAAACTGCTTTTCCGACACACACATTTAATTGAACTAAATAATACATTTGTACAAAACATGATTTGCTTCGGTGGCAAAATCCATTATGGATTTTATGTTTTTGTCTTTAACAGTAAAGGGAGATAAATTAGGAATTACATTTTTTCATTGATATGTTTGACTAACACTTAAACCAGTAGCGTTTCTAGGCAATATCAGCTGGATAAATAGAACATAAAATTTTGTCGTGAAAATTGACATGAAATTTTGCTAGTTTGTATGTAATAAGCAAATTTTTCCCACTAAATGTGGATTCCTTTCTTATTATCATATCATATTAGTTAGAGATTTTTTTGTTGTTGTTATAGCTATTTCTACTCTAATTAACTTAATTTATTATTTTATTTTTGTTATGTAGACCCTAACCCCTAACCCTAACCCTAACCCTAACCCCAACCCTAACCCTAGGGCTGACAGGTAACATAGAGCGAGCATAGCAAAATCACATTTGTATATTATGATCACATTTGTATATTGTGAACAGGATTTTGTTTATGATTTGAACATAACAAAAAAAAAGTTTATTTCCAGCCACATTTCATTCATTTTTGTGACTGTAAGCCATTTAATAAATTATTTTCAACGACATACATAGGAGGTGAGAGTGTGTGCTTAATTCGTAACAGACTTCTATGATTTTACCTGCACAAATCAGGATCTCGCTGATTTAGAAAGTTTTAATAAATTATTCTAATTATGCACTGCGATTAATGGATTACAAAAAATTTAAGGAAAAAAAAAACATCAAGGGGTTAAAAAAATAATACACTTTGTGATTCAAGGAACTCCGGCAACATATTTCAACATATAACATATATCTTATAAAAACTGGTAAACTTTATAATGATTTGATCAAGTTACTTTCGAAAGGCTGTAATTATAATTATAGAATTGTATTTATGTAATTTAACTGGTAATTATATCCATGCCTCCAATTTCCAGCTAAAAGATTATAATTTTTGTTCTGTCATCTTTGTACACCCACTGTAATTTGCTAGATATTGTAGTATGTAAAATTTGAACACACAATCCAACTATAATGGTAATAAAGTATAACATTAATGAGAAAAGTATAACATTAATGAGAAAAAAAAATTGGGTTTATAACAGTGTTCATTCCTTTTTCCTGTCACATCCTAAATGTTTTACCATCATGTACAAACACATATCAAGTCAATAGCACAGTAAGACTAGCATTTTAATGCTAAATTAATATTCTTCACTGACAAAAAGTAAAATAGAAAAGTTGTGCGAAAGATTTAAACTTACCTCTGAGCCGTATTCTTTTCTTTGTGTGTTTCTCTGTAACATTAGAACATTTTGCATGCAGCCGGACATGTCGATCCCTGATGGCAAAGTTACCCGCACTGGGTGTAAAGAATGCAGTTGGATGAAGAAGTGCAAGTGTCAAAGCACAGAGAGGGGTAGAGAGAGACCCACTTTTTGATTAATGCTCCCTAAATTAACTGTTTACTCTACAGACTCCCAACATTCTCAGATTATGATAATTTTGTGACAGGCAGAGAGATTGATGCTTGAGAGCTTGTTTTAATTAATAGTTTTGTTTGTCTCCAGAGAATGGGTTTCTCTTCCTTTGCTGTTTTTTTTTGTCTCTTGAAGATTGACTGCTATGTAATGGGACCCCCGTGTGTGTTTAGAAAAGTCGAGAAAAAGTATCTACAGTGATTAATTTATGTTTGAAGGAGAATGGTACATGCAGAAATGTTTGCTTTTAAGTTTTATGTGAGTGAGGGAAAATGTGAGTTTTATGAGTTTGGAGGAAATTAGTGAAAAAATGAAATCGGTTGCAGTTTAATTGCTAATTTGGTCTGTGTGTATAGCATAACGGTTAGGATTTCAAATCTTCCGGAGTTGAATATATCTTAATTTAGGCAACTCACTGTTAAGTAACTTGAAGACGGTTCAATTAAAAATGTTGTTTGCGCTTTTTTGTGCTTATAAGTTGTTTATATCTGTGATGGTGTGGATACACTTGATTGTCATTGTTGTTTTAGGATTTTTATACATTTGCAGTCATTATTTAATTCTATGCCTAAAAATTAATACACACAATTGATATTGGATCCTTTAATAACCTTCCTTAAGTTGAACTGCAAAGCTTATAAGCATTTAATTTTTTTTTTTTAAAGGACAAAATGAGAAAAACTATACTCAAAAATAGCTACAATATCTTCAGGGCAGACCATCATTTCCAGCCTTGCCAAAGCATTTGAGGCTGATAACTTTGAAACAAAGGAATTGTACTGCCACCCACTGGCTAAAAGTTGGAAAATATCTGAACAAACATGGCTTTTAGAGTAAGTGCAATAATAAAAATGGAAAATAATTGGTCAGTTTCTTTGATTGCTCATAGATCCACAAGAATCAGGCAAGATTTAAATCCTGTAGCTAAAGACAATAAATTAGAGCATAGCGAGTAATCTTATGAAGATCACTGGAACCTGACACAAAAAAAATATGTCGATATGTTTAATTATCTATTTTAACACCTTCATACTGTCATTTGTAACTATTCATTATACAATGCTCCAAAAAGTGTGTTTAGTTTTTCATTTTTTTTACTTTAAACAATCTGTTTTATTTATGATCTATCCCTGTTTTGTGGCCCCAGAAACCACACGAGACAGGATGAGAATAAGAAGCATATGGTGAGGATGAGACGAGTGAACTTGACAGGGAAATTGGTGTGCAGTCGTATTGCGCATTACAATTACTGTTATAAAGGAAAAAAAACAACAACAACATTTTCACAATAAGGTTTTTTCGAGCGGAAAGTATGACGTACAAACTGTAGGAATTGTTGCGTTTTGTCATTGTGTCATTTTCTATTGAACTTTCCAAAAATGAGGGATATTTATTTTAACGTTACTGTACCATTATCCACGTTAATAATTTCTACTAAAGCACATACACCTTAAATGCGTAGCTCTTCCTAGCTTAGCACATCAAAATTGTGCGTGTGTGAATATATATATAATGGATCATTAATATTCTTCTTTTTTGACCACTAAAAATAGTCACACACCTCTACTTAGGTCTGTAACACGGGCCTAACTTCTTTCCTAAATCTCGCTCTGTTGCGAGATATTTGTGCGGCATTGCTACTTTAATACAACATTTTTTGCACTCTTTTACGAATATAATTATAATTCCAATCATTTTATTTCTTTCTAAATGTCTTACGTGTAGTTATTCTCTCTCGTCAGGGAGGGTTGCCACTGAAGCTCGAATGAGTTACTAATGCTTGTGTCAAACTGGTCAAGCTGATCATTGCTAGTTATGCTAGTTATTTTTTTCTGACTCGATTCTCTCTTTAATTAGTCAAAATAATTGATATCTTGTTTTAATAGGAAGTAGATTGTTTATGAAGTAGCATTATTAGCTGCAACCTTCTTTTTTTAGCAACACTTTGTAGCCTAGCCAGGTTTGTCTACGTTCAAGGAGATGGTAGTTTGTCTAATCTTGGTTCTTTGATAGTAGCGCAGTGATTAAGGTGTTGGACTGCTAATTGGAAGATCAGGGTTCGATTTCCAGCAGGTTGCCACTGTTGGGCCCCTGAGCAAGGCCCTTAACCGCCAATTGCTCAGTTATATAAAAAAAGGTAAATCTAAGTCGCTCTGGATGAGGCAGTCTGCCTTCTCCAGATTCTCCACATTCTCAGTCTGATATGTTGAAAGTTAACGAACTGTGTTAGCAAACAGCTACAATAACACTATTTCATCTGTAACTCAGCCAGGTTATTTTATAGCTTTATCCTTTCCTGTCTCCTTCACCGATCCGTTTTTTTAAAAATATATTCCCAGCCTTTCTGTCTTTTCCTCCTCTTTCTCTATGTCTCTCCACAGGTAACTGCTGTTAAACAGTGGATCTCAGCTCCTCCGACCTGTCATCATTATACACGTTAATGTGGAATCGCCTTAAGGTCCAAACCCGTGTGAGATAACTCATGTCCCGTGCAAATTCCCAGGCAAACACAGTCAATGCAAAAACACATTTCCTGCTGTCGACAGCTTCGCTGGCGAGAATCAATCAACCGTTCATCCATTTACACTCTTTGCATACCCTTATGTCAAAGAAAAAAAAAAAACAAAACAAAACGCTCTGAGACTCCTCGGCTCTTCTGAGGCGATTGCTCCGTCGTTCTGAAGAATCCATCAAGCCGCGTTTGATTGATAAGTCTGTCTGCGCTCACAGCGGTACGGCTACAGCAAATGGGGTGGCAAAGCGCGAGCTGACATAATGCAAGTCTGCGCAAGTTTTTGGAGACAGACTGGGAACGATCACGGGGGGTAAAAGTTTGATGGTACGACATGCTACCAAATAACACGCAGAGTTGAGGCCACGCAAGCTGGCCCCGTGTGCAATTTCTTTCGACGAAGATGCAGACCTAGGCTAAAGCCCACTCATAGATGATGTTTTATTCAGCACCTAATATTAATCTCATTTGCATTTAGCTTTTATAGTCGTTCCAAGTACCTGGTTTAGACTTCAAAGCATAAAATTGTCAGATTAAAGATAGACCCCATAGGCAGCAGCTTTGATCACCATAAAACTTTACCAAAATGATGCGAGAAGCTTACAGGCTTTTATTCGGAGTTTGAACACTTGATTTTGATTTTTGTCAGCAAGACACATCCTAATGACCAAGTTGTCTAAAAATGAGGCCATTTTTAGGGCAGTGTAATGGATCTCGCATTAGGGGCCAGCTGCACACAGAGTAACACCCTCCTACTCCCCATGTGGATAGTCGCCCCCCCTGTGTGAAACACATTATTCTTTGGGGGGTATTCTCCTTTGGGGGGCACAAACACATACACACACACATGATGCGTTCAGCCTGTGGGACACGAGGGAAGGAGGTAAAGCTAGACAGGGATGAGGGCCCCCCTCTTCAATCTGAGTCCCTAGGAGGGCCGGCCCAGCACCTGCTAACTCAGGGCAGTGCTCATCAGAAAAGCATTTAGCACACTCGCTAACTCCAGGCCATAATTAGGGTGGGTAATTATTTACAGGCGGCGCTGGGCAGAGCTGGCCTAGCATAAACAAACAGGCGGCTCAGAGTCTCACGACAAACATCGTTAGCTCTCCGCTCAGTTTTGCCCAAATGGCAAAAACACTAGCAGCATGTACTCTCGCTCCCTGAGAGAAGAAGAAAAAAAAAACTCCTGGTCTAAAAAAGCTGTCGATCGCTTCCCAAACACATTTTAAAGAAGCACAACTATTGTAACATCTGCACTTACACACGCACACACAAACACTCATGAATATGATAACGTGTGAAATGACAGATTTATTTGTGTGTGGCTCCAGGCTTTTATCTCTGGCACAGTTCATCAACTCCTCAGCACGAGGACTGCTAACCAACGTAGCGTCTGCACATGCTAATTACTGGACCATGGTTAGCTACAAAACCGCACAATCTCTTCCAAACTATGATATCTATCATTTCCTTTTGGCTTCTTTTGGTACATTTATCTTTCGCATTATAAATATAGATGGCAAGTTGCACTTAAAGGCATATAATGTGGTTTTTTTTTGTGACATTTTGTTGCCAGTCGTGTCACCCAAATGTGTGTGGTGTAAACATCAAAGTAAACAGGTCAGGCTATACAGACAGAAAAGGATTTTTTAGGGATTGACAGAAAAAAAGATTTCCTATCATGTAAATGTTTATAACGTCTGTATTTTCTGGCTAAATGATATATTTTTGTTGTTTATCTAAAAACAACCTTTTTCCCCCCTGACAGAATATATCGCTGTGTACAGAGTGAATACAAACAGCACGCCTCATGTTAACACTGAAGCAAACTTCAGTTTACAACGACATGCTAGTAGCTGTCGGAAGTGAGTGGCATGTCAGGCCACGATTAATCTAAACAATCTTCTGTATGGATGTTTCAGTTGATGGTAGAGAATGGGAGGCTAATCCAAACAGAATGTGTAACGCTGTTTACTAAGCAGTGTCTCTTGTGTGTATTTAATTGCGCCGGCAGCGAGAAAGATGAAGAAAGTGAGGGAAGGGGAAAGAATAGGAGAGCTCCAGATGGCTCTGAAGCTCTGCTGAGAACTCGTGGATGTTTTATTTTTTTTTCCTCCCCCTGAAGTTTTAATTAGACTCGAAAACATTTAAGGGGGAAAGTCCTCTTTAAGTTGAAGGGTTGAAGATGACTGAATGCTGTTTACTTTTGGTTAAGCTGGAGAGGCAGAAACAATAAAAATACTTAAATAATAATAGCAGCAGAAAAACGATACAATAGACTTTGTATACTAGCTAATCACAAACTCTTTTTAATAAAAATTTATTTTAGGACATTTCGACCTACATTTGTCCTTTTGAAAAAAAAATTATTGTAATTTACAGAAATGCAAAATCATACATTGTACGTGCTTAAAAAGGATTAGGAAAGGTTGAAGTAGAAGAACAGACGTACATATGTAATATAAGCGACGTACATTATGAAACCATACTTAAAGAAACAATTATAAACTGTTATAAGAAATCATAAAAATAATAATAGTAATAATAATAATAATAATAATACTGTAAAGCATAGGGAAAAGAAGACAGAGACAGAGAGGCAATAAATAGCAATATGGTGGCAAATATAAAGGAATAAGTTGAGATTTAGTTAAATATGTAATTTCTTCGCTATTTATAACACAGATATTAATAGTGAATAAGTCATTAAAGTGTCCTTAAAACGTGTAGCTGTGCAATAGAACAGAGTGCAAATAGCAGGATAGCATGGGGATGGGGGACATGGTAGTTAAGGTGTTGGACTGCTAATTGAAATATCAGGGTTTGATTCCCAGCACCACCAAGTTGCCCCGGAGAGCAATATATATATATATATAGTGTGGGGTGTAGGTTTTCTAAAACAAGTACCGGATCTGGTGGAATTTGTAAATAATGGTCAGACTATATGATATAACAGTTACAGTGTGGGTTAAATGACTTTTATATGCCATTTGTTCACTCATTCATCCTTAATAATCGGCAAGTAATTATAAGTTTAATAGCCTTTTGCACTGTTCAACCATAACCCCTTCGGCAAAACTAGGCAAAATCTCCCAAAAGCCATATGGTGTTGCGTAAAAAGAGAGTGTCTAACTTAATATTCCAGCACTTTTCAATCATCTGCACAACCTTAAACACGTAAATGTGTCCAGATTTGCATTCCATATTCCTGTAAGTACATATGTAGGAAAGGTCTATTAGTTTCACTGTAGTTACTGAATTATTCATAGTACTTAATACACTGTAAGAGGAATAACTGAATAATAAGCCGGGAGTTTAAGTTAATAGTGGAACAAATATAAACAATTTATAAAACTGAGTGGGGAAAGATTTAACAAATTGGATGCAGATCATTTCTTTCCTGCCTCATTTTTTAACAAAATAGACTACTACATAATTGCAAGTCTGGTAGTAATGCAGCAATACTGAAAAAAAAACCCAACAACAACTCAATGAGCAATTTATTAAGCGAGTTCTATTTCTTTTTAAAGAGATGTATTGAACCCCAAGACCACAAGGCACCACATCTTTGTACTTTGATGCATCAATCCTATTCCTATGTGGACACACTCACAAACTCACACACTCACTCAGGCCATCACATACTAATTGAAACAAGTTTTTTTTTTTTGTCCTCTACAAAGCGTTTAAGGCCGTTATCCTAAATGCCGTGGCTTTGTTCTCTTCTCAAACACAATTAGAAGATAATATATAAATATATACATACTGCAAATGACATGCATATAACAGCTTCATTTGAAGCCTGCGCAGGTCATTAGTAACCCAACAGGGCGCTGCAGAGCCGCCGGTCCCTCTCTGCCTGCCCGACCAGTGGAGATTTATTTGATATTAACTCCCTAATGGCTTAACTCCTTTTCTGGTAAAATATGCACCAAAGTCCGTGGCTAACACCGCCATTCAGCTGAATGCTTATTTATTCACTAAACGAGGATCTAATGTTCAATGTTCCTTGGACACCAAGGTAGTGCCGAGGGAGGTCGGATTTTCCCCTACAGCTATATACATCATTTATTTTACACATAGCCTCGGAATCGCACACTGGGCAGCAAAGGCAACGAAAACGACTTTTATGAAAATCCGAGGCAGTGAGTCGGCGAGCGCATTAAGAGTTTTGGCGCAGGGTGAGCTGTGAGCCGGAGCCATCCAAAAGGCCATTGAGGAGATCGTCTCGGAGGTTGTGATACTTGACGCCTCATAGCCAGGGAGAGACCGTTACATAGCGCAGGGGGTTTGAAAAATTTGAACTCTCAGCCCAAGCCCTTTTATTTTTTTTTTGTTGTTGTTGTTGTGGTTGTTTTTATTAGCATTCGTCTGATATTCTCGAAAAAAGAAAACTTTTAAAATATTGGCGAGCGTAAAAACAAACATAGCATATTAATCATGCATCCTGGTTCTTTTGTTTAGTGTTGGGTGAAGCTGCTAGCGAAGAAAACATTAAGATATGGGTAGAATTTGATGATGAATTATTCTCTGTCATCTCTGTAAAATAGAGATTTACTGTTTCTTCTGCCTTTAGCTTTAAGACTGGTTATAAAGCTTGGCACAACATTTGACTACGCATTTCAACACAAACGACTGTCTGATTATAGAAATCTAGCCTAAATACAAAACTTTATTTTTCTAGTAAAAATCTCTTTGGTACACATAGTTAAAAATTAAAAAAAAAATTTAATAAAAAAAATTAAAATAAAGTTTTGTCAGTGTAAGCAAAGAAAGTATATTGCTCTAGTCTTTGAATTTATTGTTCCTTTGTCCTTTGACCTTTTTTTATTCACCCTAAATGAAGTTATTTCCGGTGTCGGGCATGTGTTTCATTAGTGTTGAGTTTGAGCTATAAACCTAATATATCTTCCAATTAACGTAACAGAATGAACTTTTTTTGGGCATTTTGCCTTTATGTATAGGACTGACAGAGAGATGAAATGAAGGAGATAGTGAGAGAGGGGTGGGACTGGAAAGGACCCAAACCAGAATCGAACCCAGGTCTTGACCCACTAAACTACGGCATTGACCGATGCGCTAACTTTTTTTTATACTGCCAAAACATATTCATCTGGTCATATGGTTTAAAAACACAGATAAATGATTAAACATAATAACTGTAAAAAAAAAAAATCATCAAAACTACCAGATCCAGACCAGGTTTCTCTCATTCTCAATTGTCCCGTAATGCTGAACCTGTGACAACGTGTGCAGATGGTTGGTGTGATTTGGGGGGGAAATGGTGTCTTAAGGTGTTGGACTGCTAATTGGAAGATTTGGGTTCGATACCCAACACCACCAAGGTCCACTGCTGGGCCCTTGAACAAGGCTCTTAACTCCCAATTTCTCAGTTGTATATATGACATATATATAAGTGGCTCTTGATAAGGGTGTCTTCCAAATGCAGTAAAAGTAAGTGTAATATCGCCAAGTAGGATGTAATTCTGGATTAAGATTCTTTGTTAATCCTGGATCAACATTTCAATCAACCAATCATAACCATCTGATGTCATCAGTGTTTGTCGACCAAACTTGCCTTAATCCATTTTCGAATCTTTCTCTCCTTGTAAACGGAAATGTAATATTATAAATGTACTTATTTAATCAAAAACAAGAAATACTTAAATGACATATGTAATAAATTACATGATGTACCAAACAAATGCATACAATATGTATGTGCAGTTTAGGGGAATAATTTTAGTTGTCATAAATTGTGTGGTAATATCTGATGCTAATGAGGCTGGTCCAGATCAGACTGGAATAAAAAGAGAGGATCAGATAATATGTAGTTGCAGTAATATGTGTGTTACATAATTTACGAATTGTATAAACAATAAATTAAATTTTAATAAAGGCAAATCATTTCAAAAGAAATATTTTAATTTTAAGAGTAGAGTAATTTTAATTTATGTTTTTCAATTATCTAAGTAAAGATTTCTCCTATCGCAGTTGACTGTAAGAGCAAAGTAAGTTTAAAATCACTGTACTTTTATGTTAAGTTTTTTATAACAAATTTCCTCACATTTTGTACGATGGTATTGTAACCAATAAATGTTAACTGTAAACATAGTATAGAGAGTGTGTGTTGATTTGGTAGTTTAATTGATAGCTTTATATCACATAATTTAATATGTTGTAATAATTGATTGTGTCGGTTTGGATCATAACCATATAATAACCTGTATTAACTCTTCTTCATTCAAAACTTCATAATATCTAATTATTAACAATTTGAAACCCAAATATTGTAAAATAAAAGAATTAAAATTAATTAAAGTAGAATTGTGGAAGTCTGAAAGTCCACATTAAAGGCTGGTCAACGGGGGACAGATTTTTGAGAGAATTTTGTAGACATCTCTAAGTATGTAGCATTGTTATGTACTTATTTTACTTAATTCATATTGTTATAATAATCATTATTATTCCCATAATGATTAGGCTGCAAGCAAGTGTATTGTATAATAGTGGTCCTGAAGTGAAGGTCTGATGTCTAAAAATCTGATCTTACTATCCAGGCTTTGGCTTACAGTTTGGTCCGCATCTTTTAAAAAATGTCTCCTGTGTCCCTGCTTGCATCTGCATCGTTTTGTGTATTACGATTGGACAGTGATGTTTCTAATAAAGTGGCCAGAGAGTCTTTTTCTTTTAAACCATGTTGTCTGTTACCTACAATATGTTATAGTAGATGCCAAAATCTCTAGGTGTAACAGACAGACTCTCAATGTTCCTGCTGCACTCGCTGGACGTGTCCAGTGTCGCTCTACAGGCCCTTTAATAATATAATAATGTTAGAGACGCAGTGAGTGAAACGACAGAGATGTGGTACGTAAGATGCAACTGTAGAGAATGAGTTGTAGTAGATAAGGGCTACTGGTGCCCCTTAGGGGCGATGGGAGGGGGGGTGGTAATGGGGAGAGACAGACTGGAACTCAGCCAACTGCACGATTCACTAAGCTCCCACCAGGGGATTGAAAAAGAAGAGAGAGAGGCCGTGCGCGTTTGTGTGTATGTGTGTGTGTAAGGGAAAGAGAAAAGAAATCTAAATGTATGTGTGTTTGTGTGGGTGGGGGCACATTTTTATATCTTGGTGGGGACCAAATGTCCCCACAAGTGTAGATAGAAGATTTGACCTTTTGTATCTTGTTGGGACATTCAGCAGGCACTCGATAACTCTTGACTCCTTTTACAAAAACAATGTTAAATAAAAAAATAAAAATAAAAAAGGTCCACATTTGGTTAATGAGGTTGTTAATGAGGGTGAATATTAAGTGTAGTAAAGCGGTATTTACTTGCATTGATAATTTTGTCAATGAAAGGTCCTCGTAAGAACAGTAAACAAAATTCTGTGTGTGCGATTGTGCGTGCAGTAAACCTAATTTCCATTCTTTAAATGGATTTTTGGGGATATAAACATGCCTTTGGTGTGTGTTTTTTTTTTTTCATCTGCTTTTATATGTAAGGCAAATGTTAACAGTCCCTTTTTTTTTTCCTCTGAGTGTATGTGTGTGTAAGTTTCTGTGTGAGTAGCTCAGTGCTGACAGGTAGAGATGAATGAATGTGTTTGTCTGCTTTAAACACATAGACCAGGGGGCACACGAGGGATGGACTCCGCTGTGAAAAACCTACAGCTGTCCACTAACATCATGTTTTACCGCTGTAGGAACTTGGATTTATTACAACGTGTTGTCGAATGAAGGTTTTATACATTGTTATGGATTTACCGAATCGGAGATCATAGAGAATCGGACACAATGTCACAATTATGTAAGTGATATCATAGACAATTGAGGAAATCTAGATGATGCTCACAATTATGGGTTCGAATCTCATAATTTTTACCCATTTTTGGATTTTTAAATCTCACAATTGCGAGATATGACTGAATTCTGGCTTTTGATTTTAAGTTATAAACATCTTTAAAGTTTCTTCAGATCACAATGTAATATAACCGAATACATGTGACGTTTTATTCATATTATTCGATTGTGATTTCTCTTAAAATAATTTAATTTTCATCCAGCTTCAATTTTTTTTTTTTTTACTGAAATTTGTAAATAAATGTTGCTTAACAGCAAGAAAACCCTAAAGTATTCTTTTGAGTGGAAGTTGAATAGGATCACACACACACACACACACACACAGCTGCTGGGTTGATGTGGATGATAGAACAGAAGGAGATGAATTAATAAACCGAAGTGCAAAATAACAATATGTCACAATTTCATGATAAAAAGCACAGGATAACATTATGCAGCTTTATTATGGAATCATTAAAATACAGTGGATTAACATGTCTAGGTATGCCAGTGATTATAATAAAGCTTAAAAAATACTGTAGAAAAAAATATAGAAAATAAACATATTCACTGTCATGAAATCACATTATAATAATAGGAAACTGCTAAATAAATATTTTGTTATTTAAGCTTGCATTGAGCTATGGGTAAAGGGGTGTCCTGATGCCTAAAGTCACTACCCCACTGCCCTACAGCTGAGGTGCCCCTCTTTTTTGATCTTTCAGAACATGTTACCAAGCACAAAAGTTTGGCCTGTAAAGAACAACGGGTGAATATCAAAATGGAAAACTGTTAATAGTTTTTGTTTTTATGATCAGTGTGTAACTGGGATGTTCTATCAAAACATCAACACTGAAGTCTGAAATTATTCCTGAGTGTGCTGTCTTTTCAACAAATTGTATATTTGTAACATCCGGAATAATTTGTATGAACAAGCACTCACCCACTTCATACCCCTTTTAATGGTATGTCCCTAACAACGTCCCTGTGCTTGGGTACGATTGTAATAATGTGATATTCTTGGATGCACATGTAGACTTTTAAAAAAAAAACCAGATGGACGTTTCATGGCCTTTAAACACATTAAAGCCTGTTAGAGTTAAACCCTGATCATATAAAGCTGTGTTTTTATGGAGAATTAAATATGATCACGATGTTAATCGGTATCGATAAATCATAAAGTGGCGGTGAACTCCATTTCCCAACAGGACCTCTCTAATTGATTTAAATGCCTCGTGATCACTTACCAAGGGGTCTCTGCCATTATTATTGTCTCTCTGATTGCAGTTTACTTCACGTCCCATTCCAAAATGAGAGCTGCAGACTTTTGCCCAGAGCTGCAAAAATAATTATTAGCATCTTTGGAACAAACAGAGGAAGAAACACCCCCCCAACACACACAGAAACACACACATACACATAAACACACGCGAGCGTGCGCGCGCACATGCACGTCGCCTTGCGGCCCCAGAACAGACCCCCCTCCTCGTGCGCTCATCTCCCACTTTCCTTTTTTGCCACGTTCAGCCCTTTAATTTATGCAAAATTAATTGATATATCTTTTATAATTGATGTGCTGTAAAATTAACGAGTAATTTATGTAATTAGTCCATTAAGGATAATTCCCAGCATATGCTCGATATGCCCAGAAGGTGCGCTTTACAAGTAGTTTATTTGTCCAGGAGTTGAATGGGGGGAAAAAAGAGAAAGGGGGGAAAAAACGTCTAATTAATTTCTTTATGCGTATCAGCAGCGTGGCGTCTACTTAACACGGCGCTTTGTGGGGAAGAAGGTTTAATATTGATCTAAAAAATACGACGACAACAACAACAACATCACAGAGACACACGCCTGCCTTGCCAGGCCTCACCGTGACACGTCAGCATGCGGCGTGTGATGCGTGTTTTACACTCTCCCTGGCTAAGGGACAAACACACCCGAGGTACCATGATGGCTTGTTTTTATTTATTTATTTATTTCATTATTTTTAATAATGAATACATTTAGTCCGGGAGGTTCCTCACGGCAACAAATAAAGGATCACGTTCAGTGAAAAATAATTACTTGGTGCCCATGGTATTAAATCTGACACTCCCTCAACATATTAAAGAAGCTGTTGAGGGGAACATCACCTCCACACTAATTCCCCACTCACCTCCAAACCATATGTTCGGTGTCCAATTGCTGCCGCTTGGTTTTGCACTGCTAGCCAGTAATTAATGAATACCCATGACTACCAGTTAGCATTCAGTAACCTGCACTTACCAAATGATCAACATAAATAACCTTTTTGTTAAAGTTTGTTACTTTCTATAATGGCGGGCGGGTCGGCCTGTAAAAAAAAAAGAAGTGATTTTGTGATTCTCTTACATACAAACGAGCATCAAGTTCTATGAAATGTATAACAATATAACAGATGTTTATTCGCATTAAACAAGAAATAATCACTCGTCCACTTTATGTTTCAACTTCCTGCATTCTAAATCAACTCTGGTTGTCTTCTTGAATTTTCTAGCTGGTTGGCGTGAAATAGCACCTGCTCCTCACCACGGAATGTTATCGTTCTGTTTGTAAGTGAATCTAATAAATAATTAGCCTTAATAACTAAGGGGAAGTTTAGTTTAAAAACAACCTTTATTATTATCAAATACAGATAAGATATAAGGAGAGCATATTTCCACTTAGATTTTTAACATGTCTTTGGCATTGTTTAAAGGATTGATCCACATGTGGGAGCGGGTCGTATCTGGTATTTTACGGAGCCCTGCTTTTATAGATAATTATTGCTTTTGAATGGGGACCATTGTTAAACCCATCATTGTTTTTTTTTTACATAAAATAATACAATTGCAGGGACTAAAATAGAGCAACATATACAAGCTTTACAGTAGCAGACTTTCCTAGTCGATCTTGAGTTACAGTGTGTATCCACATGGTTTTCCTCTGGGTCCTCTAGGTTTCCTTACACATACTAAAATATTCCTGTGCACTAGCTACCCCAGGTGTGTATGTGTGGGCGAGTGTGTGTGCGTGTGTGAAAATGTGTAGTGTGCTTTCATGTACTAGAATTCCTACGCAGTTTTCCCACATAATGTCCAATGTTATGGGATATGTTTTGGATCCACCACTTTTTCAACCAGGATAAAATAGTTATTAAATGAGTGACTAATAAATGAATAAAAGTCTATTATAATACATACACTTTTATCCAAAGCAACTTACATTAATCTTACTTTTATCAAACTGAACAGTAACCACTAAGCTACCGCTTCAATTACCACAGCTGCTTTACATAGTGCTAATTGGTGGTCAAATTTTCTCACTCTTATTAGCAGTTAGCGTTGTTATTCTTATAGCTTTGCCTGAAAAGAAATCAATTGAAGACTCTACTATAAAACATCCTGGATAGTGACAGTAAAAACTTACTCAAGTTCCACCTGTGCTATCATGAAACGATCATAAAAAAAATGTTATGTATAGCTTAAGGTAGCTATACTGTACTAAGTTAAAATTCCGATGACCATCTTATTAACACAACCATACAAAACATTCGACTCTTGGTACCATTCAAATGAGCATAATAACCGAATATTTAACCGAAGTATAGACGTTGCTATTAGAAGTAAACTGTACACTGAATAGTTTTCAGAGAGAGTAACAATATAAATGAAAACACACCTGTATTGCCACCTGGTAATATTGCAGTATTTAATAAGAAACGAAGCTGTAACATTTCTATGTAAATATATGAGCTACTTTAGAAGTGTTTAACCGATGGAGAAGTGGTTAAGGTGTTGGACTGATACCAGAAAGCCTGGGGTTCAATTCCTAGCCCCAGCAAGCCACCACAGTTGGGCCCCTGAGCAAGGCCCTCATTTCTTAATAGCTTAGCTGTATAAAAGAGTTTAAAAGTCTGCCAAATGCTGTAAATGTAATTAAGCAAGAAATATTTACAACTCAGGTATTATTATGAAATAGATTCAATGAAATTGGAACTAAAATCTGATGTTAAAATAACCTGTATATAGTTAACTAGCTTTTATAATATTCTTGTTCATTGGTTATATATTTAAGAGCAAGCTTTCTTCTTTCACCAGCGCCCAGTGTTTTTAAATTCGGGGGTGTATAATGGGTTAATAATAAACAAAATCATATTTAGTCAGGAAAAGAAACTAAGGCACCATAAACTGGATGAAATCAATAGTATGAATCGTGTTTTCTTTTGTGTTTTGTCTTTTGTATGCATCTATTTACAGTGTAAGTAGATGTTTAGTTAAAATTGGACAATTTACCCACGTAACTTTTAATGTAAATGTTGAACGGTACACTATGCACCTTTCTAAGTAAAAAGAAAGATAATAAAGATAAAATTTGTATACTCTTTTATAGTACCATATAAAAGGCACCGACTAGTACAGTGTATTGCGTCTACGTCTGTGTTTTAGATAGGACAGGGGGATCAATAACAAAATCTTTAGATGCTTTTCTCACTATATTACAGCCGAAAGAGTTTTTAGACTTAGTGAAGCTGCATCAGGGTTGATTTTTAAACACTGCAAAGGACTTCTGTTACTTATCCTATATTCGACTGTCTGTCAAATTCTATAAATATGAATGCTAACTTAAAATATAATATATAGTGCACTTTTAGAAATGCAGGAAATGCAGTTTTATGTTATACATTTCAATATATATTAATCTTTTGACAAAAAATATGCATTGAGTAACCCTTTATGCGTAATGACACCATTCCAGTAGCAAGACGTGGGTCCGTTTAGGTGATTTATCTCCCAAAGGTTTATCATGTGTATCCTTATATGATTACCATAAACATTTTGTCCAAATTTTGATTTAAGCCACAAAACTAAACCCTAACTAGATTATAGAGCAAAGCTTTCAAACTCTTTTTTATTTCTGGAGCTGGTATTCCACAAGTACTTAGTAGTAGTTGACCTTTGTATACTTTTACAGTAAACTCATGCTGATCCTGGAACAGTGACAAAAAGACCATTACATATCTTGGAATTTTCTTTTAAACCTTCCTTGTCTACAAACACAAATGTCAGGGTTAGGTGATTATTCAGTGTCTAAACAGAATGAGTTGGCAGGAGGTGTTGATCTCGTTAGGACACTTGTTCCCCGATGACCCTTTAAGCTGCTGAAGGACTAAAACAATTTCAGAAAAAAGATCTGCTGGAATTTTTTGACACCACTTTAAATATCCATCACATCATCTAAACCGTGCGCTTTTAATTATAGTCAATCGTTGGACTTCTTTCTCGGGAAGGTAAATCACAAAAGGCCTAATTAATGTAATGTATTCCCGACCTGCGGGGACGCGCCGAGGGGCTGCACCGCTGTGGTCCGAAGTGCGCCAGCTCTTTTGTTATCCTGTTTACCGGCACCAGGGCTCAGAAAAGTGTTCTTTATTATTATTATCATCATTATACGCATGATAAAAGTCAATTAAAATAAATGCTGGAACACAATTAATATGTCTTTATTTAAAATTTAACCCTTTTAGCAGCGCCTATGTGAACCGAGTGATGCGGGGACGCGCAGACATTCATGTTCAGGATTTTTTATTATTTATATTTTTTAAAGATTTAAAAAAAAAATAAAAAATGTATGATGAGTAGCTCACTACTACTACTATTGCTACAACTACTACTTATAATTATAATAATAAAAAATAATTTACTACCCCAGGGTGGTATTTAATTCACTTAACATGCCCTCTGTAACTATAGTTTAACGACCGACAGAGAAACTTTATAGGCACCTCCATTACTTCACTGACATAATTGAGGCTAAATGTTGGATGGGAATAACTTTTAAAGTTATTAGGCTATTAAATTGTATTAAATTTTACAGTTTTTTTTTTTCTTTTGTTCTGCCAGTTTTGTTAAGTCTGTTTTCAGATGATTTTGTTTATCTCTAAACAGACAGAAAGCGCTCAATAATAATAATAATAATAATAATAATAATAATAATAATAATATATAAATATTAACAAACATTTGTTTATATTTACATGTAAAGAGCGGGTGATTAAAAAAGAATCAGGGTTGTAAAAATCTTGCCGATTTAATACAATAATAATTATAATAGATTCATTTAAAAAAATATGTTTTAACAATCTTTTGCTATGTAAATATAATGCAAATTTTGCAATGTTGTGTAAAAAAAACTGTTTAGTTATACTATTCACGCCATGATTTACCCCGAGGCGGATTAACATTATTAGACTCGTGATTTGCCGGTGCGCTTAAAAACGCCCTCCGATTGGCACAGATGAAGTTGCCTATAAGTGGATATAAATTTGGTTCCTCCCTCTATCCACCCCCCCTTTGACTCTCAGGGGGTCGGAACCTCCAATATTCTTACGAAAAGGGTCGTGGAGAGACGAGCGCATAAAAGTCGGGCTGTGGTGATGCTGCAGCTCGGCATCAGTGCAGCTCTGGTCACTTGGCACGCTTTGAGTGAGGACGCATGAACCCATGGCGCACAAGGTAACTTTTAAAAGTCTTTCAAATAGCAACGTGTGCGTCATCTTTTTTTTCCCCTCGCGTTTAACACGCAACTATTAAATTAGATTGATCGACAGACCTTTTTTTTAAAATTTGTATTTAGAAATAGATTGAAATAGATTGAACATCTTAAACATAGGACAGACATAAACGCACTGGGACTTGATCATGGATGTCATTTTTTTCCAACGAGAAGATCTCCCAAAATAGATTATTCACTGACATTACTTAGCATTATTATTTTTAAAAAGCAACTCAAGATCACCCAAAGCCATGCCTCGGCCAGGCAAGAACTCTTACAGTGACCAGAAACCTCCTTACTCCTATATCTCTCTGACTGCCATGGCCATCCAGAACTCCTCAGAGAAGATGCTCCCGCTCAGCGACATCTACAAATTCATCATGGACCGCTTTCCGTACTACCGTGAGAACACGCAGCGCTGGCAGAACTCACTTCGACACAATCTCTCTTTCAACGACTGCTTCATCAAGATCCCACGCCGCCCTGACCAGCCTGGCAAGGGCAGTTTCTGGGCTCTGCATCCGGACTGTGGAGACATGTTCGAGAACGGCAGCTTCCTACGTCGCCGCAAACGCTTCAAGGTGCTCCGCATGGAACACAGTGCGTGCAAGAGTGCTCCCATGCTTCACCCATACCATCCTCATGCCCAGCATCATCACACACATCATGCACACCAGCACGCAAACAAGCTTAGTATGGGGCACCCTGACTACCTGGGTGCTGTAGGGCGCCTCTCTCACTTCCAGAGCTATGCACTCGGGGGTGGGCAGAGTGGAGGCTTCAAACACCCATTTGCAATTGAGAGCCTGATCGGACGAGACTACAAAGGGGTGATGGCAGGTGGGCTGCCCATCGCTTCTGTCATGCATCACTTGGGCTACTCAGTACCCAGTGTGGTCAACTCTGTGTGGCCACATGTAGGTATGCTTTCTGAATCATCCCCTGTCTCATCTGAGTACCAGCCGTTTGGGGTGGCGGTTAAGGGGCTGTACCACCACACAGGAAGCCCTGGCATGCCGGCTGTGCCTGTTCCTATCAAGCCCACACCGACACTAGGTGCTGTGCCGTCTCTGACAGGCCTGGCACCAGGAGCAGCTCAGCTCTGCACCCGGATGGACAGAGAAGCGACAGATCTGATGGAGGACAAAACCGGAGCTCTTCATCCTCCTTTGCTGCAGTCCTGAAATAAAAACGACAATAAAAGAGTGTTATGATGTGAGGGTATGTACCGCTGCTTGCTTCGGACACTATGCCATACGAATAATCACAAGAGACTGGTAAAGATTTCATGCAGTGTGGCATTTTGTTTTATTACATAGTGTATTTAGATGCTTTTTAGGTGCTTATAACTGCATTGTATTTATATCTGTCCCTTAGTCTGTCTTTCTTCTATATTAAATACAAATTTGCATATTGCACTTCTCTTGCGAAACTAGGCTATTTGCAGGTCGGCTCTTTATGTGTAGTAACAATCATGATTAAACACAGCAAAACTTTGTCTATGTTTAACGAGATTTTTTTTTGTGTGTGTTATTTATAAATCGAAGGAGCTGGAATTAGACTCTATTATTCGATTCTGCTTATGCTTTGACTCCCTGTTGACTGTATAAATGACTTTTGTATTCTGTAAATCTGTGCTAATGAATTGTATAAAGTCAAATCAATTTAATGCATATCGAATAATATTTGTACACAATATAGCATGCCTGGCATGCATGATTGCCTTTGTAAAGATGCTCTTCTGGAATGCACTGTGTTGGGAAGAAACACTGTCATTAAACGAACCCAAAGTCAAAATGTGAAAAAAAAAAAGGAAAGATGTTGAAATGTTTTATGTACAGAAATGTTAACTGTTTTGATGTGTTTTCAAACACGCAAGGACTTAAATATGGACTTAAATAAGCCTTAATGCCACAGCTAAATTAAATTGCCTAACAGATGGGGAACAGTATATTTGTAATATATTTAATTATTTATCGTGGTGAAACTGGAATAGATACGGAACTCTATAATGAGATGATTTGGGGATATCAGAGTTCCTCCTATAATATTTATAATGACACCTTTTTTTTCTAAAATAAATATAATTTCATTTTCATGTTGTTTCCTTTTTGTCGTCCGAAAAATGTTGCACATCGATGCAGATGTGCATGTCTTTTTTTTTTAAGGAAAGTTGCACAGATTTTTCAATTAAGCTACAATTTTGCAGTATTTATTACTGGATAAAATAATTTGAATAATTGTTTGTTATATACTTAAATTAAAAAAAATAATAATGATCGTGAATTGGCTTAGCATGTAAACATAGCCGATCTGTCTATATATTCATGCATAATTCAGATTTACAAGTAAACATAAAAAATTGATTCTTGCAATAGGGCCTTAATTAGACTCACCTCTAATGGAGATCGACAGAAACCTGTTGCTTCTAATCTAATTCTAACTTCTGAACCTATAAAAAAAATAATCCTTCAATGGTTCATCAAGGTTTTAACACATTTATGCTAAATGTAATTTTATCCTCGTCACCAGTATGTTATAGAATCATTTAGTGATATGATTAGTCACATTATTTTCAAGCAAGTGAGGCAAAATCCTAGTCCAGATGTGCAGAGATGTTAAAGGAGGTGAAGTGGATTTTCATTTACATTCACATTTACAGTATTTAACAGATGTCAGAGAGATTTTGTAAATCTGCGTCGTTTGTGCATCTGTGAATAAATCATAACTGGTTATTTAGATCCTAAACCTACAAATACAAGAAAACATTGTGGACTAGAAACAAATACAAGACGACAAATACAAGAAACGAGCAGGGGATACGCCATGGTTAAAAAAAGTGAAGCAGATTTGGTGAAGGCGCTATTATAGCTCTAGGACACTTCATTACAGATTAATAAAACGATTATTTTACCTTTTCTGTTTATCCGTTGAATGAATATTAGGCAGTTTTACCCAAAATAATCCAGTGCAGTCTCATACTATCAGTCACTATAGACGCTACAGAGGAGACGGCCTATTTATAACAATCGTAGTTAACCAGCTTATAAAAACACATATCCTAGCTGTTATAATAAAAAAGTAATTACTTCCTTAACGTCAAGGCTGGTACTATTTGGAATAGCTGGAATTTGTCGTTTTATTTAGCTAGCTATTTAATATGATTAACTAGCCAGCGTCATTTAGTTTGGACTACAATACAAATCTAACATAATCTAATTTAGTCCAAACGTTAACATTAATTTTAGGATTTTGCAGAATATGAGTGACATCCCGTCACCTGATTAACTGGTGACTTGTCCTTGTATTTTTTTTAAACGCACCATTTTTCACGCAATGTTATCTTTAGTTTTCGTCAGGTTCAATTTGATCTATTTTTTTAACATATTTTCAATGTTATTTGTAATCCAGTTGTTGTATGTAATCAGAATTTGTATCTCAAATTTGGCCTTTTTTCCATTTGGAAAACGATGCAAATGCTAATATATATATATAATAACAAGTATTACAACTTTCCTTATGCATTTTTAAAAAACATATAATTACATATAAGTTTAAATACCTGCGGAATTGCCAAATCAACGTATTATGTATATAATAAAATAAATTCCGTGTAGCATGGAATGAAATTCACATACATAAGTTTTTTTAAAGGTTATAGGTTAACCGGTTTAGATTTCTGTGCATAAATAAAATTATTTTTTTACACCACTCAGCCAAAGGTAACACATACTTCAGTTAAGGGTTGAACTTCCTTTAAAGATCACAAGACTACTTGTATGTGTATAGGAGGGTTGTGTGTGTGTGTGTGTGTGTGTGTTCACTGGCTAGCTGCTGGTAAGGACCACAAGGTTGAGCACCTCCATGACTTCAAAAGCTGCTGTTTGATAAAGTCGTTTTTTTCTTCTTCGTCTTGACATAATTTCAGCTTTGAAGTTCACAAGCTGGTCCTCTTCAGAGCACAAAAGCTGCCAGTCTTGAAGCCATTGAGAGTGTGACTGTTTAGCATGGCAAAGGCTTGCTCTTACACCTACACACACACACACACACACACCACACACACCAGAAGACCGAACCTGCACGCTGGACAAATAATTTAGATGCACAAGTGGCAGAGCGAGGCAAAAGTGTCCAGCTTAGTCAATATTGAAGAGGATCAAGCTGGTATCTATCTATCTATCTATCTATCTATCTATCTATCTATCTATCTATCTATCTATCTATCTATCTATCTATCTATCTATCTATCTATCTATCCAATTCTCTGTCTGTTTGTCTATCTTTTCATCTTTCCATATATATTTGTCTGTTTCTCTGTCTGTTTCTCTGTCTGTCTGTCTGTCTGTCTGTCTATCTATCTATCTATCTATCTATCTATCTATCTATCTATCTATCTATCTATCTATCTCTGTCTGTATGTTTAAAAACTACTATTTATCTATCTATCTATCTATCTATCTATCTATCTATCTATCTATCTATCTATCTATCTATCTATCTATCTATCTATCTATCTATCTATCTATCTATCTAACTGTCTCTTTAACTATATTTTTGTCTGTCTACCTATCAAATAGTCTTTTAACATAGCAAATTCATGTAGCAGATCAAACTCTGTCTTAAAATCAAATATGTGATCAAATTGCAAAAGTATCATGTCTTGGCCTTCATTTCTGCATAAAAAAAATCTTTTTAATATTAATTACCCCAAAATAATGACGAATGGCGATAAAGGTCATGGTGAAGTTGGTGCACTGACAACTGCCGACAGGATGAATCGGATATGAGATATTATTTTTAATTACGCCGACTTTATCAGGGCGGAGGTGGCACATTATACGCGCTTGGTCCTAATGATCAGAAAGACCCTTCGTTCATAATGAGCAGCTTAATTCATTAGGTTCCTCATCATCGCTAACAGCCCGGCAACTTAGTACAGCATTATATTCCGTCAGCCAGGCAGTAAATTTGGTGTAGATTGGTGATATTGCAACAGATATTATCTTAATTGCTTAAAACACATAATTGCACTGATAGATTCCTTGTTTAATTCTACTGCTTTCTGAAATTAGGCCTGCGCCGATGGTTAAATCTGTACGCGGAGTTCCGGGATGCAGTGATGTAGTTCGGCCTGGAACCATAAACCGATACTCATCTTATTTTTGTCTCACACTGAGCAGGGATATCATTAACACACTTTGGGAAGAAAAGGAAACTGCTTAAACCTTTTGCTTTAAATAGAGACACTCTACTGTCAAATAAACATTCTAAACAAATTCCTTATGATTTTAATTTTAGAGAGTTAAACAAAATGTTACAAAATTTCATATTAGTTTCCTGTTCTGTTTTTATATATTGTATTATTATAGCTTAGCCGGGACACGCCGTATGATTCATTCATGGCAGCCGTTCCCTCTACAGCCAGCATCTGGTGGAACTCAGCAAAGACCTTTGAACCTCTCGTCTCATTGGTCAGCTTCATTCCTGGCCATGTGTCTCCTGCCTGCCCACTTTAACATAGTCTGAGCCAGCATCAATAAAACCCTCATCCATCCTGCATTAGCGGAAGATGAAGAGAGGTCACCTGGACAATAGATGAGGTTACAATAATTCTCACTCTCTGCACTTTTGGCTAATGAGATCGACTTTATTCCATGTACTGACCGACAGTTTCTACTTTTATTTTTCACCTTTACTTTAATGACATTCGATAGAGTCGATTATTGCAGATTGGACTACTTCTTGTGATTAATTTTTATGAATTATTAAAGTAAAGTCATGAGTATTTTTTTGCCAAACCCACTTTAGTAACTTCAAAGTCTCCTTCTGAGGAGCTGTGGTCAGAATGAACAGTGGTTACCAACCATGTGCACACACGTCAAGCACCCCTACCACCTTATTCCGGTCAAACATCACATTTTCAACTACAATAACTAAAAACTTATATTAAAATTTTTAGTTATAAACAAAAAAAAAGAAAAATAATACCTCCTCCTTTTTTAGTGGAATGTACGGGCCTGCATATTTGCACACAGATCACCAAAATTTGGGGTAATGGCTGACAGTTTTACTCTCAAATCACTCTTAGCATATATATGTATATATATATATATATATATATATATATATATATATATAATTTTTTTTTTTTTTTTTCTATGTTTGGTCATCAACAATGTCAGTGCAGAAAAGTCGGCCTTAAATTAGTATGTGGTTGCGAAAAGGATCAGTTTGCTTTGACAAGCCTGATGTATCGATACGTCAGACTGGAGAAGAAGTTAGTCAAGCCCCAATGGGCGGGTTTATTGACAAAACAGGAAAACTGTATTATGCAAGTTGTTAGGTGGCTGGTGGGAACCAGAGGGGTTCATTTTGACTAGGATCTCATTTTCAGACTTTAGCAATTGCACCCCTGGTTTTCACCCCAATTTGTGAACAGCTGGATTAGAAAATCACCTAAACTGAATGGGGCAAAATTTTTATCCCATCTAAACAGGATTACAGAGTAACAAGGAATTGAAGCTGACATTTATTAATGCACACATTTGCGTGGTGTTCATCTTGCCTGGTCATTTGAAGGTGCGTACACGATTCATTTTCTGATAATTGCCTATTTGACAGCGGTTAACCGAAAGGTCCCTTGCAGCTTTCTCTGCACATTCATCTCTTCATTAGAGCAAGCACTCAGGGTTTTATTGCACTAATTAAGATCGTCTTTATTTTTGCTCAGTGCTGCCCTCAACAAAACAAGTGCTGCGTCCTGCAGAGTGTGTGTATGAGGGTGCATGTGTGTGTGTGGGTGGGTGAGAAACACTGTTTATATCTTATATATGTTAATTCTGATTGTCTTTGATTAAACAGTATAATTCCAGACTACTAATTCTTTTACCATTAGACTTAATGACTCCTAATGATATTGTTTAGTGTGAAGCTCATGCTTGCCCTCTTGTGTCAACGTCTCTGATGTTAATTTTATTTGAAATATTTTCTTAAAATTACATTATGAACAAAATGTTGATTATTTTTTTAACCATTAACTATAGAGCAAAATGTAACGCTTAGATTTTTAAAAAAAATAGATTTTTATTAGACATTTTTAGTGCAAAGCATAAAAACTACCGAGGAAATTAAAAAAAAAAGTATATTGCAATAAATCATTAAAGAAACCTTACGAAAAAATATTTTCTTTTCCGTTTCCTTTTTCAGTGCTTTCATTTTGAATGTGTGATTCTTATAAACTATGAAGTACACGACATAACGATATATATTTCTTAAGAAATCTACATCAAAACCACAAAATGCACATTTTTTTCAAGGACACAAATTGTGTTTGCTTAAATCTCTATTAATCATATATTTATAAGTGGATTAATATGTGTAGTCTCAATCACACAGTCACAAACAGCTATTTGTCTATTATACCCCGAAAAAGATCACATGACCAGATATGCCCATGTTCTCATTTTGAGCTAACTAGCGTCATAAATAAAGCGCCAAAAATGAAATTATTTCTATAGTGTTGGAAAATCTCACTAAGCATTAGATGTCTATACTTACGTTAAATAGACCACAAGAACGATGAACATCGAGAAACACTGATGAAGAACATTAAAAAAAAATTTCAACTAATGATCCATTAAATAAATTTAATCGAAATGCTCAATTTTTGGACCAAGCATATTTTCTATGTTGTTTTTTGAGGTTTTATTTCCAAACGCTGTATACTATATGCTTTATTATTATCTCTGTTATCAAAACTTCATTATTATTAATATTTATAAAGGTTCGCATTGAATGTACATCATATGGCTGATGCTAGTATACAAAGTAACTTACATTTATATCAATTATGCAATTTAGGGCTTGGTTTGAAGCCCTAATAGTGGCATTTTGGTGGTCCTGGGATTCAAACCTTCCACCCACTGAGCTTCCACTTCCCTGTGAGCAAATATTTCAAATTTTATTTGTCACATACATAATCATACATAGTACAACCTGCAGTGAAATGCTTTCTACGATGGTCCGACATGTAAACATTGTAAGTGTAAGTTTAAAAAATATATATATACAATTAAAATAAAATATATAAGTATAAATTATAATATATATAAACATACACTAGTAAAAGTATATGCACATGGATAACAGAAGTATGGATATGTATATACAGATATTAATAGAAGTACTAAAGTGTCCTTATGCTGTTGTCCTTATTCATTCATTCGGTACACAACCCTGGCTGGGATGCCTCTTTATCACAGGCCAACATGCTCACACATTCACACACTTATTTACACCTAGGACTAATACAGCAAATGAACAAACAGAATTTTTAGGGGGTAGAAAAAGAAGCTGATAATCGGTTCTCAGACCCTGGAGCAATGAGGCAGCATGAAGCGTTTTGGTTTTCTAGGGTTTTTATTAAGGAAAGCTCCCTTTTCTCTATTGCTTTTACAATTCTAGTAACTCTGTGAGTGGTTTAATGATAACCCCGAGCACTGCAATCCTTCCCAGACCAGGGTTTTTCTCCAGCACCTTCACCCTGATGGAAAAGTTCCTTAGTACTTGATTTTCTCCCTCAGGCTCCATGAAAAAAAAATCCTCATTGAACATGGGGTTACGGCAGTTCTTGATTATAGCACTGTGTTGCCGCTGAAGCTTGCCCGGACTCAAGCTTAAGGTGAGACCGCAGTGCAGTGGTCGGGGGTCACCGGGGTCTCGCAGGTCCTCTACGGAGATCACCCGAATTCGAACAGTGGATTGATCTCCGTTCATGTCGGCACGGGAAGCTGAGAGACGAATGCATCCCCGGCGTGGGAGGAGGAGGACGTGTTCGCTATGGAGCCGTTCCTGACAGTGTAGCATATCCAGTGGAAATTGAAGAGGCGGTGCTAAAGATGAAGAAGTGGTTTGAGCAATACAGCAATCTTTGACTAATTTGATCTTGTTGTATGTGGTTTTGGAGCCCAGTAAGTCATTTTTAACAAGAGATTCTTTTGATGAATGTATTTCATGTTTGTTCCTGATTGGAAGTGGTGAGTTATGAGGAGAGGAGTCTGCAGAAGAACTTGTGTCACTCTCCAGACTGTCCACTTTTAGAAGGGTTATGGAGGGCAGTTTTGGCACCAACTTGTTAGACATCCGCTCAAGTGTGTAGCTGGAAAGTGCAGAGTGAAACAGCGACTCTTTGCGCCGTGTGTTTGGACTCTCAAAATACCCAGACTCGTAGTTTTTAACTGAAAACGGAATTGGCTTTATTTGGCGCCTCGTGGCCACACCGGTGCCCTTGTTTTTATCAGTCTTTAACATTTGAGACATTGTTTCAGAAATCGGTTGAGATGTCCGGCTGCTCCAGTTGTCTCCAGTCGTATCAAGGCAGCGTGAAATGATGCTCTCGGCTGCCACTAGCGAGCGTTTGCTCAGCTTGGGAGGGAGGAAGAAGTCAGGAATTTTGTCTGGTGTCAGAACGTTGTTGTGGAGTTTATTGAGAAGTTTAGCTTTGGCTGAGATTTCGTCTGAGCTTTTATTCATAAGTCGGCTTATGTCCGCTGGTAAGTTCTCAGCACTCTCTTGAACTTTTCGAAGAATCCACATTTTTTTCTAGCTGGAAACAAATAAACAAGTTAATTAATAAAATTTTGGAATCTGTTATTCAGATTAGTGACATTTATAAATAAGAGTATTAGTAAGGACCATTGGCTCTTACCTTCTAGGAAGAACTTTAAAGCCCAAGTGGATGTCCTCTTCACTGGTGCACACTGTGTGTTAGTGTGGATGTATTTATGCTCTAAAAACCCTGATAGATCCACCACAACCAATCACTCTAAGATATCTCAAAATCCTGCCTCCGCTCTTGCACCGTTTTTGATCTACTGCCATTAAAGCCAGATCACAGACCAGCTTTTCCCTGCTACAAAGCTTAACTAAAACATAATAGGAATAATTGAAGCTGATCCCAGATCACACAGACACCTGAGTGACATCAAAACGTTGTCTAAGCATCTGACTCTCGGTGGTAAAGGCCAGCGCTGACCTCATTCCTGACCTTCAAAGAGTTTATGGTTCTAGCATAAGCACCGCCTGTTGAGCCCCACATTTACAGTATTTGGCAGATCAAACTCAATCAATCAAACTTTATTTGTATAGCCCCTTAAATCATCTATGGCTGAAGCAAAATGTGTAAGATATCAATGCACAAATAAGAAAATAAAGTATGAAGCACAAACAAACAGTAAACTAAGAAAACAACAGTTTAATGTATAACAAAAGTGTCACAGTGCTGTTATGTGCCAGGGGCAATTCTGAATAGATGAGTCTTTAGCTTCACCTTTCATTCATTCATCCTCTATACCCGCTTATTCCCTAATTCAGGTCAAAGGGATCTGCTGGAGTCTATCCCAGCAGTGTCTAAAAGGCAAAAGGCAGGAGGGGTACACCCTGGACAGGCCGCCAGTCCATCACAGGGCCAGCTTCACCTTAAACAAGGGCAAATCAGTAATGGTCTGTAGCTCAAGAGGTAATGCATTCCAAAGCATGGGACCTGCTACAGCAAAAAAACCGATCACCTCACTGTTTGTACTTAGACCAAAGAACCTTCAGCAGTTGTTGGTCTGCAGACTGCAAAGCTCTGCTGGGTTGACAACAAATCTACTTTAACAACAAACAGTAAAAGTTTAAAATCGACTTTAAATGTCACATACATGATTATACACAGTACAACATATAGTAATAACGTTTTTCTTCGCATATCCCACCTTGGAAGGTTGGGATCAGAGCTATAAAACAGCGCCTCTGGAGCAAAAAAGGGTTAAAGGTCTTGCTCAAGGACCCAACAGTGGCACACATGATGGCAAAGGGGCTTGAACCCAGATATTCCTGGTCTTCGGTAACTATTAATAAATATATAAAGGTATTTCAAAAACATGTCTTGGATTTACATTTACGGCATTTGGTAGACGTCCTTATCCAGAGCGACTTACATTTATCTCTCTTATACAACTGAGCAATTCCTAGGGGGTTGGGAGACTTGCTCAGGGGCCCAGCAGTTGCCCCACCATTAAATCACACCCCTAGCAGGTTACCAGGATGGCCGAGTGGTTAAGGCGTTGGACTTAAGATCCAATGGACGCATGTCCGCGTGGGTTCGAACCCCACTCCTGGTATTCTATAACCTGCTTGATTTGTCTTATCTGTAGATTATGTTGGTTTAAGGTGTTTGGCAAACGTCTAAATCTACGACTGATAAAGACAGAGCTGTGATCAATGATAGTGAGAGAGCTTTAATGTTATCTTGAGATGTTATAAACAGGTGCTGTATACTTATCTATCCTAATAGTGTCCTAGACACTTCAATTCAATTCCATTTTATTTGTTTGGCGCTTTTTACAATGGTGATTGTCACAAAGCAGCTTTACACAATCGAAGAAATGATGAGATAAAATGAGACAAAAATCAGTTTGTCCCTGATGAGCAAGCCGGGGGTGACGGTGGTAAGGATATGAGATGAGATGAAAATAGGAAGAAACCTTGAGAGAAACCAGACTCAACAGAGAACCCATTCCTCTTTTAAACAGCTTTTATACTTTTCTGTATAACGATTCGGTTTGTTTGATCCTGATCACTTTCAGACAGCGGCGATAAGTGTTTTAGGCTTGAAACCAAAATCTTTTCTTATTAATATTCACTTGGAACTCATTAAAGTGTCCAATGATTTTTCCTGCCTTTAGTGTCCATGCTGCATTCCAAAACATTCTTTTCTTTTTCCATAAACACACGGTAAGAGACTAAATATAATAAACACTAAATATTTAGACAGAAGCCACCAGTAGTGGAGCATTACCATGTTTTTGGTAAATAACTCTCAAAGAGCTGAATCGAGTTTAAAATTAATTTCTTTTGCCTAAAATCCTAAAAAGTTTGTTTTAAGGGAATTAAAATTTATTAATGTTTCATTATTCAACTAATTTTAATCTGTATAACTAGAGTACCGTTTCTCTGGATTGTGATTTGTCCTCAGGGCAGCAGATAGAGTTTACCTGTGAGAGCTGTTAAAGATATACATTTTTTTGGGAATAACATACAGAAACAGATTAAATCAGAAATGAAACAAACTTTTATGTAAATTAATTTTCAGAGACATAATTTTTCTCTACAGAGACTTTAGAAATATATATTTCATAAAATATTTAGAACAGCTGCAATATACATGCATTATAAATGCTAATATTATTGCATGAGTGCATTTTTATATCAAGGGCAGTGGTGGCTCAAATGGTTAAGGTGCTAAGTTGCTGATCTGAAGACCAGAAACACCTGCATTCAAGCCCCACCAGTGGCAAGTCAATCACCGCTGGATCCTTGAGCAAGATCCCCCTGATCCAGGGGCGCTGCATCATAGCTGACCCTGTGCCCTGACCCCAACCCACCAAGATAGGATTTCCTTGCCCCTCTACATGTACCTTGCACAATGAAGTTGAATATTATATTATTATTATTATTGCATATAAACCGCCCATTTAAATCTGCATACATAAATGCAAAAACACGCTGAAGATCCTGAAGTGACCACAGACTCACAAAAACTGGACAAAACTAGAAAAGAAGGTCAATGATATTATATTAATTCACCTCAATTTATTTTAAAGTCTTTCTTAAACATTTTTTGTGTTTATTAGACAGTAATAATCAGCGCAGTTCCAATATTCACCACTAGAGAGCGGTATTAGACTAGAATTCTTTGTTGCTCTCTTTAATCGTTGTTTTGTTCATAGTAGTATTCTCAATAGCCACACCTCCTGCACTTTGAACGTTTATGATTGGTCGGTTTTCTTGTCAATCAATACCGTGGAGTTTTAACCAATCGTGATACAGAATGCGGTGTTCACTAAGTGCGTGTTGGTGGACTGGGTAAAGCCGGAGCCGAGGGTCATGTCCGGCGGAATAAACTCTAAGAATGTGGACAAAGCTGTTGACATGCTGTTGAATCTTCTTTAAGACTCTGTGGTGAGTATATAACACGTTATAACATTATTATTATAACCTGTATTTGTGATATAGTTTGATTTAGACATGTTTAGTGTTATTTCTAAAGACAGTTAGTAATCTGATTAACGGTAATTACAGCAAATAAATATAATCTATATATAATAAAGTATATATATAATAAAACTATTAATTTTTCTAGTAAATACGTGTAAGTTAAATAATTTAGATATGTAACAGTGACGCAGATCTGTAAGTTTAATAAACGGTATAAATAATCCGCTAGCTACATTTTCAGTAAAAAAAACTTCATAAACGAAAGTTTGGTTATTTTAAAGAAGCAGAAATAATTAATTTAAGATTAATAAAATGGATTCGGTACAGCTTAAAGCAATTTATAATGTATTAAAACTTATTTAATGTGACGCAAACTCTTTTCAGGGGAAAGTAGCTAACGCTTTCCGTACACTGAAAGCGCCCAAATGACGTCATTGACCAATTAGCATATTCGTTACGTTTTGCTATGATGATTTGCATATCAAAATGTTTCTTTCTTCTTTTCATTAGTTTTGTTTGAAAGGCCATAAAAACAGTTTTTGTGGTAAATATATTTTAGCCATTAATAAAAAAATAGATTTTAATTAAAATCCAGAAATCACACATTTTATCCTGAATAATTTTCCTGTGGCGGAGAAGTTGATCTCAAAATTGTTGAACTGGAGATTATTTTTTTTTTGTTAAATAAACATTCATTCATTCATCTTCTTTACCCGCTTATCCCCTAATTTGGGCTCACAGGGATCTGCTGGCGTCCCAGCTGTCTCTGAAAGGGTAGGTAGGGTACACCCTGGACAGATCGCCAGCCCATTACAGGGCCACACACACACTCTCACTTCTATGGACAATTTAGGATCACCAATCAACCCATGTTTTTGGACTGTGGGAGGAAACCGGAGGAAACCCACGCAAGCACAGGGCGAACATGCAAACTCCACACAGAAAGACCTGAATAAGCATTATAATACATGTAAATAAGCTGTACATAGAGTTTGAGTTGCACTCTGGTGCTACGATTGAACTTTGGCACATTCTGACCAATCAAATTTGTAGGCACTTTTCACCAGATAACCAGGATGGCCGAGTGGTTAAGGCGTTGGACTTAAGATCCAATGGATGTATGTCCTCGTGGGTTCGAACCCCACTCCTGGTATTCAGTTGTTTTTAAGTTGCTAATGGTTAAAGCTTTGGGTTGTTAATTATAAGATTGGGTTTGTAGTGCCAAGCTGCCACCGTCCTACCAAAAAAAAAAAAGACGGTAATGCTGTGTATTATTTGAAAACTAACAGTAAAAAGCTGAGATCGCACCATTTCATTGCGACTGTTTTACTGGGTAGACGACATCATAGTTGGTGTGTTTGTCCACATGAAGAGATCTCACAATATGACCTGTATCATAATATAAGCTCTGTGTGTGTGTGTGTGTGTGTGTGGCGGAACGACGCATCGGCTCGGCCGATGTCAGAATGATCTTCTCCTACACCCGGACTGTGGGAGGAAACTCACTCAAACGACTCCTTGTTTGAATTCCACAGAGGCACAAGAAAAATTAACTCTTTCATTTCTGTCTTCAATTTCTTAAAGCTAAAATCCATCCAGAAATGTAATCTTCAACGGTCTCAAAGATCTTTCTCTAGCTAAACTTCCTGTTATTGACCTTAAAGTACCCAGTGCAGAGTGTGAGACATTGCTCTCCAAGTTCTGCCGACTTAGGTAACTACATGTGTGTAGCACGAGTGTCTTATACATAAACACGGTCTATACTGAGATTTTAAATAGATGTGTCTCCTTTTATTTCCAGGTCGAACCAAAAACTGGATGAAAAGCCGCTATTGTTTTTATTGAACCGGCCACACTTAACATTTTTTTTTTTACAATTTTTGCTGCTACGAACACGCTAGGATTGACCTTTCGTCATGTGAAGTAATACACAATAAGGCGTTCATGAACCAATCAAAAAAAACATAGCTTTTTGTCCATACGACTCTGGAGGCTATTTTTGGTGAAGGGAGAAGCTGAGACGAAGAAGCTGGAGAAGAGGACACAATTATAGACCTCTATCTATAGACATTAGAGACTGAACATAGTTTGAAGCCCAACGTCCTGACTTGTCCTGACTTGGTTGCTTTTTTGACATCATTTTCCTATATTTAAGAAGGGACCAGGTTGCAGGAATGGGTCTGTTTGCATCTCCTTTTAATAACTTGCTGTGCATGTTGCTGGGCATCTCCTTGACCGTCTGGTTCACTTTGCTGCTGGTGTTCATCATCGTGCCGGCTATATTTGGCCTGTCCTTTGGTATCCGGCGGCTTTACATGAACGCCCTGCTTAAGGTGTTTCAGGTGAGTGCTTAGAATTTCCTGGAAACTGGTGGTCACTGATCAGATAAGAGAATGAGTTAAGGGTAAAATACAATCATTTGTGATTGAAGGGGTAAGTGGGGTCCATTAAGGTGGGGACGTCATGGAATTCGAATTTGTTTCCGGTAACAGTCAATTTCCAGGCTTGGAAAAGTTTTGGGAAAAAAAATAATAAAACCACAAAGTTTTGGAAACGGCATGGATATTTGTTTCATAACTCTCTGATGTATTTTAGGTGATAATATCGGTTAAATTACCATAGTTGACGTTTGCGGAATTTGTCACGTGACAAATGATTATTTTGTATTGTAAACTACAAAGCTGGTGTTATTTTAGTTCAGATATGCTGTGGTAAATTTGTAAAAATGAACCCTGGGGTCAGTTATCACAGCGTAGCATCAGTTAACATTCCTAGTATTTAACCTTATCCTCATGAGGACATTAGCATTGTAAGCCAGAATTAAAATTGTCTGGAAATTATCTAGAACCGGTGACCATCAAGAAGACACAATAGTATTTTTGTTATACTTGTTAGAATTAATTGCCTCCAGTGACGCTCGAAGGTTTTAGCGTTTTTCACTGCTTAAATGTGCAAATACTTATTGTATTTTTAAAAAACTGCTGCTTTTATTGCTAGTGCTTCATTAAATAAACAATGTTGCCCATGACGTCAAGTCATGAATGGAGCAATGATCGCTAAATATATCTAGCTCATTGCTACATTCGACCAGGCTGCCACAAGAGTTTGCTGAACTTTAAATATGGTGCGGAAAGTAAGACACCGAATATTCTTTCCGTCTGTGTTTATTAATTATGGCGCAGATTTTACTTCCTTTTCTGATGAACACGTCTAAGTTGGGTTGTTGTGCCGTGTACAGCGTAAATGCAGATGGTGGATATGAGTCAGTTTTATGAGTAGTTTTATTTTTCTGGGCCACGACAAGATCAAGATTAGGAACGACTTCATCAGGGGGACGGCTTAGACAAGATTAGGAACGAGTTCATCAGGGGGGCAGCTCATGTTAGGTGTTTTGGGGAGGAAGTCAGGGAAGCCGGTTAAGGTGGTTTGGACATGTACATAGGAGGGATAGTGAATATATTGGTAGGAAGATGTTTAAATGAAGCTACCAGGTAGAAGGCAAAGAGGAAGGTATATGGATGGGATAAACATGGACATGAAGTTAGTGGGTGTGAGTGAAGAGGATGTAAAGAATAGGGTTAGGTGGAGACAGATGATTCGCTGTGGTGACCCCTAAAAAAAAACAGCTGAGAGAAAAATGAAGAAGATTTTTCTGGGCCACACCAAACAATGCAATAAATAGGGACGGCTCAACTACTTCTCCCATTACTCCAGCAAAGGTCTCAAATATATTAAGTCCAATGCCTGTGCAGCAGAGTGGTGGGAGTGTGCCTACATCAATCACACAGACCTAAACCTAAGAGTGCTTACCAGGATGGCCGAGTGGTTAAGGCGTTGGACTTAAGATCCAATGGATGTATATGTCCTCGTGGGTTCGAACCCCACTCCTGGTATCCAATTTCTTTGAAGTTGCTGGTGGTTAATGCTTTGGGTTGTTGATTATAAGATTGGGTTACTGAGATGGTAACGCTGCCTGTTACTATCACTTTGTCTGGTTCCTTTCAGATATTCTTCCTACCTCATCTCAGGGGGTCTTTCCTTGCCCCTCCGGCTTGCTCATTAGGGACAAACTTACACTTTTTTACTGTTACTGCATTCTCGGTAATATACACAGCTTTACCAGTATGATTGAATTGTGAATTTGGCAACTAGCTAATGAAAAGCTGAGAATGCACCATTTATGTGTGACACTTGCCCCTGTTGTACTGGGTAGACGACATCATAGTTGGTGTGTTTGTCCACATGCAGCGGTCTCACAATCTGAAATGCATCGCTCACACTTACCTGCGTATGGGAAATTTTTCAGCTGACTTCTGTTAATTGTTAATGACGTTATCTATAAATTTGATTATAAATATAAAGGTATAAACCGTAGTTTTAAAACGAGTTTAAAGCGTTGAGACTCCAGTGAGATGTGAAAAAACACAAATCAGGAAAGAGGGGCCTCTCTAGTAAAGCTGCTGATAATTTTAGCAGGCTTGGTATTTCTCTCTCTCTCTCTCTCTCTCTCTCTCTCTCTCTCTCTCTCTTTTTTTTCTCATTTCTCTCTTTCTCTATCTCTGTCCCTCTGTCTCTTTCTCTCTCTCTCTCTCTCTCTCTGCCTCCCTTTGTTTCTCTCTTTTTATTTCTCTTCGTCTGTCTGTCTGTCTGTCTGTCTCTCTCTCTCTCTCTCTCTCTCTCTCTCTCTCTCTATTTTTCTCATTTCTCTCTTTCTCTATCTCTGTCCCTCTGTCTCTCTCTCTCTCTCTCTCTCTGCCTCCCCTTGTTTCTCTCTTTTTATTTCTCTCTCTTCGTCTGTCTGTCTGTCTCTCTCTCTCTCTCTGTCTCTCTCTCTATTTCTCTCTATTCCTCTTTATTTCTCTCCCTCTCTCTCTCTCTTTCTCTCTCTCTGCCTCCCCTTGTTTCTCTCTTTTTATTTCTCTCTCTTCGTCTGTCTGTCTGTCTGTCTCTCTCTCTCTCTCTCTCTCTCTCTCTCTCTTTCTCTCTCGTCTCTCTCTCTGTTTCTCTCTATTCCTTTCTTCTTTCTTTTCCTTTTTTTTTCTTCTTTCTTTCTCTCTCTCTCTCTCTCTCTCTCTCTCTCTCTCTATTTCTCTCTATTCCTCTTTATTTCTCTCCCTCTCTCTCTCTCTCTCTCTCTCTCTCTCTCTTTCTCTCTCTCTAGTTTTCTTCTCCCTTTCTCTTCTTCTCTATCTCTTTCTCTCTCTATCTCTTCCTCTTTATTTCTCTCCCTCTCTCTCTCTCTCTCTCTCTCTCTCTCTCTCATTTTCCGTCTGGTTTTATATAAGAATGTAAATGAATGATTTTTATTATTATTTTTTTTTTTACACTGAACCCATATAAAACCTTTACAGTCCTGATTGTTGTGTTTTTCTCAGTGGGCCACATTGAGAATCGAAAGAGGAGCCAAGGAGAAAAAGCATCTTGTGTATAAACCTTATACGAATGGTGAGTTTTCTGTGTGTCTTCATGCTACCTGTATGTGTTAATTTATGGGCATAGTGTGTGTGTGTGTGTGTGTGTGTAATATTGGTTTTGGTGTTGTCTCCTCATTGGTGTTTGCCGTCTGTTCACTCGAAGCCAGATGAGCGGATGTGCTTATCACTGTGGACTAAATTTACCCTACACAAAGTCATCATGTAGGTTTTGAGCCTGAGAAAGTCTGTGAGAACCCTTGCGATTTTGGTTCTCATAGAACATTAGAATTTATTGTCTGATGTCTGATCGATGCCAGAAATTTTAGGACCTACTTGTTTAAATCGTATACGAATATTAGCTACAGCTTAGAGCGGCTGAATGTCGATTAAAAACAAAAACGGCAAAATCTTATGTAAGAAATGATATTACTTGCTTGATTTTGGCATAATAATTTTACACCTCATTATTTAATTTGTAAATAAATCTGTTTAAATAAAAGTGTTTTTTGGACAACATTTTATAATCCAATCATCAGTTTTATTAAGAACTCTTGAAGTCTTGATCAAGGACAAGTTGGATACTGATACATAGGAATACACATTAAAAGAGATGGCGGTCTAATTCAGTGCACCACACACACCACACACACACACACACACACACATACTCTTTCACACCTTGAGCCAATTTATGTAGCAAATTTATGTACTAGATTTAGAAAAGTTTTGGAAAAATATAGTACGGTGTCCCACAAAGCTCTGTTTTAGGTCCTGTGTTGATCTCATTTTAAAGGCATGTTGGGTTTAATAAATGATTTAAACTTAACAGTTTGAGGAACTCGCTTAGCTTTGATTAAATGATTTTTTTTTCCACTGCCATTTTGATCATCTTAAACATCTTAACTCTCTCGTTCAGGTATAATAGCCAAAGAACCCACATCTCTGGAGGAAGAGCTAAAAGAAATCCGCCGTGTTGGCAGCAGCCGGGACTTAAATAGCTCCTCCTCCACCTCAGGGTCCTCCCCTTCCGCTTCGGAGTTTGCGGTGTCAGACATTTTCTATTTCTGCCGGCGGGGCATCGAAAGCATCGTGGACGACGAAGTAACCAAGCGCTTTACAGCTGAGGAGCTCGAATCGTGGAACCTGTTGACGCGCAGCAACTACAACTTTAGACACATCAGCACACGTCTCACGGTGCTCTGGGGACTCGGGCTGATCATCCGCTACTGCATCCTGCTGCCTCTCAGGTGATGCAGCCCCTCTATTCATATATATAATGCAACTACCAACAATATTCATCTGTGAGTTCATGCATGTCTCCAAAATGTGGAAAACTGAGGAAAGCTGACTGGTGGCCAAAAGTTAATTAGAAAGAAAAAACAGTATAACCAGTGATGCAGGAAAATCATAAGGACATTTTTCCTAATAGTTGCGTCGAGTTCATGCCGCACGGTTTCTGAGTTAACATTTAGTCGCTGCTGTGTGCATTTGCATAACGCCGACAGCAGGTTACACACTGCGTTATTTTACAATGGGAAGCTCTGTAACTCTGTCTGGCCTGCAAACCAGGTTTCACAACCAAAAGCATGTGAGAGGTGATTATGAATGACCCAAAATTTGACATAAGTTCTTGCTCATGTTATTAAAATGGTTTTACGCAAGAATTTCGCAATAATGGCCAGTGTACTGATTTGCACTAAAAGTACAAAAATTAAAAAAAAAAAAGCTTAAAAAATCTGAACCGAAGCCGAGCTTGCTGATCTTGTAACTCCACCCCGAACTTCCCCCTGTATCTTGCTTTCTTATTGGCTGCCGGTCATCGCTGAGGTATTTTTCAGTCATGATGTAACTATAAATAAGTATTAATTTATATAAGCATCACATAATAATTTATTTAAAAAAAAAATCCATTGAAATTTGTCAGATGTGAAAGAAATACTGGAGGAATTTATAAGAGTATCTAACATTCGAAAGGCAGGAGGGGGACACCCTGGACAGGTCACCAGTCCATCACAGGGACACACACACTTATGAGGCAATTTAGAATCGCCAATCAATCTAACGTACATGTTTTTTGGACTGTGGGAAAAAACCCACACAAACCATACAACCTTCACACAGAGAGGCCCCTGCCTGGGAATCCCTCTTGCTGTGAGGCAACAGTACTAAGCCACCCTGCCGCCCACTGTTTAACATAATAAAGTAATTATAAGTGATTCAAAAATAGATATTGTTGATATTTGTTATGCAGAATATTTAATTTTTATGTCTAATTGTGTGATTTGTTTTTTTCAGATTGACTCTCGCCATCACAGGCGTCACTCTGCTGGTCGTCCTCACCACCTTAGTCGGATTTCTGCCTAATGGGAGGTACGAATAAAACGTAATAATAAATTATATGTAAAAGAATCAGATTATTACTCATTAAAACAGTAATAAGCAGTTTTTGTGTTGTAAACAAGACGCCCAGTACCTGTGTGTGTGTGTGTGTTGGTGTAGAACGAAGAATTTTCTTAGCGAAAAAGTGCATTTGATGTGTTACCGAGTATGTGAGAGAGGACTTACTGCCATCATCACTTACCATCACAGGTAACACAACACATAAACTTATTTTACTTTGGAACATTTGCTTTATATTTTATGCTGCGTAATTATGCGTTTATTACCGTCCGTATAGTCTTTGTGTGCGCACTGTGGAGTCACATGCTGTAACGCCTTTTATTCCGTTCCTGCTGCATTTGATTAGTTAGCGTATAGCGCGGGGCAGGCTAATTTCCCTTATCAAAACTGCGGTGATCCATTTCTGTCTTTGCAAAACTGCGGGAGTCACAACCCTCTCTTCCTAACCAAACCTGACATCCAACAAACCCCCACGCCCTTTCCGGCCCCTGCACAAAACATCCACCATGTTGGAATTATCGTTTGATAAACGACGTCAGATTAATTTTAGTTTTTAAAACCTTTAACAAGTCGACAGTTTGCTCAGGAGTTGGTAAAGTAGTACGAAAATATGTATAGCACTTACACGCAGCTCTTTAGCCGCTGTTTGGTATAATTATGGGATAGCACAGTAAATATAGGCCCCACAGTGCATAAGGTCATTTACTTCTCATCTACTGAGAACGGCAACTGACTACTTCTATTTAGATGCATCTTTTATGTCTCAGATAATTTAGTTAGGATGATTCCTGACATTATTTTAGTAGTCGGGATTAAATTAGCATCCACACAGTAGCGGATGTCTCTATTCGAAAGGACTGCTTTTATTGACTTAAATTAGGTTCCAGCTAACTGCTGTCTTGATTTACTTTTGTCCTGTGGAAATAATTGTCAGGCGGTTCCTTAAATAACACAACCTAAACACACAAACAAAGTTAACACGTCGCAATATGATTTTTCTTGCTAGTCACTCATAGATTATGGATTATTTGAAGCATTAGGGCAAAAAAACTTTGGGCAAATAAAAAAGATTTGGAAAAAAGCAATGACTTGCTGACTTTGGTGAGTGAGCGAGCTAAATTATCATTTATTTACACATTCTCTGGGTAGCATGGTGGCTTAGTGGTTAGCACTGTTGCCTCACAGCAAGCCGGTCTGTGTTTAAGTCCCAGGCTGGGGCATTTCTGTGTGAAGTTTGCATGTTCTCCCCTGTTATAGATTTGTATCTATATTCTTTTTGTATTTCTTCTCTAAGAGTCTCTGTATGTTATATAACACTCAGCTCTTGGTATGTTCTTCTAGTCTTCTAGTATTGATGTTTATTTGTCTCCTTGTGACCTTGGGTGTTGGAAAGGCGCCATGTAAATAATTTTTTTAATATTTATTTATGTAATTTGTTGTTTAAAAGAAAAATGTTTGTAATTTTACCAGTTTTCCTAATGGAAAAAAAAAATTATATAATCCACATTGATACATGACCTCCCACAACCCATTATTATTAGTAGTAGGGTTATGTGGGGAAGTGGTAGCGCGGTGGTTAAGTTGTTGGACTACTAACTTGAGGACCTGGGTTTGATTCCCAGCCCCCACCAAGCCACCACTGCTGGGCCTCTGAGCAAGGCACTTAACCCTCAACTGCTCATTATGTATACCAAGGAATATTGTAAGTTGCTCTGGATAAATGTAAATGTATACCCGTTTATTCCTTAATTCAGGGTCACAGGGATCTGCTGTCTATCCCAGCCGTCTCTGAAAGGGCAAAAGACAGGAGGAGTACACCCTGGACAGGTCACCAGTCCATCACAGGGCCACACTTACACCTATGGACAATTTTGAATCACCAATCAATCTAACATACATGTTTTTGAACTGTGTGAGGAAACCGGAGAACCCGGAGTAAACCCACGTAATGCAAACGCAGAAAGAACATCTGCCTGGGAATCGAACCCGGGTCCTTCTTGCTGTAAATCAACAGTTGTAACCTCTAAGCCAGATATTATTATAGACTTCTGGTGGATTCAGCTCATTTAAATCTGTTAAAGAAACGTAAATAGCAAAATCCTGTCCATGTAGGTATTAGAACTTTTTTTTTGATGGCAATTAAAGCTTTGCTGTTAATGCCTGTAGTAACAGATCTATAAAGACGTGAGCAGCTGTGCAGAGACTGTTTGGAGCAGCTTGTGCTAGCATGTGAGCTATGAGAGGAATTCTCCTGAGCCGTCTCTGCCAGACACCGTTTTCATCAGGCAGCTGTTCGTTTCCAGGATCGAGTGAGAGACAGTGTAAAGCAGCGAAACGCCACTTTAAATCGAATGCCCGTGATTTCTCTTGTCGTTTCGTCGCTTTTCCGATCTTTGTCTCTTTTCTCATCTTTTTTTTTCGTGATCTTTGTTCAAGTAGATTTTATTTACAACGATTTTAGAAAAGGTTGTGATTTAATGTTTTCCTGTAATTATGGTTTTTTGATGTTGTGTGTGTGTGTGTGTGTCTGCATCATTTAGTGAAAATAAGCCTAAAAATGGAGGAATCTGTGTTGCCAACCACACGTCACCCATCGATGTCCTCATACTAGCTAGTGATGGCTGTTATGCAATGGTAAGAGTCTGTGTGTGTGTGTGTGTGTGTGTGTTTGGTTGGAGGGTGTGCGGTTTTTCCCCTGGTGCAGTTCCTGGATGTAGTCATACAGTAATCTTTGTGTCTTAGGTGGGTCAAATCCATGGAGGTTTGATGGGAGTCATTCAGCGGTCCATGGTAAGAGCTTGTCCTCACATCTGGTTTGAACGCTCTGAAGTGAAAGACCGCCACCTTGTGGCCAAAAGGTAACACAGCTGCTACCTTTGTAGTGTGTAATTTCATGCATTTGGTACATAAACTAAAAACGTTTATTAGAATTTTGGAAAGGCACTCCGATTGGATGGATTAATCTGAATTTCCAGGAAGTGATGTATTTAGAACTTATGAATATTAGCTAAAAGCTGGATTTTCTAAACGATGTAATGATTCATGATTCGAGAGTTTATTGCAGAGGTGGGTAGAGTCGCCAAAACATTTTCGTTATGGAAATAATTATTTAAGTAACATTAAAAGTATTAATGTTTAAAGTTACTCGATTAAAAAGAGTGATAAAGTACGGAATGATAAGCTCACTTCGAGTAGTGACTTTGGATCGGATTAAATGAAGGGAAAATCTTGAATCCAAAAAAAACCAAAAACTAATAAAATACACGTAAAAAAACAAAAGTGTTTTTATGTTAAGTTACGGTAAGGGTTTAGTGCTCATTGCAGAATTTCCCATCAAATCAAAAATCACTTTTAGTCAATCCTGATAATGCTTTTCATGCCAAATATCCAAAAATCTATGTAACTAAATTTAACGAAGTAAATATAACATCTTACTACCCACTTCTGGATTATTATCGTACAGGAAAGATCTGTTTTACCGTAAAATAAAATTCCTACCAGGTCCCCCCCAGCAGTCTATAAAGTTTACAGCTTTTGCATGTTAGTCTGTGACTTTACATTTTCACACCCCTAAACATGATAAATAATTTGTGTGTCTTCTGTTCACAGGTTGAGCGATCACGTTAAGGACAAAAGCAAACTACCAATTCTGATCTTTCCTGAAGGTGAGTTTTTTTGTACCCTGGCTTGGCGGATTTGTTGGTATCAATCACTGTAACATTTTCACAATTTTGTTCGCAGGCACCTGCATCAACAACACGTCCGTGATGATGTTTAAGAAAGGAAGCTTCGAAATCGCTTCAACTATCTATCCAGTGGCCATCAAGGTTCGTCGATGTCTCTACTGTAACAATATCAATAATCTGATGTCATCCAGGTCGTACTGTTTTACGATATTGTTATTAAATTTTACAGTATGACCCTCGTTTCGGTGACGCCTTCTGGAATAGCAGCAAGTTTGGTATGGTGAATTATCTCCTCCACATGATGAGCAGCTGGGCCATCGTCTGCAGCGTGTGGTACCTCCCGCCCATGACACGACAGGTCAGCAACAAGGCACCCAGATTAAGGGCGCACTTACTTGCATGCCAAACCCACTCTTTGCATCCAATGCCTTCGGTACTCAAATCAGTTCCTGAAGCCTGGCATCATTCAGCACACATTGAAAGCTGAGGTTCAGGCTTTGCATGAGAATATGCAAATGTGCCTACTGGTGCTAATGCTTCTTCAGATCAGCGCACCGAAAACATAAGCAAATGTAGAGCCACCACAGCCAAATCGCCAAAATGGAGCTGAACTTTGTATGTCCTATTGGAGTCCCGATGGAAAAAAAAAACTCCATTGGTTTAGTTTCCTCCTTATTTAAGTTTTTACAGTATATGTATATATTTACTAGAAGTTTTTGTGGCTGAATTCCAAAGGCGTTAGAATTAGAATTGTCAGGTGAAGGGATATGGATGCCACCACGTCAAACATTTTGTGGAAGTCCTGACTTTCCATATTGGGGCATGTAAAAAGGAAGAAAGGACGGGAAAGAGAAGTGAAGGGAAAGTAAGGAAGAACGGTCAAAGGGATAGGAAAAGAAGGGGAAGGATGGGAAGTGAAGAGAGAGGGAGAGAAAGATATGGGAGGAAGGAAGGAAGGAAGGAAGAAGGGAAGGAACGAATAAAGAAAGAAAGAAAGAAAGAAAGAAAGGGAAGGAAGGAAGGAGACACTGTTTTATTATTTATTAAATAATTTTATTACTTATTAAAATTCAGCAATATCAAACATTTTTATTTAATACAGTAGAAATTCACATTTCACATAACAGACCATGTAAAATAGTACTGAACTGTATAAAGTTTACAAATAAAGCGTCCTTCCCTTTCTTCCTTCCTTCAATCGTTCCTTCCTTTCTTTCCTTTCTCCCCCATTCATCCATCCCTCCCTCACTCACTCTTCACTTCCCATCCTTCCCCTTCTTTCTCCATCCTTCCCATCCAACCGTTATTCTTTCCTTCCCCTTTACTTCTCTTTACTTTCCCGTCCTTCCTTTCTTTTAACACAAATAAAGGTGGCAAATAAATAAACATTTAATTAAAAAAATGTATTAAAAAGGTATTTATTAACTTTAGTTAATGTTATAACTGGAATTTTTTTAGACAATTTTTCTTTCATGTCTTTACAAAAGGCCAGAGAATGAAATAAATGGTACATAATTCCGGATGCAACAGATGCAGCAAATGCAAAAAAACTATAGACAAAGATTTTTCCCCGATAATGATAGTTCCGGGTATCACCTATCAGTGCTGATAAATCGGTCAACCTGTAAAAAAAAAAAAAAAAAAAAAAAAAAAAAAAGGTTTGTTATGCCGATTTATTTTCTTTAACCAGAACCACATCAAACAATACGCTGTAATCTTTCTCTTCGAATTCCTCAACATTTAGAATGCAGCATTTTATTACACTGATTGGGGTTCTACCACTTTGGGAATAAGTGCGATATATTGGAAGTTTTCCGGGATGAGAAAATTGGTGGTGGCAAAGTGGAAAATTGGTGGTGGCAACATCATCCATTTAAAGTGTTTTTTAAAAAACCTAGACTCAGACCAAAAGATGGGGGACACCCTTGATAGGGTGCCAGCCTATTGCACCTACACTTACACTTGTGTGTGTGTTTGCATGGGTGTAAACTCAGTCACCCCGACTGGACTGACAATAACAAGAAAATCTACCACATCTGGACAAAACCTGCACTTTCTCATTCAAACTGTAACTCAAACCAGACCAAACACCTGATACCTTCTGGATGTCTTGAATGTTTGAAACTTGATCAGGCGTTTTTATGTTAACAGGAAGACGAGGATGCAGTGCAGTTCGCTAACCGCGTTAAAGCAGCTATCGCCAGACAGGGTGGCCTGGTGGACCTGCTGTGGTAAGTAAGCAAAAAAACAAACAAACCATAACATATTTTCAATTTTTGACGAGATGCCGCTTTCTCCCTAAAATTGTGATGTAAAGTATACAATATATGTAAAGTATGTGTAAGAGGCAGTGATGGGAATAACATTGTTATAAATAAACAGCGTTTTAATCAATTTATCCTTTTAACAAGAAAATAAATAAATATTTACTTCAATTTTTACAATTTTTGACAATTGTGCGCTAAATGTCATTTATTTATTTGTTCCTGTTTTGTCTTTAGGGACGGGGGCTTAAAACGCAGCAAAGTGAAAGACTCCTTTAAAGAAGAGCAACAGAAAATCTACAGCAAAATTTTGGTGGGTACTCACGAAGACCGCAGTCGCTCCTGAGGAACGACAAAAGAACCAATGATCAACGAGGCGAAAGAATCCGTATCAGTAAAGCTTTAAAAAAAACAAAAAAAACACGTGAGTCACGTGTTACATTCATTGGTGGTATTTCCAGGTTCCACCTTCACTTTTTGACTTCAGAATCAACAAAGCAACATGCTGCTGAGGCGTAATTTGATAACGGGTCCCCAAGCGCACCTTGAAGTGTACATGGGTTTTGTAAATCTGTGCATTTTTAGAAAGTCAAGCTAATATGAATTAGTTAGTTGGTTAAAATATTGTCACTCTCAATTCTGTTTAATTAAATTTTATTTTTTCTAAAACAGCAGCCCTGATAGATGATACAGTTACGAAACAACTCTAAGGTTTATATTATATCTCACAGCTCTATTTGTACGATGAACAGTCTACGTTGTCCTGGTTCAACAGTTGAGATGCTGACGTGTTCGTAGCAGGTGTTTGTTAACCGATTGTGGACTTTGCACTTTCTTTGTGACATCACAAGCAGAGGGAAACACTGTTTGTAGTTGCGTTACCGAAACTATTTTTATGACTTTTAAGCAGAATGTTTAAATGCAGGTGTAGGCGACTCGTACTGGTATAAAAGGAATAAAACATAAAACAAGACTAGGAGAGATTGTTTTAATGAGTACAGCAAGTTACACTAGGTTTTTTTAGCTAGTGAACCATAAGAACCAGTAATTTGTGAATACAGTATCACTACTTTATGTTCTTATTTGCATATTTAGACCCAAAATGGCAATTGTGTTGTCTTTATTTCAGATTTATTTACTCCAGTTAACCTCGTTTCCATGTTACAGATACTGGGAAATTGTCCAAAGAAACTAAAATTGGAGGAAGAATCTATGCAAGAACACAATTACTACAAGAATCTAATCCTTATAAACAAAATGAGTACAAAATCGTCTGAGCGAAAAAAAAAAAAATAATAGTAGTAACCAACAATCCAGAAATAAAGTTTCCATTTCTGTAGCTTGTAGAAGGCAGTGGTGGCTCAAATGGTTAGGGCACTGAGTCCGGGGTTCAAGCCCCACCACCGCCAGTCAGTCACTGTTGGGTCCCTGAGCAGGACCCTTAACCCTTTCAGCTCCAGGGCCGCTGTATTATAGCTCTGACCCTGTGCTTTGACCCCAATTTTCTAAGCTGGGATATGCAAAGAAACTGTGCATAGAATTTCACTGTGCTGTAGAGTAAATGAGGCAAATAAAGACATTTATATGAGTTATTAGATTAGACAAGATGTTTGGCTGTAAATTTCCCCTGGGCTGAGGAGAAAACGCCTTTTACTCATATTGGCATTTCATCTAATGTGTCCAGATGTTATTTTAATTCTGTTTACATGGTTTTAAGATGAAATTTACAGATAAACGTTTCCATACCATTGACCCTCAACGACGCAGCTGTAAGTGATATTAATGTAAGTTTTTTTACATAAGGGCGTCTGCTAACTGTTATAAAAGTGAAGTGCACTTATTAAGTCTAGAGTGAAGATCTCAGTGAAGCAACATGTGGAGAGGTCTAATAATCACCTGAGGTTTGCTGATTTTATTTGTGTACACAAAAAAGGTGGAAAGTCGCTTAAGCTCGACCACACACACACCTACATACACACTTTCCACCTTGAGGTTTAAGTTGAAAAGGTAATGCAGGAGGAAAGTGCTGAACTTTGCACAACATGTTTGTCTTTTAGAAATAAATCAGTGTACATTGTGTTTTTTTTTTTTTTATTATTTGCATCAGTGCTGCTAGTGACTTGACTTTTGCCAGGTTAATCAGCTCAGGTCTTCGAAATCAGCTCCTTAATCTCTACAACTCATTCCACCTTCTCTGAAAAAAAAAAACATTGTTTCTGTCATGTTTGTGAATGAAATGAGTCAATAAAACTGTTCAAAGGTTCCTCAAGTCTGTCATGTGTACAAATGATATGTACAATGTATAATGTTGAACTTTTGGTATGTTTGCTCACCACTTGAATTCATGGTTTTTCTTTTGGGCAAAGGTGGATTTTTTTATGTAACGGCGGCTCCGATCATGTCACTTTTTGACAAATTGATGCTGTAGTCGTACATTTGCAAACATGATAATGAACATGTTTTGCATGTCCTACAAAAATATTAAAAGTGAGGCAGACTTAAAAACTTAATAAATGTTTAAACAAACAAATTCACGACTGGTGATACTTATTTTTAGTTTCATCTGACGTTAGCCTAGGGTTCATTTCCATGATTTTTCATTTTACCTCATTGTGTTAAGTGCAAACTGCAAAAACAAATTATCTTATGAAGATAATAATAATTTATTTATTTTTGGCAACAGTCTGACATAAGTTTGCAGAACAGCCGTGTGAATGCAACAGAGAGCAAATTTATAAAATTCGGTGCACAATGTTTCTCACGCAGGGAAACTTACTTAACAATGGTTAATGAAGCCACATCCTGTTATAAAAAGAAATTACAAAATTATTAAGCAGAACGGAAACAGATGTAACAGGTGTATTTTGTAAGAGTTAATAGAAAGTGTGGTAGTCAGGGCTTGTATGAAACAGGTATGTTTCAGGTTTATAACATTGTTATTACTATTATCAGGATATCTTTTACAAACGTATTGATAAGAAATATGAATAAACTCGAATATAATTGCTATTATCAGGACTACATCAGATAGTAATTTATTTATTAATAACAAACTCACTATTATAAACAAGACACCTCCCATAGGAATAATTTACAAATTCATTATACATTCACTATACATCAAGGGTAGTGTAGTGTTATATTAGATCAGATAACAAGTAAATTAAATAAAACTGCCAGAATAATATATCGAATCCCCGTTATTTTATTTTGTTTATGTTCTTTCTTTCTTTCTTTTTTTATTTGTTATTTTGTTTTGCACTTCTCGGCCACCGTACTGTATCATTTTTAACGTATATAAAATCTTAAAACCCAGTGGGCGTGGTTAAAGACCATTCGTATTTTTTGTGGGCGGGATTTAAAACCAGTTGCACGCCGCACGATGGGCGGGGCTTTCGAACTTTTTGACGGCTGTACTCCGTAAGGGGCGTGTCTATGTGATTTTACGAGCGATAAACAGAGACAGAAAGACGCTCGATGTGATGCAGTGCTGGAAAAACGACTGCAGTGTGTTTAGTTGATGCCGGTAAAGACATTTGCAGTCCGGTTACCATGAGAGGGAAAACATCGCCGTGTCAAGTGGACCAGAAGAAAGAAAGTTAAAAAATGTGTTCGAACATGAAGCTTGTTGATATAAACTACGTGCTGAAGATTAGATAGAACATTAATATTTATTCTCACAGCTGGGCTCTGCTTGGTTAAGGAATCTAGAAGAAACATCTGTCTGTTTATCAGAAGAGGTTTTTGTTTTTCCTTTTAATATCGCGGACAATGATGGAGACGCTTACGGACGTTTTACTAGTTACTGCAAATGTTGGTTCGCTGTTTGACAATGTAAGTATACAATCAAACATTTTGTTTAAAGTGTCAATTTGGATATGGTGCCAACTGCTGTGACTGAAAAGCGACTTGTAACGTTGAGGTTACCAAGCGACATCTTGACAGCCGTGATTGCACCTTTTTTTATAAACACAAGTAAACTCGCCCATGTTAATTACCCCTTTACTTGGAAATCTATCTGTCAACACCGAAACATGGGGTGATTGGACAGAAAAGCCACCCTCCGTATGTCGCAATTCGGCTACTTAACATTATTAACAGCGCGCTTTTGAATTATTGCTTAGTACGACCGGGTTTTTTTGTTGCTAGGCTGCTTAAATACTAAATATATATTTTTTTTAAAAATTCATACTAGCCTACTAAATAGTACCCGCCATTATAATAACGTACTGTTTTGACATACTGCTTAGTACGGTAGTACGCGCCTTTTGGACGCAGCCGCAGGTCAGTCCACCAGGCCTCACGGAGCTTGTTGGATCCCCGGGCTAAAGTAGCGCGCTCGAGCCGGCTCGAAACGCGCTGTCACTGGATTGTCACTGTGATAGTTTGTCGGGACAGGAAACCAGCAGCCTGTGTTTTTTGTTTAAACAAAACAGGAAATCAACCGAGAAACTTTTAAAGAATTTTATACTGCATATTACTAAACTAAATAGTATCCATAAATAGTACGAAAGTCTTAAAAACTTTTGAACAACATTGTTAATTTTGGTAGTATCAGTTCAAATAAAATCCGAATGAGTTCAAATAAATCCGGAAGTTGTCAGTTTTTTTACGTCACGTTTAAAAGGCAATGGCGCGAAAACGTCCAAAAACATCCCTCTGACAGACATTTACCCTAAAGTCAAAAGTGCAATAAAAACTACAAATATTATTAATAAAAGTGTCTGTGGGCAGAAAAACTTTGGAACTATAAATAAAACAATTGTTTACATTAACAAAAGTATTTTCATCACAGGAAATAAAAGAAAAAACGATTAGCATTTATATCAGCCATTTATTAATTCATTCATGCATTCATCTTCTATACCCGCTTATTCGCTAATTCGGGGTCACAGGGATCTGCTGGAGGCTATCCCAGCCGTCTCTGAAAGGGCAAAAGGCAGGAGGGGTACACAGAGTCCCCAAGGTAAACCCGCAAGCATGGGGAAAACATGCAAAATCCACACAGAAGGGTCTGTGTATCGAACCAGGGTCTTTTTTACAGTGCTAACTTAGCCACCGTGCTGCCCTATCAGCAATTTAATTCAATTTAATTTAATTAATTTTCATTTGTATAGCACTTTTAATAATAGACATTGTCTCAAAGCAGATTTATACAGATAATACAGTAAGAATGAGTACTGAGTAAAGTGTACGTTTGTCCCAAGCCGGTGGCGACTGTGGGAAGAAAGAACTTCCTGAGAAGAAACCTCGAGAGGAACCAGACTCAATAAGGAACCCATTCTTATCTGGGTGACACTAAATGTTCAATTATTACAGCTAAACAATGTTAAGGTGTGCAGTGATGGTGATCACATGCGATGTGATATAATGAGCTGATCATTAATATAAAGATGTCAAACTACCTACAACGTTATACAGTTGTTATAACCCCTTCCAAAACCAAGCTCACAGAACACATGGTCCAATGAAAAATGATGGACCCAGAGGAAACCCAAGGCAAATGTGTTTAGCACCAAGCCCAGCCAAGCCTGTCCCCCTCACACAACACAAAAGTTCTGTAAACAAAACAAAAATCCATAAACATCCAACATCAGCAAAGAAGACATTTCTACTCTCTTGTCCGTCATGTTGCTTGTAAATGCTGGCGGTCGCCATTATTTTTTATTTTGTCAAGTTACAAAGCCTACATTTAGCCACTCGGGTGCAGGTGTTTTAGCTAGTATTTTTTTATTTGCATGTGTTTAGGAGTGGCTTTAACATCCCACCATTCAAAATTACAGACTTTACCTTCAAGTTTATTTGTTTTCTAGTAAAGCCATGTAGTTATTAGTTTGAGATAAGAAACTTTATCTAATCATCAAGTTGTCTTGAGAATTTCGGTCAGGATGTTGCCTTTGTTATATCTGCTAGTACTTCAGTGGAAATTTGGCTATGTGCTCGGAGTCCATTGGCCATATTTGGCACCGAGAGAACTTGTTTGGGTTCAGTGTGACTATAAAAAGATGACTATCTAACAGGCCGGCTTTTCAAATTAAATTTCCGAAACTGGTGGGGCTTTTTGGGTTCCTGTGCACAAATAAAAGCTGTGACAGGAACTGTGAGAAACTCGAGACGCTATCTGAGTTAGTGTTACATTGTGTTAGTGTTATTAAATAATAAGGTGTGACCTAATTTTAGCCAACCTATTCTGCTGTTGAAATGTTCAAGCGGATGCATTCAGAACTGATAGTGTGAAGATAATTCTGCTAGACTTACATCCTAGCTAATTAACTAACTTAATAATTAACTAATTACTATTTATTTGCTTGTACATTCTTGTCCGTTTAGACAGAATCCAAAGTCGCATAAATTTATTTCAGATTTGTCCAAACTATCAGCATTTCTGGCTAGCAAAGGCAAATAATGCAGCATAAATTTAAGGGAATTCTCTCGAGACCAGATTTGAAGGATGAAGTTCCCACTCCTAATTTAGACTCAAGAAGGGAATTAGCAAAGATATATTTAGTCTTAAATAATAACATCCTCCTGTACACAGATAAATTAGTTTGGTTTCAGATCTGAAGTATCAAGTGCATGCTGAGATTGAATTTAAGTCAGTGTTTATAATTTATAAGAAGTGTGTATTTAGTTCTAGTTTTCTCTATTTGATATGATTTGTCTGCAAAAACAACTCCAACAGACGTGTCGGATAATTTAGGCTTTGCAGTCTTTTGGAGTTTTTCCTTTGGGCTTGTTTGAACTTGTCCTTAATTTTGATCGATTGCCGTATTTTTGACTAATCGCAGTAGCCCTCATGTATCTGGCTTTAGTATTACTTGTGTATCTCTGTTACGTACGGTCCAATACTGCATTGAATGAGCTGCTTGCACTTCTGCTTCGTTAAATCACTCAGACGTTGCAGAGCAGTTTGCTATGCTGGAGTCTAGAGACTATAAAAAAAAACAATAGGGCTTGACGATAATTAACTGCATATAAAGCAGACACCCTTAATCCAGAGAGACCGGACATATTTATGTCATTTATGCAAATGAACAATTGGGGCCCATCAGTGGTAACTTGGTGGTGCTGGAAATCGAACCCACAATCTTTCGGTTAGCAGTTCAAACCCCTTAACCACCACTTTCCCGGCAATTATTGTCAGTCTATGATGTAAATTTTACAAAAGTGACAAGAGAAAAAGATGTTCAATAACAAAGCCAAGCAAAACTGCTTTATGAATAATCAAAGGTAATCAGTCCGACTGGAAAACAAGACAATTTTGTAAACGATTGGTACACAAGTTCAGCCCACGCAGTAGACCAGCGCTGACACACATGCATGCAAATATTTTATGCAAAGATACGTGAGCCTAATAAGGTGGGTTTGAGAATAAACTTAATAAATATAAAACCATTCAACTATTCGGTTTAACTCTATACACCAAAGCAAGCTTGAATGGTTTTGTTTTTTTTTTCTAAAAAAGTATGTGGCGACAGAAACTGGCTCCACTCATTCCGAATAAACATAACTCTCCTACAGGTGTAGAAAAAAAGCTTGTTCTTCTGCCACACCTGACTGACAAGAATCTGTGGACTACAGAAACCTTTGCCATTGATTTACTGAGGCATAAAACACTCGCATTAATATTTTTGGTCGGTTCCTTTAAGATCTTGCTGGTTTCAACGTTCCAAGTACCAAACAGTGAAGATGTTTCTTTGTTAGTCATTAAGCTAGCTGTAATAAAACCTTCAAGAGAACAAGAGAACATCGATGATGGGCAAGGATTTTACTCAGGTGAACTGTAACCCCTAAACTAAGCTAAGCTAACAAGCCCCTAAGCTATCATCGGCTTTGAAATACTTAAATTAACCTGATCAACTATAAAGTTAAAATTAAATTATATCTACTACACATATATGTTCCTTTGTAATTGAATGAAATTTCTAGAAATTTCTGTCAGGATTTATTCCTATTGCATGTAATTGCATTGAAAGTCAAACTCATAACAGGTTCTTTGTAATGACGTGTACAGAAACTGGTCCACATGTCTTTTGTCTTAAAGACCGGTCTAACAATCACTGATATGCAAGATATGCAACCCAAGAACATGACCTGCGAGCTTCTGTTTAAAACTGATGCATACCAAAAAAAGAGCTCTGGCTTTCAAGTAACACACATCACACACACACACACACACACACACACACACACACACACACACACACACACTCTCTCTCCTCATGTACTTTAATACATACTTCATGTAATTCTCGACAAGGTCTCTCAGACAGGGTTTTACAGGGTTTACGTTTGCACTGCTTTCTTTATTTATTATATATTATATATTATTAAATATAGTAGATAGTTTGTTTAATTGCAGATGTTCGAGGTTTCTTAGAATTTAGGGTTCATTTGAAGAAACTGAATATTTGAAATATATAAAAATATAGTTCTGGTCAACGACTACAGCTAAAATAATGCTTACAACAACAATACTAACAATATTCATTATTTAATCTTATCTAAACTTTCTAATCTTCAGTGGCTTATGTTGTAATATATGTATAATTACATTATAATTACATTATTAATAACTAACAAATTTTGAAATTTGCAGGTTAACGCCTCTTTCTTTCTTCCTTTCTTTCTTTCTTTTTTTCCTTCCTTTCTTCCTTTCTTTTTTTTCTTTCTTTCTTTCCTAATAATAATAACAAAAGTTTTCTTGTTTTTTTCGTTATTTTGTTTAGTAAAATACAACTTCCTTCTTCGGATTCCTTATTTGATCGAGATTAAAATGAACCCTTGGTTGTTAATGAAATGTTTGCATCAACTTTAACAATCCGACTTATTATTATTAAAAAAGAATATTTCTGTCTATTTCTGTTTAAAAAAACTAAATCTGTCCACAAACATATTTTGTTAACATGGTACAAGAAGGTGAACACCTTTTTAATGTAAGTTCTACAATTTTTCCACCGTTTTTACTTACTTTTCTGTACTTTTGCCCTTTTTAATGTCACTATGCTTTCTTTTTTGAAGGTGTCACAAAATCCAGAGAAAAGTTATAGCTGATAAATAATCAGTAAGAAGATACAGCTGCAGGTTTTCACTAACAAAACAGAAACAAATACAAAGACAGTTTATAGAAAAAAACCCTGAAAGATAACTAAAAGGGGTTACGCGAAACTGAACCTTTAACATAAAATATAAGATAATATCTTTATTTATTATTTTCTGTATGATTGTTTTATTTGTATCCGTATCCAAACGGTGCTTCATGGTCTTTTCAGTCTCACTGTAGTTACTGGATAACGTTCTATGATATGAAAAACTGACATCAGACCCGTCCTCTCTCCCACAGCTGGGTGAAATCCAGAACGACTGGCTGCGAGAGTTCTACACAGTGAGTTCTCACGTTCCTACTAGTGCTTTTCAACCTTTCCTCCTTTTTTCCATTTGTCAATGACACATGCTGCTCAGTCACACAGGAATATAAAGCATGGCAGCAAAATAAATAATCTTTGTGTTTGTGTGCGCAGACTGTGGACACCTACAAGCCCCGCTTTGTTGCCCTGCACTTTCAGGAGGTCGGGGGGAAGGACTACAAAGCCAACATGGCTTATGCTGAAAACTTCTTCTGGTAGGTTTTCAAAGAAAAAGTTAAGAAATTGAAAGCTTTATGTAAGAAATAAACAATTTCTTGATGTCCAACGTGTCCAGAACTCAAAATCCTAAGACAACTAAGACGTTTCTATTTAGGGTCAATGACCTCAGAATTTGTCTTTCTCATTTTTTCTTTCTGTTCCCTTTTTGTATTGTGGCCGATAAACACTCAAGTCTCTATTATGGAACAGTTGAGAACATGAACTCATGGATGTATTTCCTAGTTGTATTTCCAGCTTTTTTTTTTATGATATAAGCACACGGTTATAGAAAGGACACCATCATCACCTCTAATTTTGTCATTGGGCAAAGCATTTCCATGACTATAAATAAACAATTACATTTATTGATTAATATCCATTTTTTTAATATTCTGTCTACCCTTCCAGGACCATCGAGTCCAGCACTGAGATGTCCGACTTTGACCGAACATGTGTGTACGTAGACAGCGACTTCAAGACAGAAGACAACTTCACGGTAAGAGCTGCTGAGCCGATTGCGGTATCACTTCAGTCAGGGTTATGACCACTAGGTGGAGCACTGCCCCAACAGTCCAGGGGTCTGTGTGAGTTAGAAATGTATGTTACCTGGTAATTTATTCACATTAAGACTTAATATATGTTACATAAAAACAACACCATGCATGATTATAATATCTGTGTGTGTGTCTGTACGCTCCACAAAAATTCCAGTGCTTCATTTTTTTGCCACCCAACATGTGTAATATTGTTGGAAGTTTTCCACAAAAAAGAATATCAGACAACACTGAAACACAGAAGCACCTAAAGTTTCAAATGGAAACACACACACACACACACACACACACCTCCTGCTTTTCTAACCAGTGATGCATGACCTGTATTTGCATCCTGAAACATGATTGGCTCTGATTGTTGATGTTAACAATCATGCTGTGTTCAAAAGTGGAAAGTCAAAGCTTGCAATGATGTCATATAAACGCCTCTCAGTGGACACGCCCACAAATTACTATCCTGGACTAATGAATAGTAGTAATAATATGAGTAGAGTATTTTTTGTACACCGAAAGCGCACGACAAGAATCTGGACGATGCATTTTAACCAGACAAACCGAGTTTGGACAGTTGGACACTTTATTAAATTCTACGATTGCAGCTTTGCTTTTATGGCTTAAGAGGGGCGGGGCTACCAAATAGAGACCTGACGCCAACCGAGTGAATGTCAGTGTGGGGGTATTAATAATAATAAAGAATAAAATTAATTCTGTCAAAACGGAAATAGATTAAAAGTAAATAAATTAAAATACAAATAAACTATAGCAACTATAGCAAGAAGCATGACTAAAATTATTTACAGTCGGAAGCTACGTCAACTCTGGTGTGGTTCATGCGCTGGATGTAGACTAGGCCCACACCGAGGCGAACTGTCTGAAGTGCATGAGAGGAATATTATGGCTTAGCGCTACAGATATTATATCCCTCATTCCATTGAATGAGGAATATAATAAAACAATAACATATTCGTTTATTTTCTGTTTATTTGTTTTAAAAAAAGAAGCAAGTTATAAAAAAAGTAGCGGAAAGAAGCGGTGACATTAAAACATACACGTTTTGGGCTTTCGCAGGCGGAAACAGGACCAAACTATCAATCAGACACTATATTTTTTAACATTTTATTTGCGGGAGCAGGACAGACTCTTGCGAGAGCAGGATGGGAAATATTCGGCCAGAATAATTTTTGCATTAAAAATGTCTCGACAATGCTTTTAATGTCATTTAACATTGACCAGGAAGCTGCTTCAATATATATATATATATAAAATCTTTTCTATTTGAACCCATTGGTGTTTAATGATTAACCCTTCATCCCTACAACATTTATACAATAAATGGTAGATTACATGTGTGGTGTTCTTAAATTCAAGGCTAAACTGATGTTTTCTCTGGTTATTTGTCAAAAAGACTCAGAAATTTCAAAAAATTCACAAAAATGTTGCCAAAAAACTGTCTCCAGACTTTTCCATATCCGAAAACCCTCATTGTTACAAAAAAGTGGTGCAACAAACAAAAAACAGCACTGTACCCGAAACATTCCTCTGTGTTAAGTTACATTTCGGCAAAGACGTTATGTAGTGTATGACATCATCATCATACGCGTGTCCTGATTGGTATAGGAGGCATTTGGAAATCTTTTGGAAAGAAAGATTAACACAGCTTCCAGATAAAAAAAAGGACACACATGACATTAGAGAGAGTGGCAGGATATTAACCCTAAACCCACCCAGGTGAGGAGTGATAGACCTTTCGTGTGTCAGGTGTGTGTGTGTGTGTGTGTGGATGGGTTTGTGTGTGTCCCAGTAGCTGATGGACTGGGTTAATGGGCAGGAGTGGCCAGGCTGCAGGACGAGTCAATACGCCCAGATTAAAACTATTGATCAGCGTCTTCCGTCTGGTCATGATAAATAAACTGGGGTGTGGGGGAGGGGGTGTTGAACAGCTGTGGCTGTGTGTGTGTTACTGTTTTAATACACACTTATTCTATACACACACACACACACACACACAACATTTACATTTCTGGCATTTAGCAGATGTCCTTATTCAGAGCGACTTAAGGAGAGAACTAAGCAGTCTTAGGGATTGAGGGCCTTGCCCAGGGGCCCAGTGGTGGCAGCTTGGTAGTGCTGGAAATTGAACCCATAACCTTTTGGTCAGATGTCTCAATTTTTTTTCCTCCCCACAAAACACACACACACACACAAAACTTCTATAACTGTGAAAAAAAACTAACTTTTCCACTAAAAACAGATACACAAAACACACACACACAGAACACACACACAGCATAAGCACAGTATGTACACATTATACAATTTTAGTGTATGTATGCTGTCCTCCCCACAAAACACACACCCACACACACACACACACACACACACACATTTTTTACAACTGTAAAGAAAAAATGTACACAAACACACACACACACAAATAAAAACCCACAAACGTCGACCCTACCAGAAACACACACACAAAAAAACTGAACACACATGTACAGTATGTGTTAATGTCGTGTGGTGAGTGAAATTAATGTATTTATTCACTTAGTTGTTTGTTTATTTTTACACACTCACACACACACACACACACACACACACACCTCAAAACGGGTTCTTGTGCAGTCTCCCCATCTATCTTCATCAATCAGGTCAGTGCAGCATTTAATAAAAAATTATTGACTTACAAGTGATTTTTTTATCAAAACACAATTTGTACTGCTGCAGCCTCCTCTTTCTCTTTTTTACCTACACACACACACACACACACACTTCTTCTGCCCCGGAAAGCGATGATCTACAACCTCTAGAAAACTGATAACTAATCAATAGAGGTGGCGTGAGAGAAATGAGAATGCAGAGACGTGTGCAACCTTATTTTTTTTGGAAATGCAGCCAGATTTCTTGCTCTTTCTCTCTAACGACAGACACTTTCTGCAGATTGGTATTATTTCATGTTCTGATTTTCTACGTCACCCGTCTCGCTTTTGATGAATGAACAGGACTTCAATCAAAGAAATTTAATATGAGATAAAATAAAAAAATAAAAAAATAAAAATAAAAGCTCTCCGGTTTCCTTTTTTAGTCGCTAAATGTCTGAATGCAGTACTACTGACTGTTACACAGTGCTAACACTGGAGACTCCTTCCCCGAAGGTTAAATAAGTGTTTTCTAACCAGGAATGTGTTGGTTGCCATGACTACCGTGGTTGATTGCCCCTGGCAGTAGTACACATAAAGTCACACACTGTATAAAAAAAGCCAAAAAATACAAAGTTTTGTATACAAGCTAATAATTGGTATTTATAGCATAAACCATGTGCCTGTAAATTGTTTTATTTAGATTATAAGACTATGATAAACACCATAAACTGCAGTGTCCTTTATCTTAGCGGGTTTCAGCGCATAGCTGTCGGGCTGCTAGTAGGGAAGAAAAGCAAAAGACTTGATTTTAATTTATTTTATTATTATTATTATTATTTTTAGCTATGTTTTGGGCATTTTTTGGCTTTATTGATAGGACAGAGGAATGAAACGGGGAAGACAGAGAGAAAGTGGTGGGACCCGAGCCGAAATCGTTTCCGGGTCGCCGGAGCGCAACAACTTGCGCACTTGGGTGCCGGTGCCTTAACCCAGTACACCACAGGGGCTGGCCTCGATTTTCAGCCTGCAAGTGTGCAGATGAGGAGTTAGCACTCTATAAGGCAAGATTTCCTCTCTTGGCCCACGATTGCTGAAAATTGGTGGTAAAAATCTAAACCCACCCTAGTGTTAGTCCTAACTCAACCCTTTTCCTATCAACTATGGTGCTTTGGGATTATTTCCATTTAGACTGTAGAACTGTGTCTGTCTATTGATTGGGGCTTCATTAATGACATGTCTCACACGTCCAGTAAACGAAAAAAAAAAGTAGGGAACCAGAAGAAGTCAAATTCAGAACTCCTGACACGATTCCACCAGCTACACCTGAACAATTCTATATTAAGTGTGTTTTTTGCTAAAAGTGATTACGTTTTTGATAAACTGAATGATAAAGACATTGAACTAGTAGGTGAATTTTGGTCTGTATGGAAAACCCAAGCCAAAATCCGCACGCAGAAGAAATTGAACCAAGCAAGTGGAAAAGTCTGTGCCAACGAGTTAAAAAAGCATTTATTTCTGAGATTCTCCAGGCTTCTTGTCTCTGGATCAACTCTACAGTGCAGTCCTGCCTCAGGGCCGGTCATCTGGAAAGCCCCGTCGTATTAAACAAGCATTACTTTCCTCACAAGATTTATTTCCTCCTCTTGGGGATGTCTTGTCACCCCTGCTGGTGCTCTATGTATGTGTGTGAGGGTGTTTAAGGTCTTGTCAGGTGTTGGTGTTGCAGTGGCGATCGTCCCAGTACGGCAGGTGATTTTTCTTCGAGTCTCGCGTTGGCCTGCGCCGTGGCTCGCGTGTTTAATCGCCGTGTGATTGTTTTAATTTTCTGTCTATATTGATCTCGGCGGGACAGGATTGATGAGCGAGCGGCGGGCTAGTACATTACACCCTCTCACGACTCCAGTGTTCCAGTAGGTGCGAGAGTGTGCATATTTACAGGCATCAGCACGTCTTCATGTTCTTCGTGGGGTTTTTTTTGAGCTCAGACTCATTTGTGCAACAGTTAATGATTTATAAAGATGTCCAAACAGACACCTGAAGATCATTAAAACCTTCCGGTGATGTACAAAGGCTCATTCTGTTTTCTGGCTGCATTCATACATATCAAACTAATGCTAAATTTTCTTTCTCTCTATTTGTGTTTACAGGCTCTGGGGAGCATTTACTTCATCCATAAATCTCTGGAAAACGTCCAACAATATGATTTTAGTGGTAAGACATCACAAAGCTGACTTTCTTTCCATAACTTTGTTTTTATTATCGCATTTGTTCTCATTTGCCTATTATAGCCATGCAGATGATACCCCAAGTTTATCTTTTCCTTATCGCCAAATGACTACAGCCCTTATTGTCTTCCTCTGCAAATGCATTGACGAAATTGGATGAAACTGTTGGATTTGCCAAAAGTTTCTTCAGTAGAAAACTAAAGTTGTTTTTGAAAAGAAATCTGAAGTTCTCAAGGTGAAGGCAGACCTTGATTCTAGGGGGTCAAACAACTCAAAACCATGTCAGGAATCTTGGTGTAATTCTGGAGTCGGATTTTAGTTGCGGTTGTCGTGTCAAGGCAATAACTAAATCAGCAAACTATCACCTCAAAAACATAGAATTTCCTAGTTTTGTTTCCAGTCAGGACCTTCATGCCATTATCACCAATAGACTGGACTATTGTAATACACTCCTGACCAGCCGTCCCAAAAAGACCATTAAACAGCTGAAGCTCATATAAAACACTGTTGCCGGGATTTTGACTAAAACTAGAAAATCTGAACACATCACACTGGTGGTCCTCAGGTCCGGACACTGGCTGCCAGTTACTTTCAGGATGAATTCTGAAGAACCGTTACTCGTTTATAAATCAATTAATGAACTATAGGACCTAAATACATTTCAGATATACACAAATCAATTGCATCACACAGATCATTAGAATCAAGTCAGTTAGACATACTAAGTGTAGAAGGATCTGCTTTCAGGTATGACACAGCCTACAGTTGGGACCAGCTACCAGAAGAGATTAGTAAATCAGAAGCCATCTTTAAATCCAGACTAAAACAGATCTGTTTCGTTCAGCATTTACTGAATGAGCACCGTGATACGTCCCAGCTGACTATAATCATTTCATATTCTTATCTATTTTATTAATTTAAAATCGACTCCTAAATCTTTTTTATTTTAATTTCTCTGTTTTTACTGTTGTTTTTTAATAATAATTCTAATTTCTCCCATGTGAAGCACTGAATTACCGCTGTGTATAAAATGGGGTATATAAATAAACTTGCCTTGTCTAGATTACTTTTTTAAGCTATACCGTTTTTTCAGGTGAGGTTAATTAGATGTTGATGATTGATGATTGATGATTTTAAGCTATTTGCAAACGCTGATGTCTGACATCCTGTGACTGGCCCCATATGCCACTTGTTCTGTTCCAACAGAAAAAACCTAGTTTAAAAAAACGGAGTTATACAGGTTTGCAAAGCATACGTAGAAAACACTGAAGCTAAATAACCAACAAGCACATTCATTTATCTCGATAACGTGCAAATAAAGTGATTAAAACCAAACCTGGCGATAAACAGTTTCCTCCATTTCTGCTATTCATTAGTGCAAACATTCGGCAGAACCTGGAACACTTCAGACAAAGCTTTTCTGTATCTTGCGGGTTTTTATCTTTCAGCTAATACGACCAAACACAAAAGCTATTCGATTGGAGGGTTGGGCAATCCTTCAGCTTTATTGTTTCATATGTTTAGTTATTTAAGCTGTATTGTGCCGATTAGGCGATTACAAGAACTTGTGTTTGCCCTTTCATTTGGTTGTGAATAAAAAAAAAATGTGGATGTCGAATGTAACTAATGTCGAATGTGGAAAAAGAACCTAAACCTTTTGCGATTGCGATTGAAAATGATCCCCATGTCACCCTGTGGGATCTCAGCTGACATAACGTCAGACTGGACGACAGTCAAAAAACTGGACACGCAAAAAGGAATCGATATTTGGACCTCAACTATTTCTTTCAAATCAGGAAGTGTTTAAAAGTGATTGAAAGCCTTTATAAGTCACGGATTTAACCCTTTTACGTGGAAAGCATTAAATATGTTTTTCCAGGATTCCTTATACCCTGAGGTTCAGGTGTGTCCAGTGTGAGAACTCAGATGTTCTTTTAACTGCTGAAATATTCTTTTATTAGTATAAAACATATATATTTACAACATTTTTTAAGAAATTCTAGCCAATATAGTTTCGATTTCTAGAAAAAAATCTACTATTCCTGTTTAAAGGTTAAAGCATCTTGAACTCGAACCATGTGTGTCGTTTATTCAAGCAATTTCCGCGTTAAAAGTACAACCATCGTAATTACCAACAGCTTCTTTTCATTCGGACGGAATTCATTTCTAATCGCTCAGTCTGGAACAGCACAAGAAAAAAAACAAGTCGCTCTTGAATCCCGGGTGCATTTTCCCGTCACGCGGTTCTATGAATAAGCCTTAAAAGAGAAGCCCAATAGAAGAGCCATAAAGCTGTTCTGTTTGTTTTGCCGTCTAATTCCTGCCGTATGAATCTCGGCGCACGCCGTATGGGGAGTGAGGTTAGCATTGATTTTGCATTCGCGTCAAACGCCTGGCTCTTTCTCTTTCTCTCTCGCTCGTTTAATCCCTCACCTCTTTTTTTTTTGTTTGCTTTCCTAGCAAAGGTGTTCAGCTCTGTGTCAGGACGCAACAAGTACGCCGGTTCGCTGGACGGAGTCACGACAGTGGAGAAAGAGAAATTCCAGAGGAACTTTTGGCCAGATGTAAGTTTGTGATGTAATCGATTGGAAAACATTTTGGAAAGTACAACCAAAAGACAAGCAAATAAAGTCAAACTTTATATCAAGGATTCCTGAATGTCTGGTTTGCATCAAATTTGTGTTAAACGTAGAACGCTTGGCTTCGGCATACCAGGGTGCATATATTTTTCTTCTTCTTTTTTTTTTTCAGAGAAAGTGGTCAAGAAAAGGCTACATGAGGACACGATGGATGATTCACAACCAGTATGTCAACATCAACACACACACACAATTTTCCCCACACAATCTCCTGCATTCCGTCGTCTTCAGCGTTTTTTGTTTTATTCAGTCTGTTGTAGTGGCGGGTGCTACAAAATTATTTTGGGGTGCAAACAAATTTAAAAAAAAATAAAATCAAACTCTTAGTAAAACAGAGCTGTGAATAGCCTGCTGGCTAAAATGTTAATGTTAAAGGGAACTGTTAAAGAATGCAAAAAAATGCATCATAAATAGTTCGTTGTGTTTTTTCGTATCTGTAATTAATTATTTAAACACCATTTATATCAATCAGATTGAGAGATGAAAGCTGTATTACCAATGATGTCCACAGGAGGGAGCCAAATGGAAAACAAAAGAAGGCATGACTTACATTGCAACGGTCCGATCACATGAGGCCGAATATATAAAAACAATATCGACAAAAAAAGTAGGGTGGGTCCCTAGAGGAATTTAATACAAGCCAATTAAAGCTCACGCTCAAATCACATGCTTTTTTAAAAGATTGCAGACCTACACACACACTTGTTTGTTCGGCACCCCACAAACAAAATACAGACTAGTTTGAGTAAATAGTTTTATTTAACTATTAATTTAACTATTTGTTAACATTGTAAGTGGATTTTTCTGTCTGGGAGGGGGTGATGCTATTGAGCGTCTGCTGCTGGTTGAATAGATGATGGTGTTAAAAGTGTGTGCGTACCTGCGTGTCCCATCACCTTATATCTGCTCTAAAAACCAAAGCTTTGCATGTGTGTGTGTGTGTGTGTGTGTGCAGCTTGTCAGCAAACATGACTGGCATTAATATCAAATGGGCATTAATAGAGCTGTCGTGGCAGCAGGTGTGTAGAAAGTGTGTATAAGGGTGAAATGATAAATGAGTCCAGTTTTCCTAGCTGCACCGAACACACACACACACACACACACACATTCTCAGATTCTTCTGCCGACAGCTAATGAATTATAACGGCTAGCAAGAGCGACAGCGCTGATAGACAGACTGAGTACACACACACTCATGCACCCACACAGAAAGCTGGGCACTCCCTCTTGATAGCTAATGGGATCTAACAACACACACTGACGAAAGCTTAAACACACAGTTGTATCATGAAACACCGAGTATCATGACTCGTGCAAAAAAAGGAAAAAAGATTATAGATTATAAAATAGTTACAAGATCTAACAGAGTAACAAACGTTCTACATGCAGAACAAACATGACGTGGCCTGTCCTGGTCCGGTAACACACTTTCTTTTTTGTGGGTAAACGTTACTAAGCTATACTTACCGTTTATTACGATGCCTTTAATGGGTATCTCTTATCTGGGAAGCCGTATAGAAAATATGATGCTACGTCACACTGTTTAAGGGAGTAGTCATTTTTACTAATTATTGGATTATGTCATCGTTTGTCTCGTTTAAACATCTCGCACCCCAGTCACTAACTCATTCCTGGATGAAAGTAAATGCTGCCCATTTGTACTACATTCCTGTTATATCCCACAAATAAAATAAGAGTATTAATGCTCACTTTTTAAGTATTATTACTTACAATAATAAAACAAAGTATGTTGCTCAAGAACACCCCTAGCAATTTTGGGCCCTGTGAAAGAATTTGAGGTAGGGACCCCCTACCACACCAAACGTACATTCCTGCTAGTAGTGTAACTACTAATAAAACAGACTTCTACGGGCCCCCCAAACTGTGTGGACCCTTAGAATCATCCTAACTTCCCCACTTTAGCAGCTTTTAATAGGTATCCATAGTTTTGTATTTGTTTTAACGTATAAAATTAAACCTGTACAGTAAGTGCAGCCTACGATTTCTACATTTCAACGTGTGTGTGTGTGTGTGTGTGTAGAGGTATGGACTTGGTGAATGTGCACCTTTTTCACGATGCTTCAAACCTCGTCGCCTGCAAATCCAGTCCCTCTGTGTACTCCTCGTACCGTCAGACAGCTCTCCGATACGTCATCAGCAGGTCAAACTCATTCATAATAAATTTTTTTTTATTTATTTTTTTTAACTAACCCATAACTGACTAATGCATCTAATAAACAGGATATCTGATGATTTCGGCTCTCTGCCGTTCTTCCTGTTTGGAGATTTCAACTTCCGCCTCGATACACTAAGTCTAGTTCAGGTATGATTCATCTCACATCCAGTATAAACCTCAGTATTGTGTTACGGAGGTGTGTTAAACTTTTTTCCATTGTCCGTCTCTTTATTCAGGACCTCTCCATGGCCTCAGAAGTGCAGATGGTAATGAAGGACAGCACTAACGAAGTAGAAAAAATCATCTACGAAGAGAAAGGCAACGACCGCAAGGTGTGTTTGCGTGATTCATAGATTTACCCCGCTGATATTAGATGCACAGCAGGGGGTACCATGGAGAATATGGCATCCCGGCTGCTCTGTACACTAACCTACGCTGGACCCAGATGATTTATTGACTCTTGTTGTGTTCAACTAAACACTGTCCAGTTAGATTTATGACTCAGGAGACAATATTGACTTTTTTTTTTCGCCAGCAGTGAAAATGCAGGTTTGCATTAAGATCCCTCGCGTTCAGGTGCCATTAATTTGAGGTGCCAGACCAGTCGGACACGGTGTCTTGTTTTTTAAAGTGTCCGCCATTAACCTCTGTCTTATTATTTTCCTTTCTCTTTTCAGTTGAACTTGTTTAACGCATTTTTCTTTTTCTCTCTCTCTCTCTCTCTCTCTCTCTCTTTCTCGTCCGTTTTCTCTTTCTGTTAACAGCAGGTGTTATTTCAAATAGAGACCAAACGCTTTTTATACCTGCACCACAAACTCTTCAGGGAGGACACTGGACGAGAGGTGAGCCTAAACTTCTGTTATCTTTATGCAACATCATTAATATCAGTGGCTCTAAACCTGTTTTAGACAAACACACCCCTCCAGGTCAGGTCAAAACCCCCTTAAAACACCCCCCCCTCTAATTCTTGCGCCCACACCTCATGCAAACAAACTGGATGTTTTCTGTCTTAAAGTTCTTTATTTAATCAGACCGCTCATTTGTAATGAGTAACAGTTACTGAATTAGTAGAATGGAATACATACCAGTATAAGAAATATTCTTAAGTACAAAGAAATTAACTAACTTAGCGGTGGAATAACATACATGTTAAACAAATATCATACTAGTTTTCAGTTCGCAAGCAAATTAGAGAGAGTTTCTTTAGCACCCACTATTAACGTTCAAACACCTCCCTAGGCACTACAACATGTATTACTGTATTTACCCACGTTAAAAATCGCTAATTTACACTTATTAGCCCTTTTGCCAAATCCAACTTATATTTTGTTCACAATTCGATTTGTATTATAAATCAAAAATACATAAGCCGTTCTCATAAAATGGAATTAAAATGAATTACAATTATATTTATCATCTTACAATTGTATTTAAAATCAAGGTAATCGTTTTCAATAATTAAGCTGTTTGTGTCAGGGCGGTAATACTAATGTTGTCCACTAAGGGAAGCCAAAAAGAGAATAATAATAAAAGGCATGACTTACATCGCAAAGGTCAAATAAGGCCAAAATTATAAAAACAATATTGATTTGCTAACAACAAAAGTAGAAGGACTTTGATACAAGCCAATCAGAGCTGACGCTCAAATCACATGTTTTTCAAAAGTTTGCGGACCTTCATACACATTGTTTGTCTGACACCCCGCAAACACAAGCATAATAGTTTCGTAATTTAGTACAATTTAGAATTTTTTAATTCATGATAATACGACCTGTATCCGTATTATCCGTGTGAACACTTCCCCTTCTGAACCTTCTTCAGCTCCTGGAGTATGACAGAGAGACAGCAGCTTTTCAGGACATCATCACAGAAGAAGAGATTGTGTTTCCTCCCAGGTGACCCACGTTGTTGAGGTTTTTTTAAACTGTGTTTACACTCCATACCCATATAAATGTGTTTGGTTTTTTTTGCAGTTACCCCTACAGTGAAGAATACACTAAACCCACACAGTACATGAACACACGCTGTCCATCCTGGTGCGATCGCATCCTCATGTCCCACAGCGCACAGGACATCGTCTACAGGGTGAGCACTACTGTACGTCAGCTTCCGTTTCATCCCCCACTGTTTTAAAAAAGTTTTAAAAATGCTTTAAATCACATGAACATAATACACACTATGTTTTTGGACTTTTCACCAACAACCACCCATCAAGTCACAGAACACTGACTCAACCCCAGACCTCCTTACCCAAAATTAGTATCTGATCTCACTAATACTATTGTAATAGAATGAGCAAAACCTTATAGTCACATGACACAAAAGTCCAGAGGTTATTATAAGATATTATATGATGGGTTATTATAAGATATTATAGAAGTTATTATAGGATATTATATGATCTGGAATAGGATGATCAAAAACATATTAATGAAATGGCGATGTGTCCTAACACTTTCGTCTCTATATGGTTATAAATCAAAAGTAAGTTCATTAGCTATAGCAACAGTATTTTTCTTTAAGATTCTGCAAAGTCATTTCCAAACATATGATCTGATATTAAAAAGTTTAATGCTTTAACTTTTATTTGTAATGGCACTGAAATCTCATGAATAAATTAAGAGACTTAGTTAATTGTAAGGTACTGAGCCCAGTAGCATAACATCAATAAAAGACTAAAAGAGACTTTTATTGCTAACCCTGAACCTTAAACCCTATCCCTTAGTCCTAAGCCTAAAGCCTAACCTAACCTCTAAACCCTAACCCTAACCTAACCCTAAACCCTACCTTTTAGACCTAACCTTAACCCTCACCCCTAAACCCTAACCTAGCCCTAAACCCTAACCTTAAACCCTACCTCTAAACCATAACCTTACTGCTAAACCCTAACCTAACCTTATCCCCTAAACCCTAACCTAACCCTAACCCCTAACCTTTACCCTAAACCCTAATCCTAACCCTAGACCCTGACACTAAACCCTAAGCCTAAATCTTAAACTCTAACCCCAAACCCTAATCTTAATCTTAATCAAATGATCAAAAGGAAACAAACTATTTCTTGGCATTTTCAGAGCAATGGTGGCAACAGAAACGTTGTGTATAACATCCTGGGCCCGAAAGTCTGCATGGGAGACCACAAGGTAAAAAAATATAAATGCCTAAAACCCTCAGCAGCATTAATCAGTATGAACACTGCTGATTTATAACATTTAATAACGGGGAAATTAATGTTAAATATAAACACATTATTAGCATATAATTGAAGAGTTACTGTATGTGTTGTTACTTCCTGTATTTTCAGTATCTCTTTCTGTTCATTTCCAGCCTGTCTTCCTGTTCTTTGCACTAAAATCCAATGTCCAGTGATGTTTAAATGTGGAACCTTTTAAATGGTAAGTTATTTATCACACATGTTATATACTTAAAAATTCTGCGGGTTCCTGTCCTTTTGAGTTTGTGTAATTAAACGATGTAATGTTCTTTTAAAATTGGTTGTAAAAAGTATGATGTTTAGTTGCAATTATATTATACGCAATACACTGTATTTAATGAATTGCATATATTTGTATTGTATAAATACAGTGTATTTTTATTATATTGTCCTTTTTATTTTGTTCTATTTTTTTATTCTTTTTCTGTATATTTCAACTTAATTAGATATAATTTAACTTAACTTTAACTTAACTAACCCTAAATTTTTTTTTACTATGATTATTTACATTGTATGATACATGAGGCATGATACAATATATCATGATACGTTGCAATACATTACATCCTACGGTACATTGCGATACTATAAAAAAATACAAGTAAATCAAGTAGCTAAAAATGCAACAAAATTTAAAGCCGAAGACGCGCTAATTTTTCCGCCATGTTTGCTTTTAAGACAACATCTGTATGTTTCAGTAACAATTACAGGAACGAAGGAAAGGTCGTTTGACAAACGCTTAGAGTTTTAATTAAATACTATAGTAATTAAATAAGTATCAATACTAGAGTGTCAATTTAGAATACCGAATACCACTATCCTGAAATAAATATCGCGACACTATAGTTAGTTATCGCTGTATTGATATCTATTGACCCATTTATTGTTACCCAGCCCTAATATATAATTATAATAAGTTGTATGAGTTAAAAATCATTTACTGTTGCTATTATAAGCACTATTTTTGCAAAATTGCTCAAATAATTATTTTTAAAATTTAATACAAAACAATTACTGTGTTTAAAACTTTATTATTATTGTTATTATAATTATTCTGATGCAGATCAACACCTAAATACAAAATAAATGATAAAATCCCTAGTGTTTCTCCGATCATCATGGTATTTACAGGCGCTCGTTGGTGCGGAGTGTTTTCTCTGTGTGTTGGACAGATGTTTATCGGAATATAATGTGTGTTCACTACTTCGGCGCCCCGTCTCTCCCAGATCCATTATCCACTTCATCGCTCACATTCCCATTCGTGTAAACCCCCCGGAGATTCCTTCTGTGTTGAACAGTAAAAAGAGAGACGTCTCTTTACCTCCCCTGATCCATGGCTAGGCTGTACGTTACTAGCACCGCTATAAAAACGCCAGCGTTTATTAATTACAGTTAGCAGGGCTAGCGCAGAGGATATATCCAGGCCTGTTGTCGTGTATTGACATTTTTACGGCCATGATTTTGTTTTACTGCCAGGTTTATGTGTGTTCCATAGACCGCTACTGTCAGAGGGTTAAACGTATTTTGTGTATGTCGGTGTTGGTTGTTTGTTTGCTGTAGATTTGGATGTTAACGAAACTGTCAGAACGTAAAGGTTTCGTTTCGAATGGTTTTGGTTTAGGTGAGTTGAGTTTATTTCGTTTTGTTGCCTGGACTTGGAAGGTGTTAAGTTTATTTGACAACAGTTTCAGTTGTTTTAATATGTTATAGTTTGCCTTTCATTTACTTTTTAAGGGTTTTTAGCAGCCACGATTGTTATTCTGATGACTGATAATAAACTGTTTGGTTGTTAAGACATTGTTAAGTATTGTCTAAAAAGAAAAGTTTGACATCTTCAATTTAGGTGTCTCCAGTATTAATATCTGGTAAAGTCGAGCTTTTTTGGCCACGATTTGGTCGCCTGAGACAAATTTTGCAATCTTAAAAGATTTGTATAATCCTACATTAAAGTCTGTTGTCTTCCATCGCTAGTTTGAAATGTTCACGACAGCCGATTAATGGCGGTTGCGATCATTTTTTTCCTACAATGAAGTTCTGCCAGTGTCACATTTGCAGCGTGACCCGATGACCCGGTTAGCGCTAATACTTCAAATTAATATTAATGTTAAAATAAGTCAAGGGGACAGTATAGAAAGAAGAGTTATGTCATGGGCAAAACTAACGCTGGAGATTGTTTTTATTTGCCACTAGCTAACATTTAGCGTGGAAGTGGTAGCGCAGTGGTTAAGGTGTTGGCCTGGTAATTGGAAGATTGGGGTTTGATTCCCAGTGTTACCAAATTGCCCTTGCTGGGCCCCGGAGCAAGGCCCTTAACCCCCCCCATTGCTCAGTTGTATAAATGTAAGTTGCTTTGTATAAGGACGTCTGCCAAATGCTACTAATGTAAATTTCGCGAGAGTTTTTTTTTTTACCATAACCAATCAGTGCTTGACCACAGTTAGCCCAGAAGGCTTTGCTCTTTTTGTTTTCCTCTGAAACATAAGACAACATAAGACTAATTCTAACCCAACAATCAGCTTTGCCTTAAGAACACTTTCGTTGATTAGTTTCCTATAACAACAGTTTATCAGATTTTATTGTGTCACAGTGTTCCTAAAAGCTAAATCTGTACTTTATCTAATGTTTTACTTTTATTTGTTTTAGAAGAAGAAGAAAAAGAAGAAAAACAAGGAGAGGGTTTAGGGACCGCCGTTATTCTACTACAATTACTCAGAACCTGCATTGACCTCAAGGCGCACACAAGAGGAGGTGTATTTCTCAAAGAAAAATGAATCCGACACATCCTAGTGTAAATTCTTCAGTTTTACAGTTCTCAAGAGATTGTACTTCCCCTCAGTTTCCGATGTTCTCATGTCTTCTAACTGAAACCTACAGCCTGGTAATGCATGCTAATCCGCTGTTTTTAAAACTTTATATTTCTAGTATGCTCGATACAAGCAAATCCAAGTCATACATCACACACTGCTGAATTGCACAAGCTGCTCGGTCAGCATGTATCTGCTTACATTCCGAATTTTAAATGCACGTTTGTTTAGACGTTAAAGCTTTACGTCGCGTGTGCCGAGCGCTGTCGACGCTACCGCTTTGCCCCCCTGGAGCTTTCTCCGTGCCTCAGCGGCGCTTTAACTCACAGATGCTCGGATCAATAGAATATGAACGCCGTAAGCGGCTCTAAGGGACGGTTTCCAGATACATCATCATTGTGTGAAATGCGGAAATCCGTTGCGAAGCAGTAAAGCCGACAAGTTTTTAGAGTTTTAATAGCAGCTTGGGTTTTAGCTACAACCGCTAACATAGCGGGTAAATTCTGTAATGTCTGAGGTAATTTTTTTTTCGGGTGTGTGGATGTAAACGGACAGAAATATAAACACTCACACTCCTATACTATATAGCATGAAAAAACTGTTTAGCGTGGCAAGTAGTATGTCCCAATCCTTACTATGCAAAATACATTACGTGGGAATGACCTACTACTCTTGCCTGGATTTTGAAGTATGAACAAGATGGACAGTTTACCGTCCCCGGAAAGACGACTCATGGTGGAAACTTTTTAAGTGCTTTAAGTACTTAACGTTAAAACATTATAGTTAAACTGCACTTGTTTAACATTATCCAACTTTATATTAGAGCTGCTTCGTCACATGACAATATCAACCTGGCGGATGTAGAATTCATACTACACGCATTTTCGGATGTAGCCACTCCTTTAGCGGTGCAGAAGCTGAACGGCTTAGCAAACGCGGTCGACGTACCGATGCGTAGCCGTTATTAAAAGCAGTTGCGTGCGCTATTTATCCAATCATATTCGTTGACAGAGCAAACATGCTAATTAGGATCGATTTTAGGAATACATTGTGACATGTCAGATCATGCAGAGCCAGGATTCATTTTTAATTAACCCGAATTAATAATTTAAACATTTAAATATAAATACTAATTTTATGAATGAAGACGCCTGAAACTCCTGTTTCACATCCACACACACACACACACACACACACCTCCATACTGAAGTAGCAGCCGCTGCGCCACAACATGCTATTATTGAGTTTTTTTCTTCTTCCTGCTCAACGACTGCTCATTAATTCGCTGCACGTCACTTTATTAATGTAAGCACCTAATGCGTAAATGCTGCCTATAGTGTCGTCCATGTTTATTTTTCCGTATGACTGGTCAGACGGGAGGTGTTGGCCCTACCGCCGCCAGTCTGCCAGTTATGGGTCCTTGAGCAAGACCCTTAAACCGTCCTGCTCCACTGGCGCTGTATCATAGCTGACCCTGCGCTCTGACCCCAACTTTCTAAACTGGGATATTTAAATAAAACTAATTTTAATCTGATTAAAAAAAAAAATTTAATCAATTATACAAAAAAAAAAAATCTGATTGGAGCAAAAACCTGAATTGAGCGCTAAGCTTAGCATTGTGAATGTAGTATAAGTTTCCTAGCCTAAGCCAAGTTTATTAACAAATCATCGATTTCTCTTCTGATACTTATCTTTTTGCAAGGCAACTACGTGTCCATCGGTGTCCCATATTTCGTCTAGGAAACACAATCATGCAACATATCAGCTGTGTTAGATGGATCCATGAATAGTTTTGGTTTGTTATCCTGTGTTCAGTTTTTTTAACGCTTCTATGACTTTTAATTAAGCCTTCGTTTAAGTGTCTTTAGTGGCCTAATCACACAACTAGTCCCCTCACGGATCGTTAAGCTCACAGCGTAAAGACGCAGCCGAATGCGGTACGGTGAATGTTTGATCTTTTAAAAACCACTAATTATCAATATTAATTAACCGCCATTGAAAAAACGATACCGATATGACAAGCAGACCATTATTTCAATCCGACGAGGATTCGATCTGTCCGTGTAATCTAAATATTCCCCAACCAGAGATTTTTTATTCCCCCTCCCCAATTCAGCTCGATAATTTACGTGCAAGGCTTAAATTGCACGGCCCATTTGTCAATAATGGACTTGTTGGAGTTGATCCATGATGGTGCTTGACATAATGCATTGCTCTCGAGAGCTTTGCTCCAAGCTGAAGTTCAATACGAGGCTGTGATGTTGCTGGATGAGGAGAAGCACTGATGTTCTTTTAGCATTTGTGATTTTATAATGAGATCGAAACACTACTCTATTTTTGCTTGTTTGTTTGTTTGTTTAGCGTGTAATTTGTATTTGTTGTACATGGTAAAGGGCATTGATCATAGCTGAGAGGCTCTACAGGCTCATGTAGCCGCCGACGTTTGCACTTATTAAGGATGTGTTTTATTTATACAGCGCTGATTTAGTACCACTACGAATATTATCGCGTTTGATTATTGCAGTTTTTTTTAAGGTTTGTTGAATGTGGCATTATTTTAATTTGAGATTTGATTATAATCAAGTTTGTTATTCTATCTATCTATCTATCTATCTATCTATCTATCTATCTATCTATCTATCCAGCCACCAACCCATCCAAATTCATCCATCCATCCATCCATCCATCCATCCATCCATCTATCTATCTATCTATCTATCTATCTATCTATCTATCTATCTATCTATCTATCTATCTATCTATCCAGCCACCAACCCATCCAAATTCATCCATCCATCCATCCATCTATCTATCTATCTATCTATCTATCTATCTATCTATCTATCTATCTATCTATCTATCTATCTATCCAGCCACCAACCCATCCAAATTCATCCATCCATCCATCTCCATCCATCCATCCATCCCATCCATTATCTATCTATCTATCTATCTATCTATCTATCTATCTATCATCCATCCATCCATCCATCCATCCATCCATCCACCCATCCATCTATCTATCTATCTATCTATCTATCTATCTATCTATCTATCTATCTATCTATCTATCTATCTATCTATACGTTATTTTGGCAAATCAGATAAATGATCCATCCCTTAAAGCTATGATTTTAAAGTTAAACATACCAAGTGAAAATGATCTGCACTGCCGATCGAGATGTAGCTATTATATCTTCAAAATCTCCTAATGTTCCTCCTCTAATATAAACGATATACCCGCAATTCCCATCATAAGACAGTTTCATTGTTAACTCTGCCTAAGACGCCTAAAGCGATATAATCAAGTACTTAACCTCCTGGAGGTAAAACGGGTTTCCTTCTCTTATCGTTCTATGTGGACTTGTCGAATTCATTAACACACTCGAGGAGATTGATGGCGTGGTAATTCCGGCTGGTTCGGGGATTTTTGCTGATTGCTGAATGAAACGCTGTCGATAGAGGGACGGCACGTAGAAAAGTCTCGCCTTAACAATTATACCTTTTCCTTAAAACCAGCTATTAGATTTAGTTTGTCACAGAAGGTCACGTCGAACACGGGTGATTCACACAGCCTATGCCGGGTGTACAATTTATATATGCTCTTTCTTTGGAAATGTTCTGTATATCATATTTATCCTATATAAAAATCAGGTAGCAGTTATTAGACTGCATTTGTACCTCTTAGGCAGCCGAATGTCAAGTCAGCTGTTGGCATTAAAACCTAAAATGAATGTTGAAATGAAATATTTTAAAACTTTATGTAAATCTAAGCTGTATGTTTTAATTCCATATAAAGTCCATCTGTTAATCACGAAACGTGTCCATTGTTTTTTATACGGAAAATACATTTTGGTCGGAATAAATCTCTGAATATACTTTTACAGTCATTACGGTAATTATTAGGCAGCAAATTAGCATCGTTAAATGTTTATGTCAAATATCAGAGTAATGAAATAAAAGTATTTATAGTATGTATACCGTAAATTTTATCGTTTTTTTTAAATAGTTAAATTATATAATGGCAAGAATGTCACTTTAAGTCACAGTCAAAAAAACCCACCAAACACCAAACAAAAAAAGGACATATTTATTATTAACACAAAATTTGTATTTATATTCATTGTCATGGAATCGGAGTTACGATTTTAACTCGTCGATGACGTTTGGTGCGAAACAAAGTCGATAAACAACGGCCTAAACAACGACGGGGCTAATAATCGGTACCAGTACATGTTAACGTGTTCCTGTTGCCTAACGCTCGCCTATGAATAATGTGTTTACTCGCCGCATTAGTGCAGCAGCTGTTATTGAAACGCTTACAGATAGCTTTATGTAGCCTTATCAGTAAGAGGGTGTTACTGCACAACTTACAGATAGAGCATTTTGTTCATCGTCACACTGACATCCTTTCCGACGGTGATGCAATAATAATAAAAAATAAAAAAATAGTATTGTAGAGTAACTTTACTATAGAACATGTAGTCAAATTTCCTGTGGTAAATACTGTAGTGTTTTTAAACCTCACTGTAGTTAATATACACTGATGTGATCATTTGTTGTAGTAACTCTAGTACACTTGTTATAGTAACTCTACTATATTAAAATAAACAAATGACTAGATTAATTATTAACGTAAACTTTTTAATTATACAGATAGTCTGGAAACCTTCACAGCACAAATCAGAGCAAAAAAGAAGTGGATCAATGCAACACACACAAACATCCCCAAATAAATAAATCCAAACAATTTCTTAACAAAATTTTCAATTTTGCAGAATCAGTAATCCGACATTGCTTTCCATTAAAAATGGGAATTTGGTCTTTCACACTGGAACACACTGTTCCTCATAGAACGACTCCTTAAAATATTGTTAATCAGTTCGCTACATATATCAACTACTATATACATATAAATACTATAACAAACTAAATCCTTTAGTAAATAATATAATATAATGCAGTTTACCACAAACGTCTAGTTTACTCTTACTTGTAAAGTTTATCACAGTATTTACTCCAGTTTATCAATAGTATTTGAGTTAATACTATGGGATGCTGCTGTAAGATATAGTTAATACCGTAATATACTACACTATACTACAATTTACTACATCATACAATAGTAAATCCTGAAGTATACTATATGCTACGGTATTTTTATTTTCATGTGGAAACTTTGAGCATTGAATGCCATTTAGAATTAATTATCATGACTGCTAAGCTTAAAAACCAGGAAGTTAGAAGTTAATGTCGGGAAAAGGACGTCGAAAGGAATCATGGGACGATTTGTAGTTTATGAGGAATTGATTACATCATTGTCTTTGACAAAAATGTTCTATATATATATATATATATATATATATATATATAGCTAATATATATATTATTTTTGGCATTATTTTGGTTTTTCTAACCCTACACTGAGTCTTTCCCCATGGAATCGAGGTACCAGGTGTGGGACACCCTGTACGGGATGTCAAACAATTAACCACACAATGACACACACCAATTCAGACAATTCAGAGCTGTCGATCAGCCACCAACACTTATGGGATTACATTCAAACTCCCTAAAAAGTTTGATTCTGGAAACCGCAACTCGCAATAGTTCATCTACGTTTTTTTGATGTTGAGAGAAAACGTTCTTGGAACGTTCCCTCTGCGTCCTCTTATTTCGTACTTGAAGAATGTTTCCGGAAAAAATGTGCTTGGAACAATAACATAAAATAACTATTATATAACGTTGTACTATATAATTTTTTTTATTATGTTCCTGAATTCAAAACAGAACATTTGGAAAACGTTCTCAAAACATAAATTTGTTAGCTGTGGTCATGAAGTTTTTCTTCTCCTAAATAAAAGTTTCCAATAGTTCCAATATTTTTTCCAAGACTTTTATATTAATCATGTACAATTTACAGTAATACAATTTACAGTAATAAAGTTTTCACGCTTAAATTCTACTATAAAAAAATGATTGACAATCTTTAGCTTTGGAGTAAAAGGATCAGAATCCATTAGATCACTGACGATTCCATCACTTATTAGTTTCCTGTAATTGCATGCCAATGTTTTCCCTCTCAAACTGTCTTTTTTTTCATATTGTGACACAAACACTTGCAACAACAAGACTTTATTGCACTAATACATATTTATTAAACATCGACATTGCTCACGGTTGCGTATCCGAGTAGTGAGGAACAATTTCTCTTGCGTGTCCAGTTCAATAAATAAAGAGAAATAATTTTTGTATATTATTTACACAAATGTGGCTTTGAAATGCTGCAAGTGTAACAACGTGAAAAGATATAGCTATACACAAAGCTGTGCGTGTGTGTGTGTGTGTTTCCGGTACTCAGCATGTAAACATGATGTCATATACACATGTGGGTGTGTGTCAGACATGATGTGGTCCCAGGCGTAGCACTGAGAATGATCTGCGGTGTTTGCGCAGCAGCAGGCGGATCTTCTCGTCGTCGGAGTCGGGGTCCAGAGGTTTGTTGTATTCCTCGTCCTCCAGCTCGGTGTCTGAGGCTCCCTGTTGTTCGGTTCGGGACGCTTGAGTGGAGCTCGGCTCGGACCCGCTCTTCTTACGCCACTTAGTGCGCCGGTTCTGGAACCACACCTGAGGGAGAACATACACACATGCATGTATCATAGTGAATGAGTGACAATACATAGAAAAAGTGTATTCAAGAAGTGTACAGGGTGACACACAAATGTGTGTGTGTGTGTTTTTTTTAACATTTACAGACATTTATTTTCTGATTTAGTGTAAAAATGAAACCTGTGTTGGTACAGTGACAAAGCTGCTCTATTTCTATTCTATTTTATTCTATTCATTTTTTTTATTCTATTCTTTTCCTTTCTATTCCATTCTATTTTTATTCTTTTCTATTCCTTTCCTTGCTATTTTATTTTTATTCTATTCTATTTTTTTTTTTGATTCTCTTCAATTCTGTGTTTTTTATTTCTTCTATTTTTTTTTATAATTTTATTTTATACATTTTACAATTTTATTCTACTCTAATCAGATCTGCCCTGTAATCTCAGTTTATTCTATTCTATTCCATTTTTTCTGTTCTTGATTCTGTCCAATCCTTTGTGTTTTTATTTCTTCTGTTCATTTAAATTTTATTTTATACATTTTAAAATTCTATTCTATTGTTATCAGATCTTCTTTGTACTCTCGCTTAATTCCTTTCTATTCTATTCCTTAGCAATTTAATCTGTTTTCAACAACTTTTCAATCTCATTTTATTCAATTTGTGGGGTTTTTTTCTATTCTTTTCATCTGATGTTCTCTTAATTGTGTTTAAATTAATAAGTATAATTATTTCAATAATTAGTCAAATTGTATTCTATTGTAATTTGTTTCGAATTGTATTATTATAAGATAAATAATTTAATCTTTTTATTGGATTCTATCAGAAAGTTGGGTTATTTTATGTAATGTATGTATCACAATGACTGCTGTGCATCTGTGTGTGTGTGTGTGTGTGTGTGTGTTTGACCCCATATTAGAAAGTGTTATCTTACTTTGACCTGCGACTCGGTCATGCCCAGTGAATACGCCAGTCTGGCTCTCTCCGGTCCCGCTAGGTATTTGGTCTGCTCGAAGGTTTTCTCCAGGGCAAAGATCTGATGCCCGCTGAACGTCGGACGTGTGTGTTTCTTTCTTCCTGCTGTCTCACCGGAATGTCCACTCTCTACTAAAGAAACACACTTGATTCAATTCTATTTAATTCACCCTTTTACATTTTCTTTTCTTTTCTTTTGCACAAAGGTTATAATTACAACAAGATTTAAATTGATGTGTTGATAACCAATTAATCAGTTAAATATGTGTTACTGTATTAAAAAAACACTAGAATTTCTATTTACATGATAACATTTTAAACTCTGGACCGAAACTGTTTAAACTTAACCTAAATATTGTATATTTTATCTTATATAAACATAAAATTCTAATAATTTGGGGTGCATTTTTAGTTAACTGCTAAACCCCAGGATTAACTAGGGATGAAAATGTTAAAGTTTAATGAACTATAATTAATAGCGACATTTTTTAATGATTTTATGAAATCAATAACACAGTATAAATGTAGCTATATTTCATTAAAAATAATAATACAGTTATTAGGCAGCTGTGATAAATAAAATGTATAACAGAATATAAATTCAATGGTAAAATATATCATTTATATTATTTATCACAGTATGATAACATTTGAAACCTTTATTTGTACATACTATGTAATGAAAAACCAAAAGTTTTATAAAGACTGTACGTTTATCTCTAATAATAAAACACAGAAAATAAAGAACTAATTTAGTAAAATGATGCAGAATTTTCTTACTGTTGCTGCACTGCTGTCTTGCCCCTCTCCAGTCGTAGCCCCCTTCCACCCAGCAGCTGCTGCGTCCCTTCACACCCGGACACTCACTAGGTTTGGGGAAAGCACCCAAAGTTGTTGGAGTGTAATCCCGGTTATAATACACCCCAGGAGTGGGCACGGTGCCACTGAAACCCCCTACACTGGAATATCCAGAGAGCAGAGTGGTGGTGTTAGCTGGAGCTCCCACCATTGAGCGGCTCAGGATATCGCTGATGCCATGTGGTGTACCCGCCTGCAGCTGGGCATTTAGATTACCAGGGCTGAGCTTGTAGAAGCTGTTGGGCACAGAATACTGGCACATGGATGTCTTGATGTCTGTCGGGAACTGGTTTAAGCTGTTGTTGAATAGAAAAGACCCGGACAAGTTGGGCTCCATGGGAACCAGTGTGTGTCCTCCGTCTCTGTCCAGTAATGATGGATCCAGGATGAAATGCTTAGTATTTAGAGGCCAGCATGAAAAGCCAGCTTTGGTCTGATCCACTTTGGAAAATGTCCTCCAGAGCAAGTCGGAGAACTTCCTGATATTTTTTGTAATGTTTTTTAAAATTTCTTCTCCTCAACTTTCACCTGTTTTGTTCCATACTTTGTGCAGCAACTCCAAAGTCAACACCACACGTCTTACCACCTTTAACCTTTACTCTTAGTCGCTGCAGATAAATGCCCTGAAAGACAGCTCGCCGCTCTCAGATCATAAAAACCAGCTACCTTGCACAGATGTGGCACTCTTTTCATAATGATGACTGGTGTTATTCTGCTGGGCCTCGACTGGACAAGGGTGTAGCATGCAGAGGGCCTGATTGGTTCCCATCAGGACGCCAGCTCCGGATTGGTTGGTGGCAAATTAATGACTTTTTGAAATGGCAGGGTGGGAATAAGTGATTTTTGATGGCCTCCCTGCCCTGTGTGCGAAGCAGCAGCTACACATTGGAGTGGAAAGAGATGGGGCTTTAGAAGGCTGTCATGGACGTTGGGTTGATTTTGATTGCAGAACTGTGAGCTACAAATAGTGACTTAATGGAGAATTGGTGGAACAGCTTTTATACCGAGCTTGTTATTCTGCTTCATGATGGACATCATGAGGGTTTCTGCTTCATTTTGTCCTTGTGGATTACCATTAGATAGATAGATAGATAGATAGATAGATAGATAGATAGATAGATAGATAGATAGATAGATAGATAGATAGATAGACAGACAGACGGATGGACTGACAGGTGGATAGACAGGCAGGCAGACAGGCAGAAAGACAGACAGATAAATACATGGACTGATAGGTGGAGAGACAGACAGTGTGTCTCTTCTTATTTGCACACATTCTGTCTACACAAGAGCATCTATCTATCTATCTATCTATCTATCTATCTATCTGCATATATATATATATATATATATATATATATATATATATATATATAGATTATATAGATATATTCAATGTATCCACTCTACACTTACCAGATTTTTTTTTTTCAAAGCTGACAACAGTGTTTGTTTTTGGCCAGCAGGGGACACCACATCACAAATAAGCTCACCAGTCCCAACTCAATAACACTCTAACACTGACCTGGGTTAAAGAGCCTTCAAGTAATATCCAGATTTCACTTATGCCGTTTGTGTGTTTGATGAATTTATTGTTTAAGTTTACGAAAAAAAAAGACTTTGTTATAATCAGCTCGGTGGCTTAGTGGTTAGCACTGCTGCCCCACAACAAGAAGGCCTGGGTTTGATTCCCAGGTCTTACTGGGTGGAGTTTACATGTTCTTGTGTAGGTTTACTCCAGTTTCCTTTTACAGTACAAAAACATGTATGTTAGATTGGTTGGTGATTCCAAATTGCCCATACTAGTCAGTGTGTGTGGGGGGCCCTGTGATGGACTGGTGACCTGTCCAGGGTGTATGCCTCCTGCATTTCGCCGTTTCAGAGACAGGTGGGATAGACTGCAGATGACCTGAAATTAGAGAATAAGCGGCTATAGAAGATAAATAAACGAATTTAATATAATGTCAGTATTAGTAAGTCTTGCTGGGTGTGTTGCCCTGCCAGGCCACCGGAGGGCAACTGCGAGACATTCTGCTTCCATGTTGTAGACTATGCGCTCAGTGTTTGTTAATGTTGTCTGTGTCTTGTCATTGGTTGATTGTTCCCTCATTGTGTTTGTGTATTTATACCCCTGTGTTTCAGTTGGTCTTCCTTTGTTGCTTGTCACAGTTGGTGTTTATGTTTATGTCTCTGTCTCATGTTGCAGGTATCTTTTATGTTCATGTTCAAGTTACATCAGGTGTCAGGTCAAATTATAATAAATTTCTTGTTTTTGGTTTTTTTTTTATGTTCTTTGATTTGTTTTACTTTTTTAAAATAAATTGTTAAATAACGGCACCTTGTATCCAAATCAATTTCCCGACTCGTGACACATGCCGTATACAGCCTTTTTCCCTAATCTGTAAGTATATCTCTATCTATCTATCTATCTATCTATCTATATATATATATATCGATATATATATATATATATATATATATATATATATATATATATATATATATATAGACATACATAAATTTTTTGTATTAGCCTTATGATCAGGCTTAATGGCTCACACTCCATGTGTCTCCTCGTTAGCGTTTCTATTTATATACAGGATTTATAATGTTCTTGAGCTGTTTGTGGTATACAGAATTATTAGGCAAATGAGTATTTTGACCACATCATCCTCTTTATGCATGTTGTCTTACTCCAAGCTGTATAGGCTCGAAAGCCTACTACCAATTAAGCATATTAGGTGATGTGCATCTCAGTAATGAGAATGAGGTGTGGTCTAATGACATCAACACCCTATATCAGGTGTGCATAATTATTAGGCAACTTCCTTTCCTTTGGCAAAATGGGTCAAAAGAAGGACTTGACAGGCTCCGAAAAGTCAAAAAGAGTGAGATGTGAGAT
>VCAZ01000039.1:3213555-3226055 GCA_005784505.1 Bagarius yarrelli
ATAAATTATGGCAATTTACATCTAATCTAACCAAAATACATTCCCCTGTGGTTATACAGATGCAATATTTGAAAGGTGTACGTCGGGGATTTGTAAATGTTTTTAATCACATTTTTTAATAGCTGACTGATGTAACCTGATTGTAAACACTTTCTTTGGATCATTTATTTATTCACGTTATATATTTTTTACTAGAAACATCCGCTGATAGAAACCTAAAAAGAAGTTTAGTAAATGAGTGTTAAGTTGTCAAATTGCTCGAATTTATTTGTTTAAACTCACAACCAGTCTATTGGACCAACGCCTTAACCACTAAGACACCACTTTCTTGCTCATGTTCCAGACACGTGAATGAAGGAGTACTTTAGGTAAATGCGTATTTGATGATGTCACATGACACGTCCTAACCCAAATCTTTAGTAATTGAAAAAAAAAAAAAAATGCAGGCTATTTCGAATCATAATATCATGGACTTTACTTGATTTTGTTCAAATTACATAGAAGAACAAATTTACTCTAAAGCATTAGGGCATTTTTTGCCTTTATTTATAGGACAGATTAGAGATGAAATGGGGGTGAAAAGAGGAGGGGTGGGACTGGAAGGTGACCCGAGCCAGAGTCGAACCCGGGTCGCCAGGGCGCAACGGCTCACGTTGACGGGTCTCAATTGTGTTGTTCAAAATTTAGGATGTTTTATAAACAAATCTGGGTCCATTTTTTTACTTCTCTGGTCCATTAAAAACGTCACAATACCCATAATATCATCATCATCATCATCATCATTATTATCATTATTTTTATCCTTTTACACACAAACACAGCAAATTAAGCAGATCTAGAGCAAATTTAACAACCCAAAGTTGTTGAACTTGTTTTTCACACAGCACAGGGTGTGATGAAACAAAAAGCTTCCGATTTACAATAAAAACCCAACCAACCTTTCATACCTCACGTGTCTTAAATTTTTTAGAGACCCTCACACAAAATGCTGATCGGTCACCTTACGTTAGAACGGATAACAGATCTTCAGATCTTTTCCACCTCGAATCTTAAAGTCGGGTGTCTCTAAAAATAGACTCTCTCATAAAAGGTGAATAATGATAATGACAGAACTTCAGGATGACGATTACATTCATTATTTCACCAATTTTTTGTGCTACAAAAGATCAAATAAACAAACAAAATTTATATTTATTTATTATATTTTCCAATTGTTACAACATAGATATATATTTTACCCACAATTACACAGTTGACTTAATCATGCACACCCGAAGCAGAGAGGCAGAAGGGAAAATAATAATCAAATGAAATAAAATAAAATAAATTAAAATAAATAAACAAACAAACAAAAACTTTTTTACTTCTAACTACTTCTATTATGGTTCATATTCAATGAAATAATTTTCTTATTTCTGCTTAAGCCTAAGAACTATTTTTATTTACAGAAATCTTATTAGGACTTGATCAGGACTGAACTAAAAACCAAAATGATGTCACGAATTTATCATAAATAAGCAGATTTAGAAAATTGATACTGATTGATAAGTAGGTCCTTCTGCTAGTTAGTTTAGTGGTTCAAAATTACACCAAAATTTAGCTGGTTATAAACAACACGTGGGGGAATCTTCTAGAACAGACATGGATTTGAGATCACCAATTATTTTGACTATAGAAACATAGAAACCTCTGTATGAGGTACAAATATTATAGGTTGTGTCTACTATCATATGAGTAACTATCATTTAGCGATAAACACTGGCACAACCAAAAAAAAAAAATTTGACCTCTAGGAAAATGTGTTAAAATCGGTGTCATATCATAAATACATCGGATCTTATGACATTCTGAGGAAAAGCACCACCCCTTTTTAATGAAAATGAAACAGATTTTCTACAGTTTTAGCTACTGACAGCTTCAGTTGAAGGAATGAAGTAATGAGAAGACAGAACAGAAATGAAACTCACAGAAAGGAGGCCTGGATTATATCTTGCACAATCCTGACCGAAGAGCTTCTAGTCGTACTGGATATACCGAGAGATCGTGAAGTCTGAAATCACACTGGAAATCTGTAAGTTTGTCTGGAATTAAAAACCAGTTTTATACACAGAAAGTAAATTTTCTATATGTAAATATAGAAAATTCAGGATTTTATATATATTTTGTATATAAGAAAATTCGAATCTATTTGTAGGTTCATGTTTACATGTGTAATATTGATTATTATTACTGTTTCTTTTAAAGTTATATGTTGGCGCATTTCACCCCTATTGATAGGACAGAATTAAACCAGGGAAAAAAGAAAGGGGTGGGACAGGAAATGTCCCAAGTCGGAATCAAACCCGAGTCGCCGAAGCTTTAACACACTACCACGTTAACTGTTTCTTGTTGAAGCTCGGATTTTTTTCTTATGTCCAACCTTCTTCGTTGAAGCGGGTTATCAGACGACACTCCAAGGAATTTGATCTGAAGTGTTACAAAAGCGTTTGTACAAGTCTGGGCGTGTACAAGCTTAAGTGTGAACTATCATTACAACAACAAAAAAAGAGAGAGATAAACAAAATACTTCAAAGCTTCAAACTTTATGTACATAGAAAGAAAAAAATACTCATGTTATACTCATGTTATTACTATATAATATATTATAATATTACGATATGTAAAATATCTATAAAAATTAACAGCTCATCTATAAATGCTGGTTTTGTAGATAATATTTAATCCTGCCATTACTGATCAATCTTTCAAAAATAATCTGTAAACTAAAATACTGGTGTTACAAAATCACTGCAGGCTGAGCTTGTTCTGGTGCCAGTATTCTTTTCCCACAACCCCGAGAGCTGAATAGAAGATTGTTTGGACTTGTTTGAACAGATCTGAAGTTTCAGCCTAAGTTTTTTTTTTTGTTTTTTTTTTTAGCTAGAGCACTTAAGCGATGCTGTACAAGCAGCAAAGCTAACATCGTGGAATATCCAAGCAAAATACTACAGATGACTTCATTCCTGACTGAGGAATTCTTTTTCCATAATAGGCTCTTTGGCCCAGCCTCTTTCGTCTCTTGTTCCTTTCTGTTGTGGAGGATTAATGGCTGAGGTCGATGAATTTGGGAGTAATGCTGTACTACCTTCTAGTCGTCGACTTCAACGTTTTCTTCTTGTGAACTCGTTCAGCGTGATCAGCGGCGTGTCAGGGTGACAACAGTTTCCTAAAAAAAAAAGAAAGAAATGAGTGAGTATACTTTAATTCTGTACTACAATCCAAGAATATAGCCTATTCTTTAATTTAGGGCAGTGTGAATTCTTTGGGTGCGTATGTATGCCAGGTCTCCGAACACAACCCTGAGGTGTCCCTATAATGCGGTGTTTGTAGAACGTAGCCTTTTTCTTTGTCCTGACTATTTCGTGTCATTAAAACAATAATAAACACCGATGAACTAAACATTTCTAGCTTTGTAAAACCATAAACTAGCACAACTACTATATAGACTAATCTAGATCCTTTTAGTGTTTAAGTTCAATACATCATATTGCTACTACCAAATGAAAAGTATTTACGTATTTACTTCACCACAAAACAAAAGGAAGGCATCAAGTAAAAGAGCTGTTAAAAATACTAATATCAATGCTGTTAGCATGATTAGTAACATTAGCTTTTTGAACTAAGTTGTTTATACTGTATTTTTTTTTTTTTTTACACGATTGCTAAAATTGATATTTATCTTCTTTCAAAACACCCTAGAGGATAAATTCACCCAAAGTGCTAATGTTTGTAACAAGAAACCCGACTCTATTATTATTAGCATACTGAGCATTTTACTAAACATTTGATACTATTATTATCTATTATTGTCTAAAAAAAAAAAAAAAAGCCAATGTTGCTAAACGGGGACAAGATTAACCAAATCTTAAAGATTTTAGAAAAGATTAGCATGATTAGAAACATTAGCATTTTAGTCTAAATGTCCTTTAAAGGTTTGGTAATATTTATATTCACTTTGCTTTGAAGCAACTTAGAGGAAAAATGTAGGCAAAATTGATATTAGCATGGGTTAGCATTTTTTTAGGAAATGATGCTAACAGAGAATAGAATCTGTTAGCCATGATAAGCATGGAAATGACATATATATATGGAATATTTGACCGAGCAGTTAATATGTTTTTTTAGTTTGGTGAAATTCATGCTTATTAAGAATACCTTTTTATTCAGGCAAAAATAATGTGTGCTAATGTTGCTAACAGTAAACAGACCCAATAAAATGAACTTACTTTACCCGAGGCTAATGTTGCTAACAGGAAACAAACTCGTTTAGCAACGTTAGCATTTTACTAAGCAGTATACAGTTAACTATGGTTTAATTTTCTTGGTTACATTAATTGTTAAAAAAAAATTATGTTTAAAATATGTCAGAGATATAAAAATAAAGTTTTTAATTAGCATAATTAGCGACACTTTAAAATGTTTGACTGAGTTTATGTTTTCCTTTGACACACAGTTTGGCCTGTTATTTACCTCACATAATATCTGAGTGAAAGAACAAAAATGCAAATGTTGCTGAAGAGAAAACAAACAATTGCAGCTACTAGGGACTTAATAATGGACTTAAACTTTCTTTTTTTAAAAGAATAGAAAACTATTTAATTCTTCTCCACCAAATGCTGGTGTGTCATGATTTACACGAATCCCTTAGATTCTCACACCCCCTGTATTCCTTTATTTTCAGAGAAACATGGTCGTGTATGCGGGAGGCGCTGCTTGGGTCCCATGAAATTCCTCCCTGTGGTGGAGGGAAATGCAGGACATCTAGCCTCCAGGGACATGACATCCTGCACAGACAGACTTGTTTATCTTTGCCGTGCTGTAAAAATCAACGAGAAGGTCAGGATACGAATGGAAAATGGGCTCCTGTCTCAAGAAGGACGCAGAGCTGTCAGGATCGGCTTTACGAATGCCTCGCCTCTTAGCGCTGGACAGGGCCTAAGGGACAGCCTGCCGTCTTGCGTTGTGCCTCTGCCTGAATACCTGTGCCTGCCTGGTGCGCAGATCGAGTTCTGGATCAATTATGCGTTTTTTGTTATTATCCGAGCAAGCGATCGAAAGAAATATTACATGAAAGCTGAAGGACTGAATCTCCATGAGCCGCTGTTTGTTTTCTTTGATTTTTGCGGAAGCATGAGTACAGTGCGTCTTCTGGGTAATTATTGCAAGCGTTTTTTCCATTTGAGTAGATGCTTAACTACAACAACTACATTTCTTTCTTTTTTTTCTAATATTTATGCTGTTGTTGTTTTTTTGCTTAATTATGATGACATCCTTCTTTAATTGTGCACTGGCAAAATGTATAATTTAATTAACAATTAAATCAATTCTACGCTACAGGTTCGAGGAAGGGGGATCGAACGTCCTGCTCCTCAGCATCATCTGACGCAAGAGGAAGTGAAGAGCAAGCACTTAATGACAACCTCCTCAACTTCAGTCTCCTCGCTGATGATAATGCAAATTCAGGTGGGTTCATTTGTGATTTTATTGGTCAATGACAGGTCTAGTGATTGATTATATGCCCTGCGTGTACGAGCAGGGTTTAAATAAGCTGCCCCCCAAACCATCACAGTCTCAGGTCATCAGTTATTAAGCATTTATACGTGTAGATGATTGTTTGGCTTATATATTTTAGCTGGCCGAAGATTGGTGTAGCTTTACATTTACATTTATGGCATTCGATTTATGGCACCCTTATCCAGAGAGACTTAGGGGCCATAAACATTACAAAAAATTCAACCTTGAAACACAAAAAGAACCAAAAAGTGATTATAACCATAAGATGACTTAATTATAAGTTAATAACTCAGAAAGGTTAAATCAGGTATAAACACACTATAACTGCATTCAATTATCATTTAGTTTTTTGTAAACTTTAGTAAAATTTTAACTCAAAACGTGACGGAATGTCAGACAAGGTTGGCTGCTCACCTAGTGTAAATTTAAAGTGTACACTTTAGGTCAAAGTTGAATTCTGTTTTTTATTTTGAACTATTTTTGTTGGCTGTGTTTTGATAAGGGACAGCTGCGGTGTTGTGTTAGACTTGTTTGACAAGTATCTGATTGTATCTTTTATTATGTTGTTTTTTTATTAGACCAAACAGTTTTTAGGGAAGCTCCAACATGGCAAGTTAACCCCGCATGGTCACACACACGTCCTCTGGTATCGACTCAAGGATCAAGTCGAAGTGCACACAGACAGACTGCAGACAACAGAGGTTTAAAGAGAAGGCATCCGTTTTCAGTGGTAAGCTATCATGATTTTGCATATGTATGAGTTGGTCTGGAAAAACCAGCATGTTACGGTGTCTAAAAAAATTGGGGTTTGGCCAAATTATGTTTTTGGACTCTGGCCCATGTTATCTTTCAGCAAGGATCATGTTTTAGCCAAGAACCTGGTGTAAATTGAGTCAGACTTAAGTCGCCCTTATCCAAAGCAACTTACATTTATCTCTTCTATCCAATAAGCAGTTACGGGTTAAGGGCCTTGCTCAGGGGGGCAGCAGTGATAACTGGAATCGAACCCAGCACAAACTTGAGCAAGTTCATTTGTAAACAGAAAATATTCATGACATGACATGTATTCTGACATTTGTCTTTGTAACTCTTGCAGGTAAACATGATTAAAAATAGTATATAATATAGATATTATTGCTTTAGCATCGATATCATAATGTGTGCAGCGGCAATAGTCACTTTACAGGATATGCAATGTCAGGCGTAGATGATATCAAATAATCTATCAAATAAAATAGGAAAAATATAATCGTCGATATATAAAATATAACGATAATGATTATCATTTTTTTTATTATATTTGAAATCCCTACATTCTAAAATAATAAATACCAGATAGATAATTTTTTTTTCATATAGCAATATATTTAACAGAAAAATAAAATGTAGTGTCGCACAAAAGTAAGTACACCCCTTTAATTTCACATTAACCCAGTTTCCGATCTTCTTGTAGCCTAACTCATCTTTGTGGAGAATAACAATTCTATTCCTTAAATCCTCTGAGAGTTCTTTGTCATGAGATGCCATGTTGACTTTGCATGGTCAATCGCTGTACAGCTGTTATCACTTAGGGGTGTACTCACTTTTTGACAATAATAGCTGTATATTGAGTAAATCTATACTGTTATACAAGCTGCACATTGACTACTCTAATATATATCCAAGTTTCATTTCTATAGTATCGTCCTTTGAGAAGATACACTAAAATGTTTGCTGAAATTAGAGGGGTGTACTAACTTTTGTGACATACTGTATATATAGTGATGGTAATTGGTGGTTTACTAATTACATGTGTTATTTTTCCTTTCTTACCACTAGGAAAACACGGATGTTACGTCGTTGCTGAGAGTATTTCAACTGCAGTATCTCAGCTCTAATGAGGTACACGTGATCATCCGGAGGACGAGGCTTCTCCGGAGTGCGCTTGATGCTTTATCCAACCGGAACTTCTCCTGGACTAAACAACCTTACATTGAGTTTGCAGGCGAGGAGGCTTTCGACAACGGTGGTCCGAAGAGGGAGTTTTTTAGGTGGGTTAAATGACCTAAGGAGGATAAAAGGAGGTCCATAAGTGAGAGGAATGTTGATGTTGGTGAGGAATGTTGGGTGTTGGCTGTATGAGGAAGAGGACTGACAGCAATTATCTTTAAGTGTGTTATGGTGTGCTATGACTGAGGGGTTTGAAAAGGTCTGGTAGATGGTTTCAGATGTTTAGGAGAATGCGTTATGCTTCCTAGGTGGCTTCCACTAAAAGTTAGTGGTTGGTATCTGGCAAAAATAATCTAATTAGCAGTTATGTGGTTAATGTTGAGTTCACACTGCCTGATTTTAGCCTCGATTTTCATTCGCCGACACATTTTGTGAAATTGCAGGCAAATGCCCAGAAATCTGAGGCAAGTCACACGAGTGACAATTAGAAAGTAGTCAAAGAATTATCAAAGAAGAGGTTTGAGAATTGCAGAGGTGTTGCAGACGCCCCTAAAATATTTGCCGGAGGATCTCAAGATCGGCAAGCACGGATTTGGTTCTGAGAAAGACTCCTTCTTGGTCTATTTGGATCCAAGAAAGTAGGAAATAGGAAAGTGGCGTACAAACCATTTTTATCGCGGACGTCTTGCAGGCTACCATTTTAAAAACAAATCAAATCAAAGTGCACAAAGACAGACTGCAGACAACAGAGGTTTAAAGAGAAGGCATCCGTTTTCAGTGGTAAGCTATCATGATTTGGCATATGTATGAGTTGGTCTGGAAAAACCAGCATGTTACGGTGTCTAAAAAAAATTGGGGTTTGGACAAATTATGTTTTTGGACTCTGGCCCATGTTATCTTTCAGCAAGGATCATGTTTTAGCCAAGAACCTGGTGTAAATTAAGTCAGACTTAAGTCTCCCTTATCCAAAGGATTTTTATTGCGAACGTCTTGCAGGCTGCCGTTTTAATAACATTTTAATTAGTGACCTTTGTTATTTCCTTATCACTTCTCGCTTGCGTTTGGTTGTGACCAAATCGTCTCCGATTCTTTCTATTGCAAAGTCATAAAGTGTGTGACCTTCTGTCGCCGACCCATTGTGCAATCTGAATGCAGCAGCATCTAAATGTTACCCAGATAGCCGTGCAGTGTGAAATCTGAAGATCTTGTGGAGTGTGAACAAAACCCAACTACGTATTTGTATAATTAATAAGAATGTAATAAGGGGCATCCGCAAAATGCTATGAATGTAAACTAGGAATTTATTTGTCTTTATTAGGTTGTGTAACTATTTGCAAAATAACTAAAATGCTAAATAGATTTTTCGGAAAATAAAGTGTTTTTTCCAATACATTTCTTTTAGGCTTCTGATGATGGAGGTGCAAAGCAGTCTGGGTATTTTCGAAGGCAGTCCAAAACACTTATTTTTCACTTACGACCAGATTGCACTTCAGCAGCGTAAATACGAGCAAGCCGGAAAGCTGGTAGCCTGGTCTTTAGTTCATGGAGGACCAGGACTCAAAGCTTTAGACCCTCATCTTTACCAGCTCATGTGTGGCGTACAGATGGAACTATCAGACTTTGATTGGCGTCTCATACCAGATGCCGACGTCCAAAGAAAAGCGCAAAAGGTTTTTTTTTTTTTTGTCTGTATGATAAACAGGTCATATGCGTGCCTTTATGCATATTTTTTTCTTCATGCTTTTCTCTTCCGTGTATTCTCAGATCTTATCTTGCACAACAGCTGAACATCTTTGTGCGCTGCAAAGCGATTTAGGAGACTGGATCAGCGATTGTGGATTCCCAGGCATCTATGGAACAAATATTTGCATTCAAGATGTTCCTAAGATTTACTCCTACGTTGTGAGGCACTTTATTTATCTCAGGTATGATGTATGGCCAGAACTTTGAAGCTGTAATAAAACTTTGAAATCATTTTCCGCAGGGTTTTGATTCAGTTTAGTTCCAGCTTAAATCACATAGGTGGGTAGACCAGCCAAAAGTTTTACTTAAGTACAAGTACAACTACTAAATAAACTAAATTACTCAAGTAACAGTAAAAGTATTAATGAATAAAGTGACTTGAATAAGAGTAATAAAAAGTATAAAATGATAAGATTACTCATATTACTTTGGATCTGATTGAATGAAGGAAAAATCCTGACTCTAGAAAAAAAATGATAACAGTCGAATACATAAAAATACACATAACAAAAGAGGAAAAAAGAAGTGAATGTGTGGGATTTTATAGTAACCTACGGTAAGATTAAAGTGTCCAACGTTACAGAATCCCTCTCAAATAGTCATTATCATAAAACTTACTGTAACATGTTTTCTCAGGTTGGAGCAGAAATGTCTTGTACGCTGATATAATCACCTGTTTTGGTTGCATAGAAAGCATCGCATTTTGTACCCGTTTGTTTTTTTTCTTAGAGTGAAAAAATCTATTGAATGTGAGATGTGTGTTTCGGTCGCTACTGATATTCTCGCTTCTTCTTTCTCTTTTTCTATGCTTAAAAAATCGAGTGTGTTTCATGTACGTACTTCAGATGACCGCAGTCTATCGTGAGACTCGTCGTCTTATTATACGTAAAAAGATGGAAGCGAATTATTACAACTACATTTGCGTTATTCAAATTTAACAGAAACGGAGGAACGCCATAAGATTTAACGAAGAAAAAGTAAATTTCTGCAATTAAAAATTAACTTAAGTGAGAGTAAAAGTAAGGACAGTTAATCCTACTCTTAAAAGGACATTTTAACAAAAAATCCACTTGAGTGAATGTAACGAAGTAAATATAACGTGTTACTACCCACCTCTAATCAGCAGATGGCATGTTTATTTCGGAAGCATTATTCCATTCATCACAATTCCAGTCAATTTCATTTACACATTTAAGCATTTCTTGGTAAATTCTCGAATCTGATTAGTCAGAAGGTTTCGAATCATTTTCTAGTTACACAGCAACAGTTTGTTACCATTCTTGTTGTTTGTGTAACAGTTACAAGCTGCATTGCTGTCTTTAATAGAGAGAAAAAGTCTGTTTATAGCAGCTGTAACATAAGCAATCAAAGAAAATGAACTGATAAGCAGATAAAATGTTTAATTTTGTGGTTTAAACCACTGGAAAATCGTATTGGAACACTACAGGACTTGCTGTTACAGGGAATGCAATGTCAACGTTCTATTATTTTATATCTTCAGGGTTTCGAATATGATCAACCAATTCACCGAAGGCTTGAACTCCTGCGGAAAGCTGTGGGACGTGGTAAAAGCCAACTGGATCGATTTTATGCCTATTTTCACCAAAACAAACGAACGGATATCCCGATCATCATTTGGTTCCCTGTTTGAAATCAGCTGGAGTGCCGAAGGTACCAAAAGGAGAGTGGAGGAAGAGGAGACCATCTACTGCTGGGATCTGGTGCTGAAAATGATCGAGGGTAAGCATCATCTTACAACATACCAGAGCCAAAGAGTTTTCATTTAAGCATGAAGTGATGCTATGATGTCATTTTGGCTGCATCCTGTCACATGCACAAGGCTCACAGCTGGCATTGTGAGCGCACCGGAAACAGAACAATAAGCCATGTTTGATTAATCTTTCCACAGAACAAGAAACAGAACTGCGCTTCCAAGAACTGCTTGTTTTTATCACCGCTTCAGATGAGGTTCCAGTGCTGGAAAAACTTAGCATTCACTTCTACCAGCCTGAGAGAAGAGGTTGTCGCCTACCTCACGCGTCCACGTGCATGATGGGGCTTTTTCTTCCTCGGGGAGTGAAGAGTCAAGCCGAACTCAACCAGATGCTGCTGAGAGCAGTTAGAGACTCGAGTGGGTTTGGAAAATTATAGGATTGGATTCAGTTGTAATTTATGTCCACTATGAAAAGCACGAACTCACAAGCCTTGTGAGAACTTCCTGTTATTGTGAGAAGAGGAACATAAATTAAATGGATGGAGAAACATGTGTTAGAGGAGAATGTCAACAAAAAGAGAGAAACAGAGAAAGGACGCAGAGTTGGAGGTGGCAGAGCTAATGATGTTGAGGTTTTCTTTGGTAGTGAGAAGGTGGGACTGGACTAGGAAAGAGCACATCAGAGGGACGGCTCATGTTGGACATTTCGGACACAATGTCAAAGAGAAGAGATGGAGATGTACAAAGGAGAGAAAATGGAAATATCGGTAGGAGGATGTTGGACATGGACCTGCAGGCAGAAAGTAAAGAGAAGAAGGCCAAAGAGGAGGTATATGGACGTGATACATTAGGGTAGGGCTAACAACTGGGTGCAGATGATTCACTGTGGCGCCCCCTAAAGGGAACAGCCGAAAGAAGAGGAAGAAGATTAAAAATAGCTATTTTTTTATAAAGACATCAACACTAAAATGTAATATATATAAATGGTTTTCTGTAAAATATGTATCTGTGTGTATAATTATGTTGAAAATGATGTATATATTTATAAATACCTGAATAAATATAAATCTGTGTGACCTTAATAATGTGCCAATAATAAAAAAAAAAAAGAATTTATATGACTAACTTATTAAAATCTTGTTGAATTTATTTCAAATCCATTGAATATATAAAAATATAAAAAGAATAACAAGAATATTTATATGTCATATGTACTGGACATGAGGGGATGTCCTAATAAAGCATTAGTAATAGTTCAGCTGTCCCATAACACAGACTGTCACAGTTTCTGAAGCAGGTTGTCTACTGTGTTGTTTTATTCTATATATTTATGGACATTTTATCATTTACAAATAATAAAAAATACCTAATTGTTGCTTTTTTTTTGTTGTTGTTGCTAAAATTCATTTCCTCTTTTTGATTTAATAGATGACATGACAGGGATTGTAAAAAAATGTTTACAAAGAAAAATGCGTTAAATTCGACCTGTGAACCTCATCTGTTCGTTAGCTACAACAGAAAAAAACGTATAAAAGTGATTCTATGAAATAAAACATAACCG
>VCAZ01000039.1:3231055-3301055 GCA_005784505.1 Bagarius yarrelli
GTTCTGTGAGCGAATAGAATGGAAGAATAGAATACGTTCATTGTCATTGTCATTACTTAAGTATGAATAGTATTTTTAAATGTACTTAAGTGTTGGAAGTTAAAGTACAAGTAAATGCAAAATAAAAAAGGAAAAAAATATTATAAAAATTTGTTCCCCTGGTTGGTGGGTTGAGGTACCGACACCCGCATGCAGGTTCGATTCCAGCTCAGGCCTTTTCTGGTTCCACTTCTCTCTATCTCCCTCTTTTTTATACCTCTGTCCTATCAATAAAGGTAAAAAATGCCCCCAAAAATCTTTAAAAATGTTTTTTCCCCTCTTAGGAAATTCTTCATCTCTTCATCGATGGCTAGAGCAGTCGGTCGCTCCATGGCAGCCATGGCAGCTATGGAGAGACACCTATTTCTGGCATGTAAAATAATGGCTGAACACAATCAACAAACAATTATGCATGTGTGCAAAATGGATGACACACCCATCAAAATCTCAGAAAATATAAAAAGAACCACAAGTAATTATATGCCTTGCAGAATGAGGTGGAAAGTGAAAGGGGAAGATAAAAAGGCCAAAAAACCTTTGTTCCTGATAAAATCTGGGCAACAATGGGGGGTCAGGGGGCTCAGTGGTTAAGGTGTTGAACTGCTAACTGGATGATTGTCGGTCTGATTCCCAGCACCACCAAATTACAGCTGAGAATGGTCCTTAACCCACAATCAGCCAAATGTGAGCAGATTCATGTTTTGAGCATTTAGAGAAGAAAACAGGTTTTATGGTATGTGGCCTGGTCCTGCCCAGAGATGTGATACTGATCAGTGTTTTTTTTTCTTTCAAGTGTATTTTAACTGATAGTAAACAGTCTTTTGTTGCACACTGAGTTCATACTCACTTCTTTACACTTTTGTCTTGGAAAGTTCATATATTATAGTCCTGTATTATTTGTAAAATATCTAATTACATTGGTGGGAAGTGGTGGCTCATGGTTAAGGTGTTGGATTACCAACCTGAAGGTTGTGGGTTCAATTCCCAGCTCCAGCAAGCCCCTGAGCAAGGCCATTAACCCTCAGTTGTGAGTAGCTCTGGATAAGGGGTGTCTGCCAAAGATAAGGGTGTCTGCCAAATGCTGTAAATTACCAGTAAGAGTAAGGTTTTAGTAACAGTGTTTTGAATTGATCTAACATGTGTTTCCTAGGCAGTGGATTCATCATCTGGGGCCAACGTTTGATTTTGACTAAAGCAAATATGTTGCTGACTACAAATATGTTGGTTTTGACCTGGAAGTTTAAGTCTTAAGATGGTGATGAGAAATGGTGATTTGTTTTATATTTTATATGTGTTAGTAAAATCTGCAAAAAAAACCCCCCAAAAAAACAACTTACATTTATTTATATTTGTGTTTAACTATGGAGTTGAGGTTTAACTACCTTGCTCAGGAGCCTAGCAGTGGTAGTTTGCTTCTAATCAGTAGTCTACCACCTTAAACACAGAGCTACCACTTAACTGACAGACAACTAAAATACCCACCGGGTAGAATTATAGTGAACGGTAAAGCATTTCACATTAAATCAAGCTTGTGTGATATTTGTGATCATGTGATCATTAGGTAAAGCTACACATGATAGCTGATTACGTTTATGTCATTTGCCAGACACCCTTTTTATGGAAGACCTGGGTTTGATTTCCAGCACCACTAAGCCATCACTGTTGGCCCCCTGAGCAAGGCCCTTAATTTGCTGAGTTGTATAAAAGAGATAAATGTAAGTAAAGTAACTCTAACGCCATGAATGTAAATGTAAATTATGTATTTTCTGTAACAATAAGAAAAATAATATTTACTAATAACTGAACAGTCGAACATACACAGTCCCTATTTAAGTTACACAATGTACAAAAAAGAGTACACTGTTCTATATAACACATAAAGACTTGCATATGTCTTGTAATTCAGTTTAAAGTGTGTAAGTTTATGGGCAGAACTCGTCTGTAATTTGTCTGTAATATTTCACTTGTTTTCTCAGCTGTTAGTCATATCAGCCGCTAATGGTGACTAAAGGTGAAGCCAAAGAAAGGTTTCCTGGATGTGTAAAAATGAAACTAAATGTACTATATAACCTTGCAAGCTATCCATTATAACATCAGGCTACATAAAAAAAATGTATTATAGTGCATAAATTTTAATTCTTTATTTTAACCAAGAAGTTATTCCTGGATTATCGACCAGGTTAAGTTTATAGCATGTTTCGGGTAAATTTACCTAATGATAAGAAATGATTGACTCCTGTCATACTAGTTACAAGCTTGTAAACAGGTTTGTGAACAAGGTTTTACTAAAACATGTTTTCTACATACTTAACTGACATGAAACATCATTGTTTGTTTATTGTTTGTTGCTTCTTTGACAAATTGTTTCAATACTGTTTCGCTAAATAGTTTGGATTGTGCTAATTTATTTATTTTCGTCTATGACCCTGACTAAAGCTTTTTAAAACTTTGTCCCAAAGTTGTGATTTCAGCTTCATAGTCGATTTGTATTCTAATAAACTCTAAAAGCTTGCAGGAATATGTGTATTAATATAAGGATCACACAACTATTTTTTTTTTTTTTCACACAGATAGCAGCCATTTATCTGTTTACAACGTCTGATATCATTCACATGTCTCGGTCTCTGCTTTAAAGTGAAACTAACCTGGTAATACAATAACCGATAAACAACTCGATAAAGAAGAAGCACACGAAACAGTGGATAGGTTAAATCGAGTCATCAATCTTTTTAACCCTATGTTAAATTGCAACATAAGAAAAAGTTCGGTATAATCATATCCACAGTGTATTGCAAATTTAAAAAAAAAACTAAATTGGGCTGTTTGTATACTTTTAGAGACAACTATGTATTTCTTTCTATTTCTAAAATGTTCAATAAAATGTATTCATTGTGTCCATAAATCCAGCTCACAGGTTCTTACATGATTCAAAATGAAACCGAAACGACATAAATCAATAATGCGGCAATACACATCTAGCTCATATAACGTTTTTACTCTTTTACTGGGGTCAAAAATGAATAGATAACTTTTATTAAGGGCCAAAGACTAGGATCAGGATCAACAATTTACCCAATCTCAGATTATTAAACCTGTGGAAAAGTTATTTCCGTCCCATTTTTAGGCTCCCACTTCCTTCATTTACATTGACATTTACATGCAACTCAGCAATTCAGGTTTGAGAGTCTTGATCAGGGGTCCATCAGTGGTAAATTGGTGGTGCTGGGAATGAACCGCTAGGAATAAATCGCTGCTCTACCACTTCCCCCGTACCACTACTCACTTCTAAGTGAAAGTTATACTATTAGAGTGCTGTGAAATTGTAGGGCTCTTACGCAGAATTATAGGTAATTATAAAAAGAGTTCACACTAAACATTGTGGTCATTAATATTTTATAGTGATGATGAAATCATGACATCGGATCTCTGACCTGGTATTTTTTTATTCCCTCAGAACAGCAGTTATATTGACATGCTGTGTGATTAGTGGATCAGGCGCACAGTGCCTGACAAACACTTCCTGTTTTATAGATTTATATATTTTTTGTGTAGTACTCAGACCTTTAGCTGTTATAAAAGCATCTAAACAAAGTCACTTATTTGAGTTGAGCACAATTTGACTTGTGATTTTCCAAAAAAATAAAAGGGTACATTTTATGTGATAAAACCAGGTTATGTATAAACGTTTGACATTGTAAATTAATATAAAAATAGCTATTGTGTCATTTTTAGAATTTACCTGCATCATTGTATTAAGTTGTACAATTCACACCTACAGTGTGTCTCAGTTGGGTAAGTTGACACAAAGGCTTCGGGTTAATGAATCACATGGGACGTGCCTGGGCACGCTTTATGAATTAACCACATTATTAAAGGGTTATTTTATGTTGGGGTTTTTAATTTCGGAGAACTTACACAGTATCAAGGCAAACGGTCTGTTCTCATGAATAAATGCACTAAATGTGCCTGAAACTTGAATTACATGATACAACCTCTATTTTATTGCAAAGTTTCAAGATGCATCAAATGTCCTGTTACACGCTTTACTATTTATATTAGAGCCAGACTCATAAAGAAGTTACCAGGTTAATAAATGACTACGGAGAACCAGCTTTGTAAAATAGGAGAAAAAATATACTGTTAAACTGATGATCTTATGATTTTAATCTGGAAACACTAAAAAAAATGAAAATTTTCTAGCATAAATAAGACATGATTTCTGGAGGAAACAGAGAAAAATATTATTACGTATATCATTTCTGCATTTTAAACCATTTTGAGGTTTTATTTTTTCGAAACTTATATTATTATAATAATGTATAATATTTATTCTATTCATATTCATGCCACCATGTGATCTCCAAATGGGAAGCAGTGCATTATTACAGTGTGGCAGGATCCTATTATAGTATATTATAGTATAGCATTTTATAATATAGTATATTAGAGTTATAGTATATTATAGTACAGTATATTATAGTTATAGTATATTATAGTTACAGTATATTATTATAGTTATAGTATATTATAGTATAGTATGTTATAGTTTATATTACAGTATAGTATATTATAGTATAGCATATTAAAGTATATTATAGTTATATTATAGTATAGTATACTATATTACAAATCTACCGATCTGTCAATCTGGTTATTTATTTTATCCACCTTTAGCAGGATCCAAACGGAATTTCCCCTCCCATAATAATAAAAAAAACGGGATAGCGGATCACATGTTTAGATCGGTTTACGGGAAACATGTCACTGCGTCTGTGGAAGTTAGTACTTTTCCGAGACCCGCCCCTTTTCTTTTTATTGGCTCCGCCCCTTTCGCTTTCGAGCCTATGACTTGCAATGTTTTGAGTTCAAACCCACAGCACGTGCCATGGCGCGGTATAAGTACAGAGTCACACATTCTCCTCCACCGGTCTGGAAACGGATAATCTGTAACTGTTGGATATAAAAAGCGTAACTGTTACTGGAGGAAAAGAAAAGAAAAGAAAAGAAAAGAACGATGACACGTAAAGTCAAAGGTAAGACTTTTAACCAGCTCAGAAAAGTCAGGTTAATTTATTATTATAAATAGTTATAATTATATCAGTTATAAACGCTACTGTTCAAAGTAGATTCCATAGGTGGTTAAATGTATGTTAGTGATATTAATGAGTATCATTATTTTTATTTCAATACTATAAAAATAATGTTTATACTATTTAAATACTTGTGTAAGATTGTATAGTACTGGATTTGCTGCATGTTTGTATTGCACTATGAGGATACCACGTGACCTCGACTAATGGGGAAAAGAAAACAAATCAAAACACGCCCCCTTTCTTGTCTAAATATTATAAAAAATTATCTTATATAATATTTTACAGTTTAAAGTTATATATTACAGTCTTTTTTCCAACATTAACTAAAATTCTTATATTATTATCTATTTTATGAAACCCAGATTTACATTTACAGGATTTGGCAGACGTCCTTATTCAGAGCGACTTACATTTATATTACTGAGCAATTAGGGGTTAAAGGCCTTGCTCAGAGGTCCAGTGGTGGTAACTCGATGGTACTGGAAATCGAAACCCACAAATATGCAAAATACACATTAAAGAATCCTTATCATTTAGTTGCTCTCTCCAGAGTGTGCAGAATAGTGTACTTGTTGACACACTGGGGTTTTACTTTAGTCTTTAGATCGCATAATAAGAGCAATCTCTGTTTTCTTTCCAGTTACTTGGCCGCCTTGCACTTGCGGAAACCATTGCCTGGGGCCGCTCACCTTTAATCCTGAGGTAAAGGGACGACACGTGAAGCTGAGTGCAGGTGACCGGCGGGCAATGAGAAACCCGCGGTCGTTTCATCACGGTGTGACTTTCAGCAACCGGCCGTTGCAAGTCAGGGAAAAGGTGCACCTGCGTGTGGAGCGCTGTGTAGCAGGATGGCACGGTGCCCTCCGGCTTGGCTTCACCAGCGTGCCACCCGGTTCGGGTCCCATGTGTTCTTTGGCAATACCAGAACTCACCGACAAACCGGGATTCTGGGCCATCCCTGTACCGGAACATTGCTGCACCCCACGGACCGAGCTGACGTTCTGGGTAACGCACACAGGGTACCTGCGCATCCAGACGGATGACTGGTTTGACCAAAAAGAAAAAATGCTGCAGATGGACACGAGCAAGCCGATCTGGGCCATGATTGACGTGTACGGCCAGACCAGCTCAGTCCTTTTACTAGGTGAGTTAAATGCATGTTTTATACTGCAGTGAACCATAGCATTACTGTCACAGCTGTGGTGCCTTTTGTGCTGTTGATACACTACCAGGCAAAAGTATGTGGACACCTGACATCATATGTTGTTTTTTTTCCCAAAACTGAAACACACAATTGTATTTTTATTATTATTCATTATTATTATTATTATTATTATTATTATTATTGTTTTACAATTTTCCTTTTCTTTCCTTTGGCTCTGATTTAACCCCACTAAACACTTTTAAGACGAGACCGTCTTATTCTTTAGCTGAAATCTCTACACCAACAGTCCAAATCCAGGGGCAAAATTTCAATTAAAAGAGTCAGAGGGAAATAAATTTAGAACAGGATGTTTGACAAGCAAAAAAGAATGTACTGGTGAGGTGTCCACAAACCTTTGACTATATTGTCCAACAAATACATTGGAAATGGTTCAAATGTGACTTCTTGCTTATGATATAAATTACAGGCTCAGAGAAAAAGACGTTATTCTGCAAGCGCCGCTCTTGCCCTGCTGCTGAAATCGTTGCTACAGAGGAGAACTGTGGCTATGACCAGATACCTGAATTAATCCTGAGAAGGATGAGTACCAAGAGTCCCTTAGGACAGAGCGATGCAGGTGAGCATGAGAGTAATAATTGATCATTTCTATCTAACAACACACCCCTGATAGGGTTTTTTTTTTCTCACTTATATCTTGAATCATGATGTTTTAGCAACTTTACACTGAGTTTTATTGTTTTGCTTTGACAGAAATGGAATTACACGGCTTAGACGATAAAGAGGTCTGTGTGGTTTGCATCTCCGAGACGCCCTGTGTGCTTCTGGATTGCGGTCACTACTGTTTGTGCTCTCAGTGTGCTAAGAGGGTCATCAGTGACTTCGGGACGTGTCCGTTGTGTCGGCAGAGCATCCGCTAATAACAAAGAACGAGAGAAAGAGAGAATAATGTAAATAGGTTTGTGTCTGGAAAACTGATGTATTATATTTGAATGTAAATATTTTGTACAGGTTGTAAATAAATGTTTTTATACATTTTTAATATTTATTAAATCTAAAGATGTACATTTGACTTGGTGTATGATTTGATTTGCATATATAGAAGAACTCGAATGACTATAACCTTAATTATACTTAGAATGTTTGGGATGACCTGGAACACTGATTGGTGTCCGAGCTCACTAATGCCTGAAGTAAAAGCCTTGACAGATGTTAAGAGGTTATTATACGATTAAAAATGAGACTTAATTTGGAATAGGGATTTGATGGTCACATGTCCAGATACTATTTTCAATGCAGTGTACAAATGCAACACTAACGGGCAAAAGTTATTAATTTATAGACTCACCAGGCTAAAAGTTTATATGACTCATGAAACAATTCTAGAAATGTACATTTACACCTGAACTGGAACATACTGACATGAAGAGTCATCCATGTGACTGCATCAGTGCTGAAAAGTATGATCAGAGATCATTTTAAACACTAGGGCACAACATTTATAGAACATTTTAGCTATTTATTGGAATACCAGAGGTTTTTCATGTTTATTATGATTAATTGTTTAAAAGTCTAATAAATGATGATAATAATATCAGTACTATTAATAAATTATCTATCTATCTATCTATAAACCAATTATTCTATCTATCCTTCCATCTATCAATCAATAAACCAATCTATCTATCCTTTCGTCTATCAACCAATTCTTCTATTTATCTATTGTTTTGTCTATCAATCAATAAATCAATCTATCCTTTCATCTATCAATCAATAAATTTATCTATCTATCTTATCTTTTCATCTATCAGTCAATAGATCAATCTATTGTTCCGTCTATCAATCAATAAATCAATCTATTCTTCCATCTATCTGTCTGTCTGTCAGTCTGTCTGTCTGTCTGTCTGTCGGTCTGTCTGTCTGTTTTTATATCTGAGTTTTTAAAGTTTTTAAAGTTATACTGAAGTAAGTTTAACCGTTGTGTCAGAATTTGAATCAATAAAATGCGGAAGTTTAGTTTCACTGACCGGATTTAACTGGAATGGACCTTTTAACTGGACCAATGAAAGCTGAATTGCTGTTCAATTTGAATTTGCATAATTTGCATAAGCCTAAGCAATTGGACAGAATAAAAACGGCCCGGAAAAAAACTAGGATGCAGCGACACGGAGGGTCACGTGTTACGAACCGTCGTTCTTTCTTTCTTTTTTTTCTTTTTTTTTTTTTTTTTATGGAAAATTTTGGCGGTATAAAAAAGCGGGAACAGGTTCAGAAATGACTGACTTTCGTTTCCTCCTCTCGCTCCATAAAATAGCAAATAAAATGACTAACAAAGAAATACATACGTATGTCATGTCATATTATATTATCATATATTTATCGTTATAATTTCAATTTATACTAGCAGGTGCTGACATTGTTTTTAACAAACAAATAAACAAATATCAGCTACCAAAAAGTTATAAATATTAATATTAAGATGCTGTTTAATGACATTATATGTGGAGGAATTGGTTATGTTATTATTGTATTATTATTATTATTATTATTATTATTATTATATTATTATTATTAGTTTCACCATCTATAGAGGCTACAGTACAAATTATTTAAAAGTTTCCTCTTGAGGAAAAAAAATAATTTTTGTGGGTTTGTCAAGATTGTGGGTGCAACCAGCAGAGGGCGGCAGGTACACATTTAAGTGTAAGATGGGGTCTGGATCTGTCACATATCCCAGTTCAGAGGAAGTTAGGATCAGGTCACAGGGTCAGCCATGATACAGCACCCTGAAGCAAAGAGGTTTGAGGGCCCCAACAAACACAATATTCTCATCAGTCATCAGTTTTTCTTAGAGAAAGCTAATGAAAAAGGATGTCTGAGGGCGATGACGGAATATAACCGTCTTGAATTAAATCAAGGGTCATCAAACCTACATCTTGGAAGTCTGGTGTCCTGCAAAGTTTAGCTCCAACCCTAATTCAACACACCTGAACTGGCTAATCGAGGTCGCGCTGGGTATACTGGAAACTCTGCAGGACCGAGTCTGGTAACCCCTGCTTTAGATTTTGCCCACACAAACGGGATGTTAGCAATGTAAGTCATTTATTTTAGATCAAGAATGGACTAGAGTGAATCAGAGGTAAAAGAAAAAAAGGAAGAGAGGGATAAGGTGAGGGAAAGAAAATAATCAAGTGAATTTAAACGATTTATAAGAGTAATAGTGATGTGTTGGTGCTCACGGGTGATACTTCGAAAGACATTTAAACAGCAGGTACAGTAAGTGTATGAGCTTGTTGTGTCTATCTATCTATCTATCTATCTATCTATCTATCTATCTATCTATCCTTACAATTATTTTTCTGTCTTTTATCTTTCTTTCTCCCCCCTATCTCTCTCTCTCTCTCTCTCTCTGTCTGTCTGTCTATCTTCCCTCCATCCAGCCACCATGCTCATCTATCTATCTATCTATCTATCTATCTATCTATCTATCTATCTATCTATCTATCTATCCTTACAATTATTTTTCTGTCTTTTATCTTTTTTCTCCCCCCCCCTCTCTCTCTCTCTATATATATATCTGTCTGTCTATCTATCTTCCCTCCATCCAGCCACCATACTTATCTATCTATCTATCTATCTATCTATCTATCTATCTATCTATCTATCTATCTATCTATCCTTACAACTACTTTTCTGTCTATCTTTCTTTCTCCCCCCTATCTCTCTCTCTCTCTCTCTCTCTCTCTCTCTCTCTCTCTCTCTCTATCTGTCTGTCTGTCTATCTTCCCTCCATCCAGCCACCATACTCATCTATCTATCTATCTATCTATCCCTCCAACTATTTTTTCTATTTTTCTGTATTTTATCTTTCTTTTCTTTCTTTCTTTCTCTCCCCCCCTCTTTCTCTCTCTCTCTCTCTCTCTCTCTGTTTTTTTTTTTTTACTTTGTACTTTTTGTGCAAAACAAAATAATTTATAAAGTATCACAATTTAATTCTATTAAATGGAAACCTGTGACAAAAGTATAGTTACTTCCCTGTCAGGAAGTTTTTATTTCTTACCAGCGTCTGGTAATAATAATAATAATAATAATAATAATAATAATGACAATGCAGATTAAAACACTTAATGAAAAAAAAAATTAATTAAAGTAAATGATTTATATGCGCCGTCTAAAGAAGAAGCAGGCCGGGTTTGGAATTCAGGTTTTATAACTGACCACTGAACTCTTTTATTCATATTATGGAGGTAAAATTTAAGCATTAAAACAATGACCAAAGTGCAGAATTGATATAAAAATCTTGTTGTCATTTTATTTCCCTTCTTTTAAACTGTAATCTGTGTAATATGTGATTTATACTTTAACTCTATGATGAGGTTCATGGTACTCATCTGACTCGTGACACATTTACAGATAAACTGTGTGTTTATATAACCCAGCCTTCCTGAGACGTATTCTTCTCACATCAGGTGCAAAGCACCTGTCAGTCCGGCTTTTGATAGCTTTACAAAGGGACGGGCGGGATTCCTGCTGTTTACACAGAGTTACTATTTTGCCTGGATCGCCTTTCGTACACTACGATAAAGTAAGTATTCCAGCCAGAAATCTATCAGGCACCTTAACAGTTTTGTAGAATCTCTTCTTTAGAACATATTCAGATGTTGGAACGTGCAAGGTAGGTTTGCCAGTGAAGCCATGTTTAGTTACAGTATTTTTGGTCCGACAGTTTAGTCTTCGTCCAAAACTAAAAAGAGATTAATGATTGTTGGCAGTTGATGAGCAGAGCGGAGGCACGTTAATGGTGCAGTTAACCGGCGTGCCAGCCTGGAGCTGAGAATGGAAACTGTGAGAGATTCACTGATCTTTTCCAGCTGAGTGAGTGTGTGCATGTGTGTGTGTGTGTGTGTGAAAGGTTTTTCGTTTGTAGTATTCTTATTGAGTGCATACAAAAGTGTGTATTCTAATTGCATTCTTTGCATCGTGTATCCTACCCGTAATTCTTTCACTGGATTCAGTTATTAGCTAACTGGCAAACCCGGAACAGCGCAGAGCCAAGAAGCTCTATGAGATCTGGGTTATGTACCAAAGCTAAAAACAAGGTTTTTTTTTTTAGAATTTTATGTCCCAACATGTTGCTCTTATAACAACCCAGCAATTTGCAATTATTCTATTTATTAAGTAAAAAATTCCCTTAAACTTACTTTAGTATTGTAACCCTTGATATAAAACATCTGCAGTCAGTGGTTGGTAGAGTAGCCAAAAATTTCTTTTTAACCATAATATTGACTTAAACCAATATTTACTTAAGTAACAGTAAAAGTATTAAAGTTTCAAGAGTAATAAAGTACGAAATGATAAGATTACTCAAGTACTGAGTTACTTTGGATCTAATTAAATCCTGAATCCAGAAAAAATGCCAACACTCAAATACATAAAATGCACATGAAAAAAGAGGGAAAAGTAGTCAATGTGTGGGATTTTAGAGTAATTACGGTAAGATTAAAGCGTCCATAGTTCCACAATCCCTCTCAAATAGTCATTATCAGAAAACAGGTTGGAGCTGGAATTTCTGTACACTTGTTTTGGTCAGATAGAAGACATCGTATTATGTCACTTTTTGTTTAACTCCCTGAAGTGTATAAATTGGTTGAATATGAGGTCATGGGTGTTTCTTTCTCTACTAATATTTTCGCTTTTTCTTCCTCTTCGGTTATTATTTTCCGAATTAATCACGCTTTTATAAATGAGCTAGTTTTATGTACCAACTTCAGACGACCGCCAACTCATTATACGGAACATGATGGAAACAAGTCATTAAAAGTACATTAACGTTTAATATAAAAAAATATATAGTGAAGTAAAAGTCAATTTTTGCGATTAATAATTAACTTGAGTGAGAGTAAAAGTAAAGACAGTTAAACCGATTGGTTACAAAAATCTTCTCGAGTAAAGTAAAGAATATACTGTGTTAATACCCACCTCTGAAAAAAATTATGGTGTAAGGTTATAGCAGCTGTAAACAGTTATAAACAGTTACTAGGAACACAACCTGGTGAGTTAGTAGGAATGTTGGAAGTGCAAATTCCTCTTTTATTATCATTTATCATTATTATTTGTTTATAGATGAATGTGTTTTGATGAATGTTTTGCATATATACTATAATTATATATATATATATATATATATATATATATATATATATATATATATATATATATATATATATATATATATTAGATATATTAGAATAAGTAGTTATTATCCAAACAAAAAATAATGGTTTACAGAGAGCTCAATGTTATAATACAATGGAAATAGAACACCGTCTGACCAATCAGAGATGAGAGTTAGAATCTGCATTAAGTCATGGATAAAATGTAATGTTTCTTGATTCCTGCTTTAAGGCTTCCAGTTTCAGTTATAAGATCAAGTGACGCGTTTCTCCCTTCAGCTTGGAGAAACCGAAAACCTACCAAAAGGTGGATTCATATAAAACTAAATAATCTGATGAGGGTGTGTGTGTGTGTGTGAGTGTGTGTGTGTGTGTGAATGATGGACTGCAGATGGATTGCTGTCCATTCCTAAATGTGTACTGGATGTGAGCACAAGAAAAAAAAAGAATCAACATAATGATTTAATCCTGTTCTAAAGGTGGACAGCGAACAAAAAAGTGTCGGCGTGCGCTAACAAGGCTGGGATTCGGCAGATGTGCCAGTCGTTTAGCCACGTGAGAAAGATCAAAGCCGCACCGCTGCTTTTAAACAGTGAGAGGAAATGGGTTTGTTCTTAAAACAGAACAGGGAGTCGCCTTAGAGAACATGCTGAAGTTTCTATTATTTCCATCTGTGTGTGTGTGTTGGATGGAAACTATTATGGAGCCCCTAACTTGTCAGGCCCTGTGAGGTGTGTGTGTGTGTATATGTGTTCAGGCTGACTCACAGAAGCACAGCCCATTAGTACACGCCCCCTAGCCTAAAACCAAGCAGCGTCTTTGACTTTGTCTCTCACTCTATCAGTCTAACTGTTTCTCTGGAGCTTCATCTCACAGTAGGTACCGGTTTCTCTCCCGTCACTGCACTCACACACATTCTGCGCTCGCCTTCACTAACTAACACTCACTCATCTTGTTTCTAATGACTTCCTTTGTGCATGCTTGCTTCAAATCAAATCTCCACTCTTGTCTATTGAGAAATGAGACTTTAATCTCCTCATGTGAACTGTGGCAGCCTGCGTGGTCCAAGCTGCTGGAATTCCAAGCAAAGTGTGTCAGTGTGTGACTTACCAAATGTTAAATCAACCCATATGCTGAGCAGTGCTGTATGAGTGCCATTGTTTTATGGCATATTTTCCGAGCTGCATTGTGAAACTCGAACCCTGAGGATGTTGGAGTCTGGAGTAGTTGCATGTTTTTGTTTTGCACGATATTTAAAAAGTTATTGAGGTTCTACTAATTTAGCAGATTTTCACTTGTCAAGTCTGCTTTACTTTCATATCATATCATATTGTGACTGCTGTGAAAACTAAGGCAGTGCTCTCTCCTCGTCAGGGTTGTGGTGTGTCTGGAGTGTAGGAAGCTTGGGTGTGAGGTGGGATTGCACCCCTAATGGAATGATAGTCTATGACAGAGAATCAAGCTATTAAGCAAGCAATGCAGTATATGTATTTTAACTTTAATTAGTGGAAGATGAGTCCAACATTGCGAGTGATTGACAGATACAAAGGCCACGCCTCTTTTATTGTGTCTGACCAATACATCAGTGCACGTTTACTTCACTGGGACTGACAGCCATAAAGATATGTTTTCAACTGGAAATGAAGGCAATTATTTGTTTAGGTTAAACAGACAAAGATTATTAGAATAGATACATAGGCCACCCCCTCCTTAAAGTGACTAATATGTACCACACCTCCACACCTCCTTAACAGAGACTGATAGATACATAGGCCACACTTCCTTCACTAAGACTGATAGATGCACAGGCCACACCTCCTTCACTAAGACTGATAGATACACAGGCCACACCTCCTTCACTGAGACTGATAGATACACAGGCCGCACCTCCTTCACTAGAACCGATAGATACACAGGCCACACCTCATTCACTGAGACTGATAGATACAGAGGCCACACCTCCTTCACTGAGATTGACATATACACAGGCTATACCTACTTTACTGAGACTAATATATACAAAGACTACACCTCCTTCACTAAGACTCATAAATACAGAGGCCACACCTCCTTTATTAGGGCCACACCTCCTTCTCTAAAACTAATAGCTACAGAGGCCACACCTCCTTTACAGAGCCTGATAGATACACAGGCCACACCTCCTTACTAAAAGAATCCCCATTCTTGTTTTTGGACTTTGATACATGCTAACTTTTTTAAGGTTTTGTGTATCATATAGATTTATATCAGTATAAGCATCACAGTATTAAAAACAAAGATTTGCCAGAGTTACCAAAGATAACCAAACTCACACACCCTTGTACACAGTGGAACACCTGGTCCTGCCCATAGCCATAATCGTTCCTCTACTGTCACGACTGCAGTTTATTAAACTGTCCGAAAGTTCAGTTCCAACAATCTTTCAAGTCTGTTGTCATTTATAGCGTTTTTACTGCCTAGTGATAGTGAGGAAGTTGAGTAGCTTCCCTAAATTGGACAGTCCTGATGATTGTGGACAGTAATGTGTGCAGTTTGGTAAGTTAAATGAGGGACGTCTGGCTTTTCTGGTCTTCTCTTGTCTTGTGCTTCTTTTTTTTACTTGTCTTTTCTCATCTTGCCTTGTTTTGTCTTGTATTGTTTTTTAGTAGTCTTTTGCTTTACAAACACACGGTTCATACACACACACACACACACACACACACACACACACACACACATAGACACACACAACACACTCAGAAACTTTGGGCAAACTTCAGGCACTAGTTTAGGTTACATCGCCTCCTTCCAAACCACTAAATTATTGAAAAAGCTGCTGACTCCTACCTCTTTAGCGAGCCAGAGACCTTCACAGACCTACACACACACACACACTGAGAAAAGTGATTATGCAGTTGAAGATGCATGACTATTATCTAGTTAAAGATGCATGTGCAGGTGTGTGTGTGTGCGTGTGTGTGTGTGTGTGCAAACAGCCAACACTGTACTGTAATCTGCAGGATAATGCAATATCTTACTGCAAGAATGAAGTCTGTTATATAACACACCTCCCAGAGGCCATGCTGCTGTGTGAGACTTTCACTGAAAACCCCTCACTTGTGGGAGAACTGGTTTAGATGCTTAGCAACTTTCGGCAGAAACTATTCCATCTACTTTTAGGCAAATAATCCTGTTTACGACCCTGTTTCATTTATATTTTGTCCCTTAGGAAGTTTTGATTGGTTAGGGTTGTCAAAGACACACTTGGAGTGACCGTGTGTATTATTTCTTCAGGTTCTGCCCACTGTATTTCATCGGTTTGTCACAGTGTATACGGCACTCTTTTGCTATGCTGGGTTTGACAGATTGCCCAAACAGAACAGGGTGCATTAAATGAGCATAAAAAACACACGGTAACAACAAGGTGAAATATACACTATATGCCCAAAAGTTTCTGGACATTTTTTTGGAATGTGGGATTATTTGTACAAGACTCAAGCTATCTTTTGCCATTTCCTGCAAGAGGAGAGGAAATGGTCAATTGCAGAGTGCTGACATTACTGCTAGTGGCAAATTCTATGCACTCACTTAAGTGTCTTAATTTTAGAAGTTTTATCAATTTACTTTAATTTTATTTTGTACCTTTTGATACTTTGGCAGAACAAAACTTTGCAGTCTCCAAGTGCGGGTTGTCATCAATAATTTTCTGTTTACTAAAGTTCCGTCAATTACGTAACAAGAGGTTTCAGCTTTGATATGAAGATATAAAATCAGTATCGGGCCCAATACCGATACCAGTATTGACATCTGTATCGGTGCATCCCTACAGAATACAGATGGGCAAAACAATGTGATTATAAATCTAATCCCGGTATCAGATAAACAACATGTTGGAAAAAGATATAAAAAAAAAGTGATGAACAGGAGAACACATTAAAATAATTAACCAATAATAAGGAACAGGACTAGAAACTAATCAGAAACAAAATGGAGTTAAAGAAATAAACAAAAACTTGTCAATCAAATTACCGCTTGAAACTATTGTCTGAATTGTTCCTGTAGTAAAAATCCTACTAACCATCTTATTAAAGCAGTTCAAAAGATGGTGTGGACATTTCAGGTATCAGTGTCTGCTATTTCATCAAAATGTTTTAAATCCTTGGCTGTTTTGTGTAAAACCAGTTACGGCCTGGTGGTCCCGTCCCACGTTTGTTGCCTGAAATAATCTATGATCTCACACTTTGGAAAGAACGAGCAATTTCCATAGTGATGCCTCTTTAAAAATAATGAAGTAATGAAATCACCTGCTTGTGTAAGTGAACAGTTTTAAACGAGGGCGTGAGGACGGGCATGTAGAGCCAAGCTAGGTTAACGCTCATGGAGGGGTTCAGCGAGCCATTGCGTAACCCCTTTAACGTCTTCCTAACACGCAATTCTTTTAGGGGTAAAGTCTGTACTTGCAGAAAATCCTAATCTCTAGCTTATTACGACGGTATATGGCTGCGATGTATACGATTCGTGGGATTCATCAGTGTTTACTCCAGGCTTATGTCATTCTTTTGCTGTGTCATTTACAGAAACCTCAATTATAGAAAAGAAATAAAAGGAAAAAAGAATAGCATGGTTAGGAGGGTGGAAAAGGTTTTGTATTTCACTTCCCCTGTTTTGTTTTGTGCTTTAAAAATATTATCTTATTAGCACAAAGAATTTCGGTGCCTATTGAAACGTCACTCTGAAAGTCAGCCAAGTACAAGTCCTACAAGTATATGCCGCCTGTTGGTTTCCACGGCAACCCTTAGTGACCGAGACGTTCACCCCAGGGCAGATCTAAAAGTGTGTGTGTGTACTTGCAGAGGCAGTTACTCTATCAAGGGAGTGAATAGAGGTTAAATGTAAGAGGAGTGTGTGAATGAGAGAAAGAAGGAGAGTGCGTAGCCAGTCGGTGAGATCAGAGAGAGAGAGAGAGAGAGAGAGAGAGAGAGTGAGTAACAGGAGAGCTGAGGCGGTCAGATGTGCAGTCAGACACAGCGTGTGTTTGGAAGAGAAAGAGAGAGAAGCTGTGTTTTCTTTAGGACTTCATGCACAGCAGTAACATCACACTCTCTGAAGGATCTCTGACAAACTTTGGTGAGTTCACTTTTCCCTTTATTCCATAGCAATCCTTAAAACATTTCAGCGTCTCTGTATCTAAAGTATTTCCAGGCCTCAGCTTAGACTGTCCACTGAAACGTCTTTCTGAACAAAAATATAAAGTTTTCACACGAATCATAGAACAAAATCTTTAGCAATTACGTCAAGCTTTTCTGTGTGTATGTTTGTTTTTAACGTAATGAAAAACACCACCTTTGCGACTTCGAATTAGGATTTACATATTGAGCTCTCTGATTTGTTTTAAAGGAGACCCGATGAGGCTGGATATGTGGTGCTGAAACAAACTGGGTTGTATACGGAAATCATTATCGTTAATAACAAGGATCAAGAAAAATAACGTAAAACAGTGTATAGCTGCCTTATTGAGTGTATCTTTATCGCATTTAATGAGCTTAGCTTAGCTGGGGTTAATGCTAGCTTTTAAACTTAATATTATGTACGTTATTTGTTTTTTTACACCAGAATGTAAACTGAATTCAGTTTAATAGAATTACAATGATTGCATCTTATTTTTCAGGTATTTTACCAGGTTTTCTGTGTAAGTTCTTATAGAATACATGCTTAAACGGGTTGTTGATCAGGGTTCAAGCTCTAGCACTGTCAGACCAACATTGTTGGGCCCTTGACAAAGGCCCTTATCTCTCTCCCTGCTCCAGGGGTGTTGCATCATTGCCAGAGCTGGCACTAGATCATAACGAATAGGGGCGCATGTGGCTTCCAACGAGGCGGCACACACTTCTAAACAAAAACTTGCAAATACAGCGCATAAAACAAACAATACTCGTACAGCTAGTACACACTGTCAGCTCACCACGATCACGTCGCAAATATCACCACGATCACGTCGCAATATGTTAAAGGCATTTAGCAGACGCCCTTATCCAGACCCTATAACATTTATCTTGTTTTTATACAACTAAGTAATTGGAAGTTAAGGGCCTTGCCCAGTGGTGGTAACTTGGCAAATCGATCCCATAATCTTTTGATTAGGTTAACACCTTAACCACTAAGGCACCTCCTCCCTAAATGACGCATGAAACTCGACACAACCAATCAGAGAAACCGGTTTATTTTCTTTAATTAATTAACACATTTTAACCGTAGCTTCTCATTTTATAGCTTTTATTGGGGTGGACGAAAGGAAGGGGGGACCGAAGGGGGGACCGGCGACCTAGCCCACTACACCACGGCGCCGACCTATTTAACCTACTCCTGATATTAAATAAAATAAAAACTCTGTAGGAGGGGCACAACAATATTTTTAGGTGGGCACAGCCGGCGAGCGCCCCCTTTTGCCCCCTCAGTGGATTCACACACAAAAAAAAATTAGTATCTACAGTTAAAACAGTCAACCAGTAGACTACACACTACATAGCATATTGTGCAAATCAGTACTGTACAGTAGAACAGTATATATGGTAGCTAAGGGGAGTATTTTTATGCACCCCTGGGCTTAAATAGCGTCTACTTTTTCAAGGCATCTAAGAGTAATAAATTTGTAAGTATGTTTAAATAAAATTGGTCCTACTAAATATATACTGCTGTACAATAAGTCAATATAATAAATCTGTGATTTGTGTTAGCTGGCTCTAATGTAATGCTGTTATAAATAAATCATTAACACTTCCTGACCAATCAGAATCAAGAATACTGGTACACAGTATAACTGCTATTAAAGGCTAAAAGCAAGACTATCCAGCTGTATGGCTACTATCTCCATTTAAATGTTTTCTACTTTCGTGACTATAACATGCACAGGTGAGGTTCAATAAAGGTCAGAGTAGTTCCTCTGTTTTGATCTTGATTATAAAAGAAGGATCATGCATTAGGAGGTCAGGGTGTAATCCAGATAAGTATTTCCTGTCTCTTTAGTTGACTTCCCTCTGTTTAGAAGGCAAATGTGACTGGTGTCAAGTCCATTAGTGTTGTTTTCGTAGGTGTGTCAGTGTCAGATAGATAGATAGATAGATAGATAGATAGATGCACAGTTGGAGAGATGCCAGTTTGGGTACTGCTAAAACCAGGTTTGCTAGCTGAAAACTGACAGCTAGAAAAGTGACATCTGATCATAAACCAAGCAAATCAGATAAGTTGGGTGATGCTTAAGCACCAAAAATCCAGGAGTTGTGTGGGCTTTAAACCAGACCACCAACCATTCAGCCCAAGCCCTAGTCTGTACTACCCATACAAGATATTTACCCCAGTACAACAGATAAAACTTGATGTTCGGAATAAGTCGTTTTTCTAAATAGCAACAAATGCTACACAACTATACAGTGGTACCTTGATTTACGAGTGTCTCAACGAACAAGTTTTTAAGTTGTAAGCTAACATTTGGGTTATAAACCAGCTTCAGACATGCAACCGCTAGTTAGCGTAGCGAAAGTCACAGTGAACGTCATAACATCCGCCCAGCATCCCGTAGCTCATTATTTATAAGTATATTTTTCTTATTTAAAAACATCTAACAAATTGCAGTCTTCTTTTGGGGACCCGGAACAGAGTAATGGCATAATATTGATTTGACATACGAGTAATTTAAGTTACGAGCTCCGTCACGGAAATAATTAAACTTGTAAGTCAAAGCACTATGGTGTATCTAAATTTTAAATCAAAACAGACCCGATGCCTTATTAGTGCACTATGGCCATACTATGACTAGGATTTAGGAGTATCCAGTTCTACCGGTAATAACGGACATTCCTTGCTGGAGCTGACCGGAGATTTTAGAGCTGCGGTCTACTGAATCACCCTGTTGGATGGGCTGAGAAAACCAAAGCACCACAATGAAGAATATTAAATTGCTTCCGCTTAAGCAAACTCTTAGTAGAAACATGTAGAGCAGCATTCCAAAAGCTACAGAAACTGCGCTTTGGGTTTTTCATATTTGGTTGGAGACAGAGAGTTTCTCCTAAGTAGCAGAACATGAAGCGCCATGTCAGCTTATTCTCTGCTTAATCATTCGGACGATTTTTTGACACTACATCCAAACGGTTTAATGTAAATAAGTAATAAAACTTGCGAGATTCTGTACTTTATTTATATTTGAGTTTTTTATATGTTTTACTCCAATAAACTTACTAAATAAATTGTATACTTTTAGTTAGATACATTTCTCAGAAAGCATATTCATTACTTACTGGAGAAGAAGAACACAGAGAGCAATCAACAAGGTTTGACAAATCAATGGTCTGGTGTTGGTTAGTTGTATCATTGATTAAAGATGTGAAAACAAGTGCTCACACAACCACATTTAATTCAATTTTCCACTCAAGCCCGGCCATTTTATCCTAGCAAGCAACAAAAGTCCATTTAATACTAAATATTGGACTCAATAAAAGAAGGTCATGTGGTCTGATGAGTCTAGATTTACCCTGTTCCAGAGTAAGAAGGAGGTGGATAAAGTGATGCATCTATCATGCCTAGTACCTACTGTACAAGCCTGTGGGGGCTTTGATCTGGGGTTGCCTGTAGTTGGTCAGGTCTCGGGGCTCAGCAATGTTATATGCTCCAAGAATGAAGCCTGGATGACCAGGAATAACCTGGATGACCAGGTTATTCCAGCAATGGATATTTTCCTTCCTGATGGCATGTGTATATTCCAAGATGGCAGTGGCAGGATTTATCAAGCTCAAATTGTGAAAGAGTGGTTCAGGGAGCATCAGACATCATTTTTACACATAGATTGACCACCACAGAATCCAAACCTGAACCCCATTGAGAATCTTTCAGATGTGATGGAGAAGACTTTGCACAGCAGTCCAATCAAGATTTGGATCTTGTTGAGAAATTTATGCAACTCTGGACAGGAATGAATGTTGTGACATTGCAGAAGTATATCAAAACGATGCCACGCCATGCCATGCTATCATTAAAGCCAAAGGAAGTCCAATGGCGTATTAGTGTGTGTGACTTTTTTTAGACTGGGCAGTGTCTAAATCACATACTTTTATACTTTAAGTAGTATTTTTAATGCTGGCTAACGTCTACCAAATTCATTTTCTGGTAAAATAGTGTTGCTTTTGGGTTTTTGATACCCCTCTGCTTAACCCTCTGCTAAATCCTAAACACAAAATCCTAAACACAAGGGTAGAAATAGTAAGTTAAAAAGATGACAAGTAAGCACGAAGCAGATGTTTGAGCTGGGTTTCAAACATGTTCTAGTGGATCCCTTAATGGGTTTTGACCCTGAAGAACCAGTCCAGCTTTTTGCTATCAAAGGGTATGCATGCAGGCTGATCAGAGAGCCGTACATGGAGAAGCTACGGGTCTGTCTCTGATTAATGTGCATATCCGTTAATAACGCTCGATTGTAAGCAGATACACAGACCCATGTATGGAGCCAAGTGAAAAAGGATGAGGGGGTGGTGAGCATGTGTGTTTGTGTGATGAAAACAGAGTCGGGTTTATAGCGATATTAAATTAAAAAAAAGATTAAAAGGAGTATCTGGAAATGTTAGCCTACTTTAGAAGAAAGGAGGAATGATGAAGATAAACAGGGATTTTTTTGGGAGGACCGTCCAGAATCACATACTTCTCTACTACATAGTATGCAAAGCTGAGTATGCAAAGATGAGTAGTATGTTTGTGTTGCTGTGCCGTCCAGAATATGTCACAGGCCGGATGTAGTATGTCCGAATTTTATTCATACTACCTGTAACTATACTATATAGGAAGTATTTTTTGACGCCCGGGAAGTACATACTAACTTACATTTAGTACCTACTTAAGTAGTATGCGATTTTGGACAAAGTACTAGTTAAGTCCTGTGAGCTTCACCTCGCAAATCATCTTTGATGGTAGTTACTGCTGCTTTAATATACAATTTCCTGGTCTCTTTGTAAACCTCATGTTTTCTACTCACTTTAACACACACACACACACACACACAGCCAGATTTGTGATATTCGTGAAACAAATGTAAAAATCATTTAATTATTTCTGATAGTGCAGGGTTGAGTTCTCTCCCTCGCGACGACACTTGCTTGTTGTTTTCATTTGTATGCATACTTGCATGGTCTTTGGGGATTTTTGTTATGACCCTGATGTATAACAGAGCCTTGGAAACATGCGTCATCGTCATGCATCAATATAAACTATATAAACATGTCTCTTTCCTTTTATGGAATCGTCTTAAAACAGGGATTTATGCCTCCTGATCTATTTGGACAGACCAGATGACCGATTAGGCTCATCCATTCCAGGGTGACAAACAAAACAACGCGGTTTCTAAGGGATAGAGGTGTGTGGGTTAGAGTTAGTCTGATCACAAAATTGTAGGTGGTAAGAAATTTGGGCAAAAGGAGGAAAAACGTGTTGATTTAAAAAAAAAAAAATCTATTTATCTTCAGTTCTGGTCGAGGTGGGGGTGAATCCAGAGCTTATCCTGGGTCTGGAATTGTTGTATGGAGGTCAGAATTATATTATAATTAGACAGGATGACGGTTTACATTTACAGCTTTTGGCAGACGTCCTTATCCAGAGCAATGTATCTCTTTTATACTACTGAGCAATTGGGGTTAAGGATCTTGCTTCGGGGTTCCAACAGCGGCATGTTTGATTTTGCTGGGAATCGAACCCTGATTTTTCAATAAGCAGTTTAAAACCTCAACCACTGCGCTACCACTTCTAGGTTATTGTTTAGAACAGCACCAACTTTAAAGCAGTGCCAATCCATACATTTAAAAATCCCCTTCACCATAATCCCCTTCACCATAACAATCGCCCACCATATACAATATATCGCCATAAGTTTGTAGACACAAATATATAAAATCTATATATTTTTCATACATCTTATTCCAGATTTACTCCCCAATTTAATGTGAATGTCTTTATTTGTCACATATTCTTTACAGCACAGTGAAATTCTTTCTTTGAATATCCCATGTTAGAAGCTTGGGGTCAGAGCGCGGGGTCAGCTATAATACAGCACCCTGGGAGTAGGAGGGGTTAACGGTCTTGCTTAAAGTCCTGGCTGTGGTGGGGTTTGAACCCAGTTCTTCATGGTCTTCAGATCAAAAATTCAGTGCCTTAACCATTTGAGCCACTACTGCCCTACAACTGGTAGCTGAGACACGTTTATTGAGCTACAATAGTATTAGTGAGATCTTCACTAACGTTAGGTAGGGAGGTCTGTGGTTTATTTGGCGTTTCGGATCATCCTAAAAATTTGGCAGTGACATTTGGGTTAGTAGACAGATGGCTATATTGGCATGGACACTATGCTTGTGGTCCAGACAATAAACAAAAAAAAAGACTGAAGAGAAAACTTGAGTTCAATTGGGACAATTATCATGGTGATCTTGATGTTCCCAAGATCAATAGGCTTTAATTGAGTTCCTGAAGGACAGGGTGGTGCCTCTGTTACACTATTAAGGTAGTTATAGTAGGTATTGTTGAGTCCCAGCCTCGGACGTCACACCCAATGACTGAACATTAGATGCATTTGGCACACTTAGCTTTGACAATTCAGGAGTTTTAAAGTTGAAATGTTCAGGACTTCCAGGAGACATATTGCGTTGTTTAACGATCTATCTGGAAACCACCCAAAGCCGTCTGATTGAAAAAGTTAGCTTGAGGCACTTAGTGATGCCGCTAAACATGATGCAACTCAAAACAAAACATCATTGGTTGCTTTACCTGTCAGTCATACGACCTCTTGGGCGGGGCTTAGCCATTCAAAGCGGCTAAGGTTTCCAGACCTTTTGTCGTTAGTCTACGCCGGACTACTTAACATAGTGTAGCTAATGTACAATGAAAAATGTTGTGTCCTTTATCATTATGACAGTAGTATTGGGCTCCTAATGGATGTCAGGTAGACGTTCATAGCAAATTAAGAAATCGGTAAAACCTCAAAAATTTTGCTTTATAAACTCTTTTACAATTACTTTTCTTCTGGAAAGTTCTAATGCACTTCTGTAAAGCAAGTAGCACCGCCTATAAAGGAAATAATTGGAATATAGTTTATTTGTATTATATACAGTATCAAGACCACAGGAAAGAATCAAATGAATCATCTTTAGCCTCTTAGGTGAAAATATCACATTTTTTCCCTTTCACTTACCAGTTGGTTCAGTTTCCAAAGCAATGACTCACACTGCTCATCCCAGCAGAGCCTGGATGACATTACAATACCTCTATTTCCTCTGGAAAATGATGTTCACTGGGATGTTCCTTTGTGGATGTTGTATGTTTTTGCCACCGAGCTTTGGAACAGACAGCACTAGGTTGAATTTCTCTGTCAGAGTTCCTGGCTGATATCTTTTCTGTTACTACCTCTAACTCGAAACATCTGGCTTGAAAACTGGAAACTCTCGCAATGGGACGCATAACAAAGGACCCCGTCCTGAGTGATGATGTCACCGAGCATTAAACGATATTTTGTAGTATTGATTTCAAGCCCAGAATCATGTTGACTGGAAACAATTTTGGAAGCATTATCCCATAAACTGGCAGGAAATATTTCCGTGAACAGACGAGTTGTTTGTTGGATGACATAATTTCATGTCTATTTGCGTTGTAAAAAAAGAGCTCTTTTTTTTTAGAATATGCAGTATTGAAATTACGTAAGCGAGTGATTTTTTTTTTTTAGGTTGTACAAAAAGCAGGCTCATTTAGGAGAAACCCAGCTGTGATCCCGACCATTTACAGCTTTTCCTACAACTTTGATCTCAACAACAATCTTCTTGAGACGACAGCTTATGACCATACAACACTTACATCCTGTTGGTTAGCATACAGTTTCCTGTAAATTGTTTATTATTAATTATTTTTATTGATATTCGAATTTTAATTAAAACTTTCTCTTTTTGTGTTTTTTATTTATAACAATCACAGTTAGCACTTATAATTAATACTTCAGTAGACCTGCCAGTTTGTTCGAATAACCAATTATAGCTCTTCTACAATACGGTGACAATTGTATAGAAATAAACCGCCTGGTAAAAACGTGAGCACTAATTATGTTCTCCAGCCCTCAGGCTACCCCTTCATTAGCCAAATTCATTATCTCAGTCTAACCTGTCTGTTACCCCATGCAGCTGGTATGCAGGTCTGCTGTTTTTCCGCAACGTCTGATGTCAGTGCCGGAACCTGCCAGTCTATAAACCAGCCGAAACCCCAATTAGGCTTAGAAAACAATTTGTTTAACAAACAACAGACATCCTGCTTGCTTGTATAAGGATGAAAGCTTGATTAGATTAGAATGATGGATGAATGAATGGAGGGAGGGATGTGTGGATGGTTGGAAGAGGTGGATGACAGATGGATAAAAATAGCTTGATAGGATGAATCGGATGAATGGAACAGGTTTGCGGAACGCTAAACGTACCGTGCGAGACTCGTTCCTGCGGTACAGTGCTGTATTCTAAAGGTGTGTTTTTTCAAAGCAACATGCTTTATGTACACTTACGCACGCTAAACTAATTGATAAATCTTGTAGCAATACATTCTAACGAATCCGCAAGGTTTAACACTCCTGAGCTAGACGGGTTCTTCGCAGGATGCCTCTGATGTTCTCCAAACATACAAAGCAGCCAAGTATCCATGAGTCCCAAGAAACATGTCTGATGTCATTGCCAAGTTTACTGTACTGACTACAAGACATTCCAAAGCTCCGTGCTCAACATCAGACCAGGAAACAACTCTTGCCCTGACATCCATGTAAGGCCTGCTGGATAAACAGAAGTCAAAAGGCTTGCGTAGAAGAACATCCTGATCTGCTTGCTCTTTCTAGAAGAGATACAGACGGGGCTACCGGTGCAGAAGTGTTTAAGCAATATTAGATGCTTCATTTAACTGTGTTTCCTGAAAGCTGTTAAATACCAGCACATTAAGTGAGTTAATACAAAAATAGTGGCGGTGGTGGTCCAGTGGTTAAGGTGTTGGACTGCTAATCGGAAGATACGCAAAAAAAATTTCAAGAGGTAAAAAAATGGTACTTATAATATAAAGAATGTGATAAAACATCTGTAATAAAAAAACACTAAAGCATAAAGAATTTGCTGCTTGCAGTAACGTCAACGCTCGGAAATGTTAACCAGCCCTTGCAATACGTAGGAAAATGCCAAAAGATACATTAACCCAAAAGTCATACAAATAATCCTACATCCAAAAAAAGGGGGAAGTGGTAGCTCATTGATTAAGGTGTTGGACTGTCACCCAGAAGATTGATGGTTTAATTTCCAGTACCACCAAGCTGCCACCGCTGGGCCTTTGAGCAAAACGACTAATTGCTCAAATGTATAAAGCAAATAAATGAAAGTTGCTCTGGATAGGGGCGTCCGCCAAATGTCATAAATGTAAACGTAAAAAGGTACAGGTATCGGTATCGGCTTGTACCAGGAAAAAAGTATCGGCCCCTGAAAAATGGTATCGGTCCACCCCTAATTTTCTAGCTTTGTTTTTACAACATTGAATAATTGTTAGGATGGCTGATCTTGTAGCAGTGACCGATTTAACTGTATATAAAAAATATATACCCTAGATCCCCGACTCCTCGTTCTAACAAATAGACAAACCAATACGAGGACAGCTACAAATATTCAGTTATCGGTATATGACGAAACACCAGGACAGCTCATCACTGTGAAATCTGACAGAAAACAAGAATAGAATTAAGTTCAGCGTTTATCAGGATCATGTCATACACTAGAGAACGGGTTTTAGGGAGAAGAAAGTGTGCAATTGATGGTCTGAGTATGTAATAACAACTTTCCAGATAACAGCACAGATAATTACAGATAAAGGGCTTAGGGTTGATTTTAAGCCTGATATTAGGCTACCACATTTGCAGCTAATGTGCAATTACTGCTATTAATTACCAGCTTGATGAGTGACTAAGTACAAAATAGCAACATAAAGATATTGTATTTGTACTGTATGATACATCCATGATAAAATAAAGCAATAACATGCAGTGTTTTTATTATTGATGGTCCTGAGCCCAGATAAACCTTAACCTTATTTGTGTAGTTATTGAAAATGTAAAATAATAATAATAACAAACAGTCAATGAACCCTGAGATGGAGAGCTTCAGAATCTTATGTGCGTCACAAGATCTCTATAGGTGGACGTTAATGTGTTACAACCATGTGTTGGGAATAAACACTCCTTCAGCCTTCAGTCATGTTCTGCGTAGTTATTTAAGTGATTTTCTAGTTCGGCTATTCGGAAGAAGCTTGACCATATTAGGCTGACTTTCTCTTCAGTCTCTCGTTATCTGAGATGAGCGTTTGAGCTTCTCCTGACGTGTACTTTCTCTCTCTCTTTCTCTTTCTCTCTTTTTCTTAGTAACCATTTAGATAATAACGACATGAGGAAGCCAGGCATGCTGTAGTCCAGGCCAAACAGCTTTATATGGCTTTTTAAGGCTTTGGAGTGTGTAACGGCTGTTATTTTGTTGCTTAACGGTGCCAGAATTGTGGTTTCTGTCTCAAAGATGCAGCTCTGACAGGACTAACAGGAGGTAATTGCAAAGGATGGGAGGATATTGTATTATTATGTCTCTGACACACTCGCAGACATGTACACTCAGGTTTTTTTTTTTTGTTTTAAATCCCACTTTAAGCCGACAGGATTAGTTTTGAAAAAAAAGCAAGGAGTTATAGGAGATATATGACTACACCGGTTTCATTAATCTTCCCTGACATGCACATATTTACTAATGATAAACACCATATGTTAGACTCCTTTCGTTTCGATTGTATTAACAGCATGAATAGCTACAGTGTCTGGAACTGTGCGCACGCTCCCTGTCGCCCTTTTGCACGCTGAATTAAATTGACTAATAACTAAAGGTTGGCGTGAAAGATGGAATTGTCATAGGGTTGGAAATGACAAAGATCGAGTTTTTTTCCGCAGAAAGTTGAACAAGGGAAGAAAGAGAGAGATAAATTGTGATGAGATGAATTATAAACCGTTGGGGGGTTTTGGCGAAGTTCTATGATTGTAAAGATTACAGACTACTTTTGGTAATGTTTAAGGTTTAGTCAGAGCCTGCTCTTGTGAAATATGAGGTTGGAATGAAGGGGTGCTTTCCAAAGTACACAACACTTGCAGAGTGAACAACACTCCCACATACAACCATCTATATATGTGTGTGTGTGTGTGTGTGATGCAGAAAGAAGCATGTAGAAATGTAAATGACTGCAGATGCAAGACAGGGTTTTTTTCTTCATGAGGGCATAAACGCAATATGAGATATAAAGATTGTGGGACAAAGAAGAACATCCGTTAACATGGGCATGTTGTGCTGCAGGAAGCATTTCCAGCATTTCTCAGTTAAATTAAATGTGTGTTTGAATATGTTTTTGGGATTGGAATCTTTCTTTTAGAGAAATAACAAATATGAGTGATGGAGATGAAGTTAAAAAACTGCTCCACACGTAGTCAATCCGTATACAGGTAGCACGAGACAGACTCCGATACAAATACAGATAGTGGCAGCGCATTACAGTGCTAACCGAGAGGCTCGTATTCATGCACAAACCCAGATACCGTGATGTGAAGCATGCTGGTGTGGGCACAACATGCAGAACACACAAAGATTGTTTTCTTGTTATGTAACAAAGCCCATTCAGGCTGATGAGTCGTGACAGATAGGGAAAAGGACAATCGCCACTTCAGTCTTTGGGCCTCAGAGCAGATTCCATTTAGGAAACTGACTACAGTCTCTGTAATGCCATGGCTGGCAGGCCACAAAGGGGAAAAAAAGGACATTTCTATTCATTCTTCAAGCAATTTTTCCTCCACCTCAGTTTCCTAAACATCGGATTGTTTTGTCTGAACCAGGATTAAATCAGACGGCAACATTGTTTACATTAACATGCAAGTATGAGAGGAAAAACAATACTCGGTGGAAGTAAGTGGACAAGATGGCTCTGTGTTGTGAATGATAAACAGAATATCCTATCCTGAGGTTTTTAATGACCAGATAATAAAGATTGGTTTAGAAAGGTTTAGATAATCACAGGTCAAAGTTCACCTAAGAGAGAAGAAGCTGATCAAACTGTTAGACTGTTAGTGAATTGTTAAATAAGTGATTACCTGTAGTAGGTGGTAGGGTGTTAGAACAAGCTGACCTTTTCAACAGGTATTTGCTCTGCACTATTATCATCACCTACCAATGTTTACCTGGCTTTTGTGTGAAAAATTATACAAAGAGACGGGACGTTCATTTTATTTTTGATTAAATAAGACTTTGCATAACAGCTTTTCCGGCCTTACTATGCCCATAGCCATTGCCATAGGGGCTCTGAGATACCATCTCAGATGAGGATAGGGTGTATGACAACCAAATGAATTAGTATCTCCCAGCTTCCAGTTAACTAAACAATACACCTGCTTCAGGTAATCAGCATTGTGTAGGGCAAAGAAAAACTTGAAAAATTAACGTGGAACAAGGGAACTCAAGGAATTTGAGTCGCAAAGAGTGAGATGTTGGGAAAAGCTGGTGAGAGATGTGGTGTCCACTTCTATCACCGATTGAGTTTCTCCACCAGTGGAGATCTGTGAGGGATTCCACCAATGATGCAACACAGCAGACACAATCCAGATCTCTATCACCAACGGTCTCGGATAGCAAGTAGACCGAATGGGGTCACTGCCAAATTGGTAGCTGTAAAAGACATTCTAAACAAGACAGAATTTTGCCAGTGTGCCAATAAGAGGCTTTAAAATGACTCCCTGAAGGAGTTATACAGTAATATAAACTGGGATAGTCTTCCTACTAAAAACAATATCACAACGGGTTACAGCTTCCTTGGGAACAAGTAAGTAATGGTGATCAAACCACTTCTGACCCTCTTCCTTCAAGAAATCTATCAAATCTATCTCTTACTCAAAGGAGCGGATATTTTAGTCTTGAACACGGGAACTCATTGTTCGTCACTAAAGCTTCCAAACGACAATAACTTTTGTTGTTCTTTTGTTACTGTTAAGCCCAAGAAGGGAACACGTATCCACTAACAATGTACTGAGAACCTCTTCTGGGAAAAGATTTACTGTAGAGGGTATCAACACACCCTATATGACTCATCTGTTCTATGTAAAATGATTCATTAACAGAACTAAGTCCATAACGGACAAATTGTTAGGTGACTAGCTGTGATAGAATGTTCTGCTAAGATTTGGAATAGGAGCTGACTAGGTTGTTAATAATAACAATAACATGGTGAATTTCGGGACCATCTAACTAGCATATACTATCCATTTCTTCTTCTCCATTCCGTCGCCACAGCAAACAATCTTCCTCCACTATCCGTATCCTCTGCATCCTCTTCACTTACAGCCACTAACTTCATGTTCTCGTTTATCACATCCATGTCCCGCCTCTTTAGCTTTTCTATTTGCTTTCTGCTGCCGGCTACATTTCCAACATCCTCCTACCAATATTTCCACTATTCCTCCTCTGCACATGTCCAAACCATGTCAATCTGCCCTCTCTGCCCCCACTAACCCAGGAGTACACACATACATAACTTATATAAAATATCAATAGACAATGTTAATTGTACAAAATATGCGATATTAAATATGGTTTATTTAGCTAGTTTTCTGTGCATGACATTAAGTATGTAACTTAGTACTTAGAACTTTAACTTAGTTAAAGTGCAAATAACCACCTGATTATTCTTGTGGGTTTGCTACTGTTACAAATAAAAAATCATGAAAGGAGAAAAACATGTAAGCAACACAGTTACAAAAAACAAAAGTAATAATGTATTAAATTTATAGTATGTAAATAATCAAGGATTATGCATATTGGCAGGACTAAAGGGACCCTAAATTAAATTCTGTATAGTGCCCACTAAAGGCTTATGTCAGCTCTGGACTTTGTCTCAGAAACACTCAACATTTGTCTCCGTCCCCCTGATGTGGTCGTTCCCAAATCCTGTCCAACTTCATCATCCCAAAGAGAATCTTAGCATCTTCACCACTTCTACCTCCAACCCATGGGCTAGAGCAGACTTTATACTGAATGATGCTTTCCACTGAAGTGCTTAAATTATAGGAATGAAGACCTTTTTGTAGACTACACTTGCAGGGATAGATTTTTAAGAAGCCCTAAAAATTAACCCTGCCGCTTAATTGAAATAAAAACCTTCCATAGGGTCCAAAACTGCTAAACAAATGCAATACTTGTAAAAACTTCTATGGCTTCCATGACTTTTTAGCTAAAATGTATAATATGTATAAATTGAATTGCTTTTTAAGGGACATTTTGCTAATCTATAAATATTGTTTTCCCAGACCGCGAATCTGACTACAAGAAGAAGGACTGGAAACTCCACAGATGTCATGCAGCCTCAGGTATGAAAAACACACATTACCCTGTCAGTTGGATTTATACAACAAATATACAGTAAATCCACACACAATGGAACGCACAATGAGTCAGAAAAAAATAAAAGACTGCTCTTTAAAAGTGTAAGCCGGTGGTGACTGTGGCAAGAAAAAACTCCCTGAGATAAAATGAGACGCCAAATGTCTGTTTATTACAGCTAAATAATGTGTAGGTGTGCAGTGATGCAGTGTAGCCTTTGGGTCAGTAGAGCAGAGTGAGTCCCAATCCACCCTCGAAGCTCTTGTGTGGCTACGTATTTTCATGAAACGTAGATAAAAAAACATCCCCAGCCGAGTGGCCTCCAAGTAAAAGGAAAACCGTCCAGAAGAAAGCCGGGCCACTGCTAAGATGCCACTATTGGGCCTCTGAGCAAGGTCCTTAACCCTGTCTGCTTCAAGTGCGCCGCATCATGGCTGACCCTGTGCTCCTGTTCTATGCAAAGAAAATTTACTGTGCAGTAACACAAATAAGGAGCTTTAAGGAAGGACCATGACTTACTCTGCTTCACTGACCCCAGGCTACAGTTTACATTACATTTAATAATTACAATATGCCGTAATCAACAATAACATGGGGTGTCACCCAAATGGGTTCCCTATTGAGTCTGGTTCCTCTCAAGGTTTTTTCCTTCTTCACCTTAGGAAGTTTTTGTGCGACAAAATATACTCACTTGATATTTTTTATACCAGCAGCTTTAAAAATGGTTCCAGCTGCAAAGTACAAGGTACAACCACTGACAGGGATTTTGGTAGACACTTAAACTAAACGGATCTCAGGTTTCTTTAAGAAAATAAAATAAAAACATCTTTTAAGAGAAATACTTTCTATAGATGCTAGGATATAACAGGAACTGCTTTGCTATGGTATTAGCTTCAGGATGTGCTGTTAGAAAGTAATAAAATCTGTGGTGGAAACAAAGCAGTAACTTTGCATCTCCAGATCGTTGTGTGCTATAATAACATGACCCCTAAGTGTTTTTATTCAATAAATAAACCACCTTGACGTTCTAGGGGGCATGAAATTCCAGGTTATTAAGGTCACTTTACTTGTTTGAAGCAAGTGTGAGAAAATGCAACCCCTCTGATTAAGCGCAAGTTATGCACTTAAATGATTTGGAAATTTGACTATTTATCAGCCCTCTAAAAGATGCCTTAGGACAGACTAACACCCAGTCACCACAAAACTGTTAGCTGTGTTAAAGAGAGTCGGACTATTTATTAGCTGCACTTGGATGTATGTGAAAAAAAAGGGCTTCGTCGTTTGTCCCCTGACTTACAAAAGCATGTTCGTGATTTAGCCAGATACCATTTCACCATCTGTGAGAGCGTAAGGATCTTCCCATGACCTTTGTCGTTTCTACGTGAGAAAAAAAAAAGGAGTGTGTGCAAATCAGGTCAAGGAATAGAAAGAGAATGCATATGACAGGCCAAAGGAGACACCGTGGTGAAAACGAGACTGAAGAAGCCCTGGAACTTTAGTCAACAATTTAAAAAAAAAAAGAAAAACACATAAAGCCTAAATTGGTAGACATACAGCCCTGTAATAAGAGGGGAACGTCAGTGCTCTTTCTGCATCCTGGTGATTGACCTATTTTTGACCCCGCTGCACATATCTAGAGAAAGACCTGAATACGTTAAGCTTCTCAAAAGATAGTTATAGGCTTTGCCTATTTTGTCCCCCAAAGACAAATAGTACAATAGGGTCTTTATTCTAGCGCTGCAAGATAGATGGCATCCAGGGAGGGCGAGTTCCTCCCAGGACACTTCATTTAAATAGATTAGACTGACTTCTCTTTCCCTTTTTTAAATCCATGTAATGAGGGTCAATACGAGAAGAAGAGAAAGGGGTGAAAAAGACAAGGAAAATCTCTTGCATGTATGTTGTTAGAAGGAATTTTAGTTTAGGGTTCCTTTTAGAACCCTAACCCAAGGATATATATTTGTATAAATGTACATCAGGAAACAAGTACATCTCTAACCCTGTAATAGAAACTTAGGATTGTAGTCATTCGGTATATAGTCCTGTTGATGAACTTTTTTTTTTTACTATTTGACACAAAAAGTTCGAACCTAGTGCCGTTAGACTGGCAGCGGTTGCCAGGTTTGCCATGTTTGCCATGTTTTAGGTACATCTCCAGCTTATAAACCACACAACAGCTAAAACTAGTACCAGAAACAATTTCTTCTAATTTTTTATGCATGGAAAAAAAAGTTTATTATAGTGTATTCGCATTCCAAATTGTTTAGACATTTACATTTGTGGAATTTTGGCAGACACCCTTATCCAGAACGACTTACAATATTCTCCGTTGTACAACTAGGCAATTAAGGGTAAATTAATTGCTCAGTGGTCCAGCAGTGGTAGCTTGGTGGTGCTTGGAATCGAACCCCGGTCTTTAAATTAGTAGTTCAACACCTTAAATACTCGCTACCCTTTTTTTTTTGTATAATTTGTATTCACATCATAAATTTTTATTTATTTATTTATTTTTGGCAACATGTAGTCAACCCCTTCAGAGACTCCAGCAGATTCCAGTGAGCCTGAATCAGGGAATAATAAATAAATGAATGAATAAATGGACCCAGTATACAGTCTTGCTGTCTGACTTATTTTTACTGTTTGATACAAAAAGTTTGAACCTGTTGCCATTAACCTGGTAAGGGTTGCCATGTTTAAGGTAAAATTCCAGCTCAGCTTTATCTTAATTTTTAGAAATGGTTCTATATATATTATAGTATATAGTAATTTCTTGTTTGTAGAAATTCATTCATCTTCTATTTTCGCTTATTTACTAATTGGTGTTAAGGGGATCTGCTGGAGTCTATCCCAGCCGTCTCTGTAAGGCAGGAGGGGTGCACTCTGGACATCCATCACAGGGCCACACACACATTTTAGAATCAATCTAACATACATGGTTTTGGACTGTGGGAGTAAACCCACACAAGCACAGGAAGAACATGCAAACTCCACAAAGAAAGGCCCCTGCCCTGGAACCGAACCTTCTTTCTGTGAGGCAACAGTGCAAATCACTAAGCCACCGTGCTGCCCTGTTTGTAGAAATGAATTTGTGAAACCGTATACATTACAAAACACTTCCAACGTCATGAGTCTGGGAAACTTTCTGTTCACTCATGGGCCTCACCAAGCAGCAAACTGGTGACTCATGATTTTTACCAAACCCAACTATTAAAAGAATATAAACACATCTATCAAAATAACCATCTGTATCTGGTTTCTTTTTCAGTTCTGCCTTGGAATTTATCACACTGTATGCTAAAGGAAATGCAGGTCTACTTACAGCGTTAGCCAAAGTTGTGTTTTCCCTTTAAATTTCCACAAACCTTTTGAATATTCGAACCATCTGATCACTGGAACTCATCAGAACATGCTGATTGGATCGATGAAGTACTGATGAAACGGACTGCTTCTTGTTATGTCCGGTGCCAAAAGAAATTGGTGTCGGAAAAGGAAATGGAAACACACTATACTACAGATGATTTTTATTAGATCTTAAGTCGAGGACAGTTAAGGATTAGAGGATAAACAGGGTGGTTTTATTTAAATATACCGTATATACACGCTGTGTAGTATTAGGTCACCTGACCATCACACCCTGATGGGTTTTTTCAAACATCCTATTCCAAAATTTTGGTCTCACTCTTTTGCCAGACTTCCTAAAAGGCTTTCCAGTGGAGTAAAACTAAAGGCAGGGGTGCCACGGATAGTGGTGGAGGTGGTGATTGGGAGTGTTGGGTGGGTGGGGTTATGTGGAAGGAAGCCTAACCAAATATTCTTTCATAGGGCCCAAAATTGCTAGCTAAATGACCCTCAAGATCTGGCCAGTGGTTCTCCATTTTATAAACTCTGACTACCCCGATGACAACCAATGAATGTTTTTGATGCGGGTGCTATTAATTTAAAAGCATGATGTAAATTTATAATAAATTAAATGTAGCACCTGCTGCAGCCACCAAAACAGATAATAGAGTGGTGCCCACCAGAGTACCTATTTCATTGCCCTATGGAGCACCACCGCATCACTGTAAGCTTTGTGCACAGGGTTATTGTCACACTGGAAGTGTCTTAGATCTCGCAGTTCCAGTAAAGAAGTAACACAATTCTACAACATACAAAGCCATTCTTCCTAGAGTTTAAAGGGGTAACGTTTAGGGGTAACTATACAACTATATTATGGTCAACCTTTTTTACACCCCTATTTATCTGCCACCACTGTTTTTCTATAGTACGTACCAACATTACTTTCTCTGAGGTTTATTGTCTCAATGAGAGCATTCGGTTTCTCTCAGAACCTTCCACCTGACTGTCTCTCAGTGGTATAGTCAACTTCCAACCCTTTTTCAGACACTCGAATCTTTATGCACTTGCTTTCACACCTCTACTCTGCGCACTTTGCGTCTTTCACACATAAACAAAAATGTTGTCGCTTGTATTGTCCTTGATCAATCACTTTGCTTGGATGTTCTCATTTGCAAGTCGATTTACATGAAGGCATTTGCTAAATGAATAAACAGAATGCACATGTTAACGATTACACACACACACACACACACACACACATGTAAAGACATTGTTTTAATGTCTCATTTGTTTTAATAACTCTTTAACATCCAGCTGGATTCATGCTGTCTTTCCTCTGAATAACAGATGTTTTACCCCAAAAACGTAACCTACCATTCTGTTATCTGTCATTTCGCATCATTTGTATGTTTTTTTAGACATTCTGGGTTTGTGTGCTTAGTTGTAGATGTTTCTAATGCAAATGCATTTTTTTAAGGATTTAATAATCCACTTTTATTTCACCCGAATCGCCTAAATCACAGCTAATATGCATTATAAATAAATAAACTAGAGATCCGATCTAAAGATGTTGCTGTTAATACACGTAAGTCTACGGTCTGGGTTAAAATAAAATCAGCCCCAGCCTCATTCGTTTAATTTTCTAACAAGTATGTGGTTCTGGTGTGTAAAGAAATCCGAAACGATTTGCTTTAATATAATTTACATACATATATACATATGTTTAATATGCATATATATTATTTTATTTTATTATGCATATTAAATAGTTTAATATATGCACAACTATAACTGTACTGCAATAACTGTATCATACTCTATATACCCTTATAGATACTATATATACACACTACTGTACCTTCTGTACATTATTTACCCACCTCATGTAATTAGCAACCTCATACCCCTATTTATTACACTGCTATTTATTGTAAATAAGCCAATATTTCTGGTTAGATGCTAACTGCATTTCATTGGCTCTGCACATGTACCTTGCACAATGACAATAAAGTTGAATCTAATCTAATCTTTTTGCTAGCTAGCTAAGTGGCAAAAAGAACCAGGCTAAGTGGTAGCACTGTAATGATCAGACGATCTGGAGTTCAATTCCCAGGACCACCAAGCTGCCACCGCTGGGTCCCTGAGCAACACCCTTAATAGTCAACTGCTCATATGGGTGCCCTAGATTAGGGTCTGGCAAATGAATGAATGAATGAATGACTGAACACATTAATAGCTAATATCTGAAGAAAGCAAATAACAATAAATCAAGATGTAAATGATGTATGGCATCTTTTTTGTTTATTATTTGATAATTGATCATTTACAGATTCCAAAATTTTACCATTGGTCTACTAATTTTGCACCTTTTTTAATCTTTTCTCCCTCATAGAGGACGGTGGTATGTGATCATCTCAATGGCTCCCGGATCGTTTTCTCCGATGAGAGACGATCAGAAAACACTCTGTCCCCGGACATGACCCAGGAAGTAGTTGTGATCTCGTCTGGTCTCCCTGCACCACATCCGACCCCCTACTACAGGACTGCTGCTGCTGCTGGTCCGTCTCCTCAACACACGGTAATAGCATAATACCACATGAGTGCATCCCACACACTACAGTATGATGATCTCTAACTACTGAGGAAGACAGTTTTCACCGAATTACCTTTAAAAGAAGCGCAGCCTGGATTTTTGACCCATTATTAATGGATCTCAGTGTTGACAGACTGGATTAAAGATCTCCAGCCCAACTACAGCATGGCATGATGATACAATGAACTTAATTACATTTTGATTCAGTTAAAAAATGATTAAAATCACATGTTGTAGTTATAATTAAACACCCACCAGTTGTATCAAGAAGCAGCCCAATTTTCTTTTATCCACCCAGTGCATTTATTTGTCTGACATGATTAAAAGAAGCCCAATTGCACCAGAACCAAAACAAAACAAAAAAACAGTGGCGCCACCTTGGGGTCCTCCTTAGAAGCACAATCTTCTTTTTTTATTCAGTTGTGCCTAAATGTGATAAAGTTAAAAGACAAATCCACCTTAAACATGTGATCTTCTTTGGCATCCCTGTGATGCTTTCTAATAACATCCAGAGTCAACTGAGAGGTTTAATGTAATAAAGTAATAATATTTATTTACAGTAGTTAACATTTTTTTGAGAGAGAATCTCTACTTTACTTCAGTGTTTAAAATTCTTTACTTTACTAGATTTCATAAATAAAATGTCTACTTTTACTCTGATACATTTCTCCCAAGCATATTTATAATTTATAGGGTTGCCCGTATTGTCTTCTGTTTAAAAAGCCTCTAAGATCCTTTTTTTTTTTTTTTTTTTTTTTGTGGATTTTTGCCTAGAATTAACGTATCTAATTCTGATGGATGCCCAGAGGTACATACAGTGAAGTGGATGCAAATATTCATGACCATTTTTGGTTTAAAATACCAAAATAAACATGCCTTATTTCGTCATAATGTATGTTGATAACTAATTGTGACGATTTTTTGCGCATTTACTGCGCTGCTGGACTGATGAGACATAACGGTGGGTTATTTATCGAGGAAAAAGTCGCATCAAAGTAAAAGTGGGCTCGATTTCAAGAAAACAGCCTACGATTAAAGTAGGCATGTCATTTTTGACTATCTGTATCTTAGAAATAAGGTAATCTAAGATGGCACGTTATTTTCTATTGTTAATAACCAATTGTTTGATTTTTATGCGCATTTGATGCGTAAGACACAATTTTGGATTGTTTATTAAGAGAAACTCGCATTAAAGTGGAAATTGGCTCATTTTGAAGAAAGTCTGTATATGATTTGGGGTATTTTATTTTCAGAAATGAGGTAATTGGAGCTGAATCTTTACTCTTAGTGTGTTTGCCTTTGAATATTATTATTACACATATTAATATTATTACACATTATAATATTCATAATTTTGTACGTCAATTGTTTAAAACAAAAGACATTGATGGTTTTATGTGAAAAGTAGAAGTTTAACTTTGTAATAATACCCTATATGACTTTATATGCTATAATGACTTTTTAATTTAAACGGAAGTTCATAACTGCGTAATTTCACTCTTTTAAAGGGTTAAACGGCGTGTCCCGTTTTGCATCGAGTTGTAATGCATTTATGCAAACCATCCCACCAGAATTCTTCCTCTGATTGGGTAATAATCTCTGACATCATCAGTTTAATTGGCTTGTTAATACCGCCAGGTTCAGCCCAGGGCCAATCAGAATCAAAGGGAGGGCGGGTCTTTTTGGCAGTGACGCTCGGCAGCTCTGGCAAAAGAGAGTCTAATGGCGGAGGAAGTTTCAGATCCGGGTCCAGTATCGGAAGTACCGAAGAGATTGAAAGAAATCAAATAAATAAGTGGAAAGAAGGGCGAAAGCTAGAGAATTTCAGCACCCTCTGAAAACATACTGTTCTGTGTCCCCATCACTTATATATTATATTTGCTGGGGGGGCCCGCTGGCTATAATTATCTCCACATTTTACCCCATTAGAGACGCCCCTGCTGGAAAGTGTCAGCGGAAATGAGTAGCAAGCTAATTGCAGTTATTCATTCATCTTCTATACCTGCTTATTCCCTAATTCGGGGTCATGGGGATCTGCTGGACTCTATCTGAAAGGGCAAAAGGCAGAAGAGTTCTACCTGTCCATCATGGCCAAGTCACCAGTCCATCACGGCCACACACACTCATGCTAACTCCTATGGGCAGTTTAGAATCACTAATCAATCTAACATACATGTTTTTGGACTGTGGGAGGAAACCGGAAAACCCGGAGTAAACCCACACAAGAACGAGCGAAACATGCAAACTCAGGTCAGAAAAAAACCCTGCCCAGGAATCGAACCCGGCACCTTCTTGCTATGAGGCAACAATGCTGACCACTAATAGAATTACGTTTAAACTGAACACAATCTTTCTGTAACTGTGTGTGGGAGAATTTTTGAAAATAGTTATAGCAATAATATATAATTTATTAAGCATTTAAGTACATTTAATATAATAATACTTTTCATACTCAAGTACAATAACATTTGTGGTGACTAACTTCTACCAAAGTCATTTTGCAGTAAAATAACGATGCCTTTATTTAAGTGTTGCTGTCGGGTACTTTATACACCATATTTTTATATCAGCCACAATGCTGCTCGATAACCTGCTGATAAGAGTGCCAGCGGGAGTCAAGTCTCAGCTTAAGTCCTGGAGTCTCTCCAGCTGCTCCTACATCTGCATCAGTTGAATTGCAATGTTTTTAATACAGCTTCCATTTTCCTTTAACCCACAACACACCTTAATAGCATTTAAGGCAAAAAATGAAAAAGGTTTTGGGGCTTAGTGGTAAGCACGGTTGTTGGGTTCGATTCCCGGGCAGGGGCCTTACTCTTTGGAGTTTGCATGTTCTTCCCGTGCTTGCATGTGTTTACTCCGGTTTCCCCCCACAGTCCAAAAACATGTATGTTAGATTGATTGGTAATTCCAATAGGAGTGAGTGTGTGTGTGTGTGGCCCTGTGATGGACTGGTGACCTGCCCAGGGTGTACCCCTCCTGCCTTCGCACTTTCAGAGACTGCTGGGATAGACTCCAGCAGATCCCGCTTAATTATCCCGAGATTCCCTAATTATAGAATTAGAGAATAGCGGGTATAGAAGATGAATAAATGAAATAAATAAATGAAAATGTCCTGTCTAAATGTCTATCTATCTATCTATCTATCTCTATCTCTCTCTCTCGCTCTCTCTCTCTCTCTATATATATATATATATGTGTATATATATATATATATATATATATATATAGATATATATATATAATGCGTGTGTTTTGTGTGTACATGTATACTATGTATATAAATATCTTTAAACATGTATATTTAATTATATAACTATAATGTATACTTAAAAAAAAGAATAAGCAGTGCTTTTATTTTATGATGACCTGGTTTAGTTCTAAAATGGATGTTGATGGTTTTTACTCAGGTTCCAGATGTAAATGGTGGTGCAGTTTCTACCCCCAGTTTTGGCTCCTACTACGGACCGGACCAATCACATGGTGTGCATTTTCCTTATAAGCATTATTATTATTATTATTATTAATTGTCAATCTTTAGCCTTTTTTTTAAAGTAGTCAAATCCACTACTTTACTTTTACTTGTGATTAAACTTTAACAAAACACTAAAAGTGACTCGAAAAGTTTAATAGTTTACAGCGCAGTTAGTGTGAATCTACTGCCATCTATCGGTAAGTCGAGAAATTGCCCTACCGATAAAAGGTATAAATGAATTAAAAATTTAAAAAAGTTCCAGGTTTCGCAGTTATTGAACTGAAATTAATTGAACCCTGTCATATTTGAAGTAGATTTTAGCTCTTTAAAATTTACAGCAAAGCTGAGACTATGTTTTGTGACGTAAAAAATTGTAAAAATTTGCGATCGTCAAATACGTACAGTAATTACATTATATTTATTATTATATTCATTTATTACAAATGTGTCTGGTAAAAGTCTAAAATAATATATGTGTGCTCTCTAATTTAATTACTCAAAAAAATTCTGAAAATTAAGCAAAATCAAGCTTTTTTTGGCCAAAATATTAAAAATAAAATGTAGGATAAAATCCTAGAATTATCATTATGCTCTATTGTGAATTATAATGTAAAAGTATAACGTGTGACTTTCCACAACAATAAAATTTAAGTATATACATAGATAAAACACGCACATATAAATATATGTGTGTGCGTGTGTGTTTATATATATATATATATATAATATTAAATTTTACTGTTATTGTTTGTTATTGTGTATATATATATATATATATATATATAATGTGTGTGTGTGTGTGTTTATCTATGTATATAGTTAAAATTTTTGTTATTTTTTATTGGGTGTGTGTGTTTCATTATATATATATATATATTTATATATTTTTATTGTGTGTGTGTATAATATATATATATATATATATATATAATATCTAATATATATATATATATATATATATAGTGATGATATTTAATTCTTTAAAAATACTTTTGTAGATGTAGCCATTCCGCGGCGGGCCACGATCCGCTAACTCGCTCAGCCCTACCGGCACTCGCCTTCGGTCACCGGAGAGGAGCGTCTCATTAAGTTCTCTGGGATTGGCCCTGTGGATGAAACCGGCATGCCTATCGCTTCCCGATCTGTAAGTGATGTACCTGTACGATATACGGTGGAGATACAGAGTGCAGTCCATTGTTATGTCATACAATGACACACAAATATAAATTTTTACCAAATATGAAAGAAACACACTTGGGTGCATATTGTGCATATAGGAAAAACAATCATCACTATGGTCCGGTCATGTGACCTGACACAAAGTTGAGCTGAGGTGATTGATTTCTTTTCCAAAGCGATTGACGTTTTCTTTACATTTGATCATGATCATAGCAGCTATAAACAGTCGTTTCATTACCAAATCTTATCTCCGAAAGCACCAGCACTGTTTTGTGTGTGTGAAGTAAGAACGAGTGTCAAGTTCTCTGATATCCACCTTGTTTTCTTTCAGAGTGTCAACAAGCCTAAAGACTGGTACAGGAGCATGTTTCGACAGATCCATAAGAAACCAGAGGGTATGTGAACACACACAGACACACACTACACACAGATACAAACATACACTGCCACGTACAAAATAAGTTCTTTCCTTCTCTGTTTTTCCTTTGTTTTATTAGTAACTGGCTTAGGAAACTGGAGAACCCGCATCTCACACACCTTTCTTTGTGGAACAACCGATTTAAAGTATTCGGTCAACCTTAGAATTCGTAACCCGATAGACTTCCACCAACAATGAGTCTTATCTCCACAACGTACAGCCATTGTTTACTTCACTCGCAAGCTTTCAGGCTTTCCTCAACATCACACAGCCGTTCACACAAAACCCGTCTTTTACAGAAGGCATTAGTGAACCGACTGAAACTGTTCCCAGATCAGCAGTCTAAAGCCAAGAGTAAGATCACTGTAATCCTCCTGTCAGCAGATCGAGTGGATCACAAATCACTACAAAGCCATTTTTCTTACAAAAGGCGCTGAAATATTCAATCAGGAAGCTTTTTTTTTTTAAATAAATGACTGATTAAGACGTTTAAAGAGCTCAGATGTCAGTAAGCGGGTTTATCTTTAATAATTATATCAAAATAACATCATTGGATTGTTTTTTTTTCAATATTTTATGCTGGAAAAAACTTGGTAGCGAGAACTATTTTTTTTTCCCAACATTTTTTAAACCAAGCGTAAACGTCAGTAAAAATTTCCTAGATGCTAGTTGACATTAAAGCAGACACCCTAAAGCAAAGCGAAGTAAAGCAAAGTATTAAATCTAGCTAGCCTATAAGACTAACTAGCTAGCATATTAAAACTAACCAGCTAATATTAGAGAGCATGACTGCACATATTCTTACAGGACATGCTAGTTAGCTTAAAGTAGAGAAAAATATCAATGCTAGTAAGCAAACATACGTAAAATTCTCCAACCACTAGATGTAATTAAAGAGCCAATTTTGCTATCCAAAGTTAGAAAAAAAACGTGTTAAATTAGCTAGTTAGCATTTATTTAAAAAAAAAAATTAAAAAAAAAAACGAAACTAGCTAATTTTTAGAAAAAAATTATACCATTTCTATTCAGGACTAGAAAACGTCTCCAAACCCACATAGTCAGCTGACATTAGCTAAAAATTAATAATAAAACAAAAAAACAAGCTAAAGCTAGCCAACACATGTGAAAGTTCTTATAGGTTCAGGGTTTTAAGCTAAAAATAATTTTTTGATAAGGAACTAACAGCAGCTTTTTTTTTTTTCCATTAGGCATATATAATCTACACTATATAGTGAAAAGTATTGGGACACCCAACCATTAAATCTTTATGTATTTATTTAATCATCCTATTCCAGATATATTCTCACTCTTCCTCCTATAATCACCTCCCCACGTCTAAGTTTTTCCACCAGATTGTATCATGTGACTGTGGGGATTTGCTCATTCAGTCACAATAGTATTAGTGAGATCAGACTCTAATGTTGAGGTGTGGAGGTCTGGGGTTCAGTCGGTTTTCCGGTTCATCCCAAAGGCGTTCAGTTTAAAGGGGTTGAGTCAGAATCAGGACGCTGCGTAGGACATGAAATTTCTTCCACTACAACCAAAACGCAGCATGTTTTCATGAAGTTTAGGGGTTTTTGCACAGAGACATTGTCTTTCTAAAACAGCGTTTGGGTATCTTGGTTCCAGTGAAGTAATAATGTAATGTAACATTCAGAGACATTCTAGACAACTTTGTGGTAACAGTTTGGGAAAGGATCACCTATATGGATGCGCTGGTGAAATGGGGAAGTGGTAGCGTAGTGTTCAGGTGTTGGACTTGCTAACACCTTAACCCACTGCTGGGCCCCTGGGCAAGGCAAGGCCTTAACCCCCAATTGCACAGTTGCTATAATTCGCTGGATAAGGGCGTCTGCCGAATGAATGTAAATGTAAATGTCAACAACTACAATTTGGCTACAAAGTGTATAAATAATGCATGCATATTTATTGCTTTATGCATGTTTCAATTTTTGAGTATAGAGTATAGATCTTATGAATGCTTTGAATGCGATGTAAGAAGTTTTTTGTTATGTGTTTATGTTGTTTCTTTCTGTGATCCTGAGATAAGACCAGGGTGACCATGACACTAATGTTCGGGTGAGGAGGTCTGGGGTACAGTCGGTGTTGAATAGGGTTGAGAACAGAGAGCTCATCCACTCCAACACCATGTCTCAATGAAGCTCACTTTAATTCCAATAATAATAACGATAATATTAATGATAGAGCTCTTTAATAACTTTTTTGATTTATAAGGTCTCATAAGTTGATTTCTGTTTTGCTGGTGTTCTTCTAAAAGACAAAAAGGTCCATTTGGGTTTTTTAAAAATCTCCACACAATTACAATCAATTATGATTGTAATTATGAATTATTGCTTTTGGTATAACGAATAATATTATTGATTAAACACTCTTTTTCTCTCTTTTTCCAGAGGCAGAAATGGACTGGCAAGAAAGTAAGTAATCGGTCTTAAGACAATACCGACAGCCGCGAAACATGTTTTGTCACGTCAAGTATTATGCAAGACATTTTTTGTCGTCCGTGCTTTGACAGCCAGCTCGAAATTTTCCCACATGAAGTCTGCAGATTGAAGCAGCAAAATGATAATAAACGTGTTTGCTAGTAATTGCTACGCTATTATACATCCAGCAGCCTCAAGATCTAATTGAAGCTGGTTTATCGTGTTTCAGGAAAACTGAATATCACGCCACCTGCAGCACCGACTCGGGAGGACGAACACGGGACAGGAAATGACCCCTTCACCCTCACGCAGCATGGAGCGCTGCCCGACTGGTGAGGCTGTTAGTCGTATACATGATATTCGCGAGTTCTTTTAATGTAAAGACAAACCAACGTACCAGTGACCCTGACGTTTTTAATCTATTTTATCACAATACATTTTTAGGTTTATTTGTTTAGCAGACACTTTTATTCAAAGTTGCTAATAAGGAAATACATGTCAAGTGATAAATCGGACGGTATATACTGTGTTAAATAGTTTACATGCATCAGTAAAATTCCCCAACCGCTAGATACAATTCTAGATCAAATCTTGCTAGAAAAGGATAGAAAAAGCTAAAAAAAATTAGCTAGTTAGAATTCTTGAAAATTAAGTAGTTAGCTAACATTAGCTACATTTACATTTATTTCCTGTTTATACAACTGAGCAATTGGCGGTTGAGGGCCTTGTTCAGGGGCCACAGTGATGCTGAGAATCGAACCCTGTTCTTTCTGGTATCAGTCCAACACCTTAACCACACCGTAACCAAACAAAAAATAAAGTATAACGGTATGACATGCATACTGTATGGATGAGCCCTTCGTCCTTCCTACCTTCTACTTATCCATCCATCCATCCATTCATCCATCCATCCATCCATCCATCCATCCATCCATCCATTCATCCACCCCGTCTGAACTTTTTTAGATAATAGATTATTTTTTTTTATAGAAAATAGATTTTTTTACTTTAATAGATTTTTTACTATGACCAACTGTAATACCCAAACATACTAGAAAATTCCGTCTCATTCACATGCTGATCTAAGCTATCATAAAGCAGGAACATTAACCACACCTGCACCTGCAGTCACACACACTCGCCAGTTTTTCGGAACGTATTGTGGCAAAATAAGCCAAAAAATTAGAGAAGCCGATAAAAGACTGCAGGCAGGTTATGAGTTGTTGCTGCAGGCTCTGCCAACGGGAATGTGATCAAGTATCTGCGTATTTGGGGGTGGGGTGTATTTCAGGGCTGACCTGGGCGATGTGGTAAAGATTCCAGAGCCGAAGAGCATTTTCGACTTTGAGCCAGGACGAGGAGGCACAGCGGAAGAACGTGTGCAGGTAAGAGGCGTTTGTCTGTAAGAGTTTAGACAGTAATAGTGTTTTTTTGGTGCACTTTTAGTATAATCACCAAACCCGACGTTCCTTTGAGTAAGTAAATGTTCCGCTATTAATTTTTTTTTCTTTTCAATCTAAATGGTTTTGATTGGATATGTTTGATTGGATACCAAAATATCTGGTTACTTTCAAGATTTTTCAAGTAACCAAGTATTCAACCAGTGTGTGAAATGTGGCAAAGATGGTGGAGAACTCCTTAATTCCATGTCCTGAAGGTTTCACCGTAATTACTTATCATTAATTTATAGTAGCTATGATGTATTATAACACTATGTATGTGTTATATATGTCAACAGTAGGAAGTTTTTGTGAACACCCTGTTTGTAATATGGCCACGTCCTCCCAGGACTATTCAGTGCAACTTTGTAGCTCATTGCTTGGGTCAGTGTGTTGAAAGGCATGTTTTGTTGCTGAATGCTGGCATTTCGGTGTGTGGGTTCGACACACAGAGAAAAGAGAGAGAGAGAGAGAGAGAGAGACAAAAGGAGACACTTCCTGTAGGGATTAGTTCTTTTCTTGTGTTTCCAACTGCGTTGGTAGATGTGGTCATTAGCCTTAAAACGCAGTTAGCTATTACTTATCCAGACGGCATAGTCGTTTATTATTTTCACCCTAATGCCACACCTGATTGCCACACTTGAACCAGCCATACTGTTAAGTCAAGTCAAGTCACCTTTATTCATATAGCACTTTTTTTAACAATAGCAATTGTGTCAAAGCAGCTTTAAAAAATCAAATAAGACAATACAGTGAACACTCACTAAAAACACTCAGTTCAGGGTAATTAATATCTGTGGCAAGTGGCAAGAACAAAATAAAGAAGAAAAAAAAAATCCTTGGGAGAAACCAGATTCAGGCGGGGGGGGTCAGTTCTTCTTTGAACAGACAAACCAGCAGGTTATTCCGTGCTGCAGAAACGTTTCCATGGTCATGTCTGGATTGCCGTCTAGAAGACAAAGTTATTACTGGAAAACTGCTTTCGGGGCTTATTGTGTCTAAGTGCTGATCCACTAACTGGGATAGATACAGACTGGATCTGGTGGCGATGGTGAGCTCGGAATATGTAGTTTTAGCGTAGATGCCATTCTACTTATGATATTGTGTGTTAGTGGAAGTGCTTCCGGTTGACCTGATTAGTGCTGTGAGTATCAGGAGATACAAGCTATGTGTTTATAAGCTAATAATAAAAGCTAGCGATTAGCTCAGCTAGCACACAGTTATTAAAAGTTCTATATGGAAGGTAGAATGGAAATTTAACAGCAAAAAACAAAATCAAATTGTACAAATTGTGACAGACACGTTTCGTAGCCGTTTTAGTAAATTATTCCGAAATGATTCCCATTTTTTTGTTATTAATATATATAAACTTTTGTGGTTCTGCCCTTTTGAAAGACGAACACGGTTGCCCCATCGTTTATGTTTAATAGCGCACAAGTGAGCCCTACTTAACGCGTAGTAAACACACAAAATCTGTAAACTTTTCTAGATATGAACATGAATAAAAATATAGATATAAAATAGTAAAAAAAAATCAAGTGTGTCATTCCATCTGTTTGGTTTGAATAAAAACACAAAAAACTGTAGGTACATAAAGTTCATTTATTCATTCATTCATTCATTTTCTATACAAGCTTATTTCCTAATTCGGGGTCTCAGGGATCTGCTGGAGTCTATCCCAGCCGTCTCTGAAAGGGCGAAAGGCAGGAGGGGGACACCCTGGACAGGTCGCCAGTCCATCACAGGGTCACAGACAATCACACTCACTCCTATGGACAATTTAGAATCACTAATCAATCTAAAATACATGTTTTGGACTGTGAGAGGAAACCGGAGAACCCGGAGTAAAACCTACGCAAGTAATATTTATTTGAGTAGATAAAACTGGTGCCCACAAAAATATACTGCACGATAAAATGCGAATGAAATATAAGTCAGTCATCAAAATTTAAAATACTGCTGGAATGGAAAGAACAAAAACCCCATAGTTAATCTAGAGAAATAGTAATAAAACAATAAGAAGAAAAATAAAAAGTAATAAGAAACACATGACGCTTCTGTAGCTGTGTAAATTCAATCCCGTCGTATAAGGACCAAATTCAACTCTTAGGGTGTGCAAACTTTTGCACTCGACACTATTTCTAATAATGAATAAGTCAAGCTCTCTATCCGATCTTTTCATATTAGGAGTTTATATTGAAATTTTGGTTCTAAAGAGTCATGGATTCGATTAAAAAACCCGTCTCAAACCTTTTATTATCTTCATTTTCCTTGATCTTACTAAAAACAGTTTCCACATGATTCCCATTTCAGGTTGGCATGCAATCAAAAATGCATCAGAGCTGCTTTGGCCTGTTGACGCATACAAGTTTCCGCTGTCTCGGTCTTTCTTTCTTTTCATTTAGTGTTTTTTTTTTTTGTTTACAAAGCTTAAGGAAATAGTTCATGAAGATACCTTGAACCATCTTAAGCTCCCTGCTTCCCTGCTCATCGTCCCACCCAAACGAGGAGTAGAGACTTCCTAATCAAAATAAATAAATAAATAATAAAAGGGCAAAAGAAAAAAAAAAAAAGGGGGGAGACATAGCAACCTGAGTGTATTTATTTTATTGTGTGCGACTCGTCACATTTTTCTCTTTAATCAGGTCACGCTCTAAAAGTAGGAAGCAAAGGACTCATTGTTCTCCTCCTCCGTCAGACAGAGCTGTCTTGTGATCACGATAAGGCCCGTTATCCGAGTTATCCGCCTGTCTGATCCAACAGCATTCTCAGCAGGCTCAGCCGTTAGTTTGCTCAGACATCAGTTCAGACTGCTACTCGGTCCGACTCTGAGACGCCTCTTTAAGACAGAATTGTCTTTATGTGCTGATTTGATTGTCAGGATGATTCCTGAAATCCTGATCGCTTTGAAACTCTCTCCTTTTGGGAGCAAATGGAGTTCCAATGTATGATTGTTTGTGTGTCTGGAGTGGAAAAGAGTTCATCGGAAATATTAATTATAAACACATTTGAGTTTGACGGTTAATTTAAATACCCAATTTATAAGGACATGTTATGTCATCAGGACGAATAGGCTGTATTTAAGAATGCACAGAATGTTTCAGTGTCTAAAGACTTTGAATGTATTAATTGCCATGTTTTTATTACCCTGTGTTAATGCACATTTTTAAGTATCGCATCAGAAACAAGGGATGAAATCTGCACATTTTTCGGGGAAAAAAATCCAATAATTTGCAAAAAAAAAAAAAATAAAAATTATGCTTGCTTGATAAGGTTTTAGACGTGTGATAAGGTTTTAGACGTGTGATAAGGTTTTAGACGTGTGGTTTTAGACGTGTGATAAGGTTTTAGACGTGTGATAAGGTTTTAGACGTGCTACTTTATTTAAAAGTAGCTGAAAATAAATTAGACGAATAAATTCTGGAGTAGCGAACATTAAACCCGCATGACTAATCGACTGTTTCCGCTCCATTACTCTTGCCTTGTTTTTATATACTGTTGGTTACTAGGTTACTAATACCACCGTCAGCCGCTTGAAAAACATAGTGGAAACACCTCATTTTTGCACATCTTGAAAAGATTTGGCAACCCGTTTAAATATATTTAGTTGTATTTATTGTACTATAAAACCAGAAATCTACCTTGAACCATAGATTTTTGGCCTTCGATACTTTTCTTTAAAAATAGGTTAGAACGGAATTCAACAATTACATAACACAATTAACTGCATGATTTGACAAATGCCATCTAAAGCCATGGATATACCCCCCCTGGCCTACTCCATCCCCCCTGCACATTTACCTCATCTAATTTTCTACTACCCGGATTTAAATTTTATAATCCAGATGTGCAAAGCCGGGTCTTGAAAGACTTACAGCTGGAGTTGGTGGTTTATAAAGGGCGAATACTTTTAAGCGGGGTAATATGTGTTAATCAATGTTCTGCGATGTAATCAGTGTCTTAATACTGATCAATGTCATGCTGAATGTCATAATAATAAATAAATAAATATTTAATAATAAATAAAAGGTATTTGCGTCTTATATGTTCGCGAGGCATCGTATTAACCCCCATTTTGTTACAGTAAGTCTTTAACATAGCCATTAACTGCATATTTTATTTTATTTACTTTTTTTTTTTAGTCACCAAGGCGACTGCCAGTGCACAACTCTGTCGAAAGAGCCCACTCTCCTTCCATAGAGGTGAAGATGCAAACCGACTTTAGTGCAAATAAACTAAATAAAAACAGCGTTTTAGTAAGAGGTAAGATGTTCCTTTTTTTTTTTTTTTTTTAGGCCACACTGGTGTCGGAGCTTAACCGCTTCGAGGCAGAGCTGGACTCGGACATCCGTGGCCTTGAAAGAAGGCTGTCATTAAAGCATCAGCAGCCACAGCAGCGAGGCAGGGGTGAGGTACTGACTCACTAATACTATTGCAGCTAAATAAACACATCTCACATTGAATGTCCTGATTGTAGTGGAAAGACCAGAAGAGTGAAGAATAATCTTACAGCAAAAATGGGAAGTGAATCTGGAATAATAATCGCATTTGTTTGTGATGGTCAGGTGTCCAAAAACTTTTGGCCATACAGTGTATCGACAGTATATTGGTATCTGTAGAGGATTTGTTTCTACAAACTAAACGTGCCGTGTGTAGGACCCAGCGGAGCTGTTGGGCGGGTACAATCATGCTACTTTGACTTCCCACTCTGCATTCTTGTGTGTGTGTGTGTGTGTGTGTGTGTGTGTAAGAGGTAAGTAGCTACATAGGCTGGACTTACTGTAGTCTTCTGTTGGCAGGGTGGAAAGAACAACACTACAGGAGACTCGACATCTGGGAAAGGACCAGATTACAGGTGTGTGTGCATGTGTGTGTAACTAAGTGTATTAAGTATTGTTTATTAAGTAGTAGGTAAGTTTATTCCTGGGATTTACAGGCTGGGATATAATTCTACGAAGATATTTAGTAATTAATCACTAATTAAGAAAGTTGCCAAGTTGTCTCTTTTCTCTCTCTCTCTCTCTCTCTCTCTCTCTCTCTTTCTCTCTCTCTCTCTCTTTGTAAGTGTGCATGTGTTTATGGTTGTGGTATTTCTGTGTTTTGTGATGCTTCTGGGAGTTGTGTGTGTGTGCATGCTTTGGATCTTCATACACTTTATTCTCTATAACTAGTTATTTCTTAAACTTAATATTTGAGTGTGTGACACTCTTCTGCAACGATTAGTTAATTGTTGACAGGTTCTGGCTTGCAGCCCAAATACCAGAACCCCTGCTAAGGTGTGTGTGTGTGTGTGTGTGTGTGCATGCGCATGTGCACGTACATGTACAATTTCGATAGATATTACAGTCCAGCTGATATCTTTACATAAACTAATCAAACACAGTACGTTTATTTTTCATATGCAAGTGTGTGTGTGTGTGTGCGTGTGTGTGTGCATGTAAAAGAAACCAGAGGATTAGTCTGATTTTATTATGTTTATTATGTAAGTTTATATAGTTTATACAGTATGTGTAAAATGAAGCTTTATGTTTCATTAGCCATAGAAAATATCATTAAAGCAGGATGGGATATAGGAATGAACAGAAATGGAAGCGTTAGATTAGATATGATTAGACAAGGGTGGAGTAGGATTGGATTGATTATTGGAAGCGATTGAATAGATTATGATTAGACAGAATGAATGGAGTTTGGATTAGTCCTGGATGGGATATGATTGGGTTGGATAAACTGGGAAAGGTCTAAGGTAAGCTTGAGAATTTGTGGCAGAAACTAGCCAAACTTTTTATTAACAATTGACTAGGGTGGACAAAGTTATAGTTATACAGTCCTGTTTGTCCTTATGTCCCAATCACCCTGCATTAAATGGCTTGTCTTAACTGATATGCTTGCTTCCTGACCCTCTTTGACCATTATTTTTTACTACTGAGTGATGACTGGATGGGCATGATTAATTATAATGGTAATGGACAGGATTCGGATGGGTTGAAATAGACAAAAATAGGTAGAATAGAGCAGCGGTTAAGTTGTTGGACTGCTAATTGGAAGATCAGGGTTGGATTCCCAGTACCATCAAGTTTCCACTGCTGGGCTCAGCTGTATATAAAAGAAAAATATAAGCCACTCCGGATAAGGGTGTCTGCCAAATGCTGTAGATAGGACTGGATCAGTGCTGGTGGCAGAAGCTTTGGTAAAACAGAAAAATATTATGTATAATTTCGATTTGGCAGATGTTATTTTGGAATACATTACAGATAACAAATAAATCAAAGTGGTCGAAATGCTCATGTGACTGTGTGTCATCTGGTTTGAATAATCCGCACATGCAAATGAGTTCAGTTGGAATGTCCTGTCAGAGACACGTACAAATAAAGTATTCTGGTACATTAGACTGGAACATCCAGGCGGCGGATACGACATACCATATACCATATAAAAGTCTCCACCATAAGATGGAACCCACGGCAACTGCCTACACCAGAGTTTGGATATGAATCAATGGGATAATATTAGAGTAGATGGCAGAAAAACCAGACAGGACTGTATTGGATTTGAAGCAGGATTGTATTAGATTAAACTGTCTGAGATTGGACAAGAATCCATACATACTGTAATCCTACAGGATTAGATGTATTACCAATGGGAATGTTGTTTTCTGATTAATTATCTTACCGGATGGCTGGATAGTCTCCAAATAAGAAGCAGACAAATATGATAAATATTGGCTACAACAAAATAGCACAGGATTAGACAGAGTTGGATAAGATAGTGTTGGATAGCATAGGATGTGGTAGCCTAGTTGTTAAGGTGTTGGGCTGGTAATCGGAAAATCGTAGGTTCAAATCTCAAGCCGAAGCTGGGCCCATGAGCAAGACCCTTGACTCCTTAACTGCTTTGTTGGTTAGAAGTTAGCTTTGGTAGTAGCTTGGTGGTTAAGGTGTTGGACTGCTAATTGGAAGATCAGGGTTTGACTCCCAGCACCATCAAGTTACAACTGCTGGGCCGCTGAGCAAGACCCTTAACCCCCTTATTGCTGAGTTGTATAAAAAAGATAAACATATGTCTGAGATTGGAGAACATTCGGATTAGCATTTTAGCCGATCTGTATTTGAAGTAAATTAGACAGTAACATAAACTCTTTATGTGAATGTCTTTTTGTTCACATACTCTAAAGCACAGTGAAATTTGTATATCCTATTTCAGAAAGTCGGGGTCAGAGCACAGGGTCAGCTATGATACAATGTCCCTGGAGCAGGAAGGATTAAAGGTCTTGCTTAAAGACCCAACAGTGGTAGACCGGTAGCGGTGCGGCTTGAACCCAAGCTCTTCTTAGCTTTCCAATCATTAAACTAGGTGCTTTAACCATTTGAGCCACTATAATCATATAGGATCATGCAGAATTTTATGATCTAGGACCAGATCAAGTTATAATGGTCAGGGCAGGATTGGACAGGTTGGACAGAATAGAACTAGGAAGAATATCTCAGAGTAGAAAAAATAGGGTTGGACAAGACAGAATTCTTTTATACTAGAATTAATTTGGGAAAACTGGATTTTATGTATCAGAGAATACATGAAGTTTGATGTGGATTTCTGATTCTAGACTTTAAGCTAGTTATAGATTGGACAGTGAAAAATGGTTCTAGTTATTTTAGGAAGTTATACAGCAAATTGGACAGGATATAGCAGTATTGAATGTCCATAAAAACGATGCTTGTTTGTTATTTTCTTCTATTTGCCTTCAGTCTGTAAAGTCCCGAATCTCGACCTTCTCTCAGACCACATTCTTCAGATTCTCTCCACCTTCATAACAGTATATTAACATGAACTTGTCTACTTGTCCTGCATTTTTTCCCCACTCCTACCCCAAAGCACTGTATACCGAGGGAAAATAAACACACAAGATGAAGGACATGCCGAGTTTTACCGCTTCCTCTGTCTAGAACACTAACCAGCTTCAGGGAGGGAAATTTTTAACAACACATGTTTTAGTTCTAACCTCCTATTAAAGCTGCTTAATAAATACTACAGAAAGTCAATACACGTTTTAGTCGTGCTACTGTGCTAAATCTGCTAAGCGTAGTTAAGTGTGGATGTTTTTGTTTAACCTTTTGCAGTTTGCTGTCCTTAGTTTAACTTCGAGGTTTTTATTCCTGAAATGTCAGCGTTTCCGTACATTACTTTCCGCGGCTCGTGTAGCGATAAGCCCATTGTTTAAAATGAACTCATTAAGCAGCGGAGATCCTGTGTAGGAGATTAGCAAAAAAATGTAGCATGTTGTTTAACTTTTTGTGTTATTTTATTTCTTCTTTGTTTTTTATACAAGTTAGCATGTGGGATAAAAAAAATGGCGTGTTTACATCAAAAATGTGGGTCTGTGTGTGTGTGTGTGTGTCTCGGTAATCTAACAGGATACCAAAAGATTGATTTATAATCCATTTGCAGGAGCATGTCGAAGAAATTGTGCTATTTATGAGAATCCAGTTCAGGGAAGCTTAATGTTTATGTCCTACAGGAGCTTCTTGAAAATGTTTATACAAGAATGAGAACCAATCACATGACAGGCTTTGGGTTGTTCAAAGATTTGCAGTTTTTTATATATGCTGCAAGTCACAGGATAGGGGAAGTGGTGGCTCATGGTTACCAACCCAGAGATTGTGGGTTTGATTCCCAGCTCCACCAAGCTATCACCGCTGGGCCCCTGAGCAAGGCCCTTAACCCCTAATTGCTCAGTTGTATAAATGAGATAAATGTAAGTCGCTCTGGATTAATGAAATTTACATTTACTAAATGCTGTAAATGTAAATGATTAAGGTATTAGACTGCCAATCTGAAGATCTTGGGTTTGATTCCCAGCAGCACCAAACTGTCATTGTTGGGCCCCTAAACAAGGTCCTTAACCCTCAACTGCTCAGTTGGATAGTGCCCCTCGCTCTGGATTAAGGAGTCTGTCAAACACCAGAAATCTAAATGATAGGTATTTTAATTAGGCAGCACAGTAGCTTAGTGGCACTATTGCTTCACAGCAAGAAGGTCCCAGGTTCGATTCTCGGAATGTTCTTGCGTGGGTTTTACTCCGGGTTCTCCGGTTTCCTCCCACAGTCCAAAAACATGTATGTTAGGTTGATTGGTGATTCTAAATAGCCCATAGGAGTGAGTGTGTGTGTGCGTGTGTGCCCTGTGATGGAGTGGCGACCTGTCCAGGGTGTACCCCTTCTGCCTTTTGCCCTTTCAGAGACAGCTGGGATAGACTCCAGCAGATCCCCGTGACCCCGAATTAGGGATATAAGCGGGTATAGAAGATAAATGAATGTATTTTAACTGGATGGACAATGTAAACACACACAAAAAAAAAAGGAACAATGTGTCTTAAGCTTTTTTTCTTATTCCATTTTTTTCCAGCTACCTGATTGGAGAAAAGCATATTGGCACGAAAGAAAGAGGTAGTGCCCCTCAAAGCCATTCCACAAACCCTTACACCAGCCTTCAGCAAGACAAAGCTCCAAGCGGCTCAGGTGCTAATGGTGAGACGTAAATCTTTAATTGAAGCTTTTCTTTTCTTTTCTTTTCGTCTCTCACCTCAATCTTCCAGCCAGAAATCAACACGGATGCATTTCCTGTTGTGCAGTAGATCCAAACTCATAAAGCCATAAAGCAGATCAGGTTCGGAAACGTCTGGCACTCATCTGCATCTTTAGCATGTCTGGATAGCGCTGCCTCTCCCATGTTCCAAATGTCCAACCATCTCAAACCACCCCTTATACTTTTTATTGTGAAGCCAAACATTCCTAACAGAGGCAAACCAAGATAAAGTGGGGGCCCCATGGCAAAATCAACCGATGAGGTCATTCTGAAAAATTATTTTTGTTAATATACTGTTATTTATCTAAAAACATAGAAAAAGTAGTCGCCTTCATCTTAATAGCAGAAAATACAATACTGTACAATACGTATCTTATTGTCACCTGCTAAACACTACATAATGCAACCCTCGCTAACCTGTTTCCCCGGGACACTATTAGTTATTGGAAAATTAGTATCTGGAAAAAAATTACCTGGAATTAAAAACAAAAACATTTGTTTGCCATAAAATTTTCCTTTAGTCAATCTTATCTCCATCACTTACCGCTGTCATATTTCCTCTTTTCCTTCTCTTCTGGTTGCCAGGCGGAAAAGTCCGCTTCCTGTTTAAATTAGCAAATGCACGAGTACGCTCTGTGATGCATCCAGAGAGAGTGGGCCCTCTAGGGGGGTGTAGATGTATTGCTCTAGGGTATATTAATAATGACATTTTTAATTGTTCAAATGGTCAACTGTCAGGGGGGCCCCCCTCATAATGCAGGGCAAATTACTACTGATTTATAAATCTACGTTAACTTAGCATTGGGTGACTTACCACGCAACTACTAGCTGCAACAAGTCCCCATTACCCCACACAGACAACTTCACATGACTTATCACGCAAACGTTCTATTGTTTTACTAACCGATATTGCCAAGTAAAATATATTCAATATGACTTTTTCAGGTTTTTATGACCCTGTTTTAACAAACAGCCCCTCCGTTTCAGGTCAATAGAATACAGCCATTTTATCAAGTCGTCTCTCGTGATTATGATCTGTCCATGTTTATGCAAATTCGAAATCAACCATTTCGGGTATTTTCTATGCTAAAGCTTTCTTTCACCGAACCAAAACAACAACAGATTTGTCTGTGTCTAATTGCTTCCAGATTGCTCTGTATGTAAGATAGTCAGGCTTTTACGTAATCATTCGTTTCACTGCTAATTTGTTTTCAGGAAAAAGAAAAAAAAAAAAAGACTTCTGCCACTTTATTGTTTCAGGTTTCCTTACCTCAGAGTGGTATCTGATTAACACGGCTACAAACAAAGCTCTGTAAAGGGAAGGGAGGGAGGGAGAAAGAGAGAAAGAGAGAGAGAGAGAGAGAGAGAGAGAGAGAGAGAGAGAACCAGAGACAGAGAGAGAAAACTAAAGAGAGAGACAGAGTGAGACAGAGAACTAGAGAGAGAAAGAGAGACAGAGATGTAGGGATACAGACCCAGAGAGGGATAGAAAGAGAGAGAGAAGGAAAAAGAGAGAGAGAAAACTAAAGAGAGAGACAGATAGAGACAGAGAACTAGAGAGAGAAAGAGAGAGAGAGAGATGTAGGGATACAGACCCAGAGAGGGATAGAAAGAGAGAGAAGGAAAGAGAGAGAAAGAGAGAGAGAGAAAACAAGAGAGAGAGACAGAGAGGGATAGAGAGAGAAAGACAAACAGACAGACAGAAAGACAGAGAGAGAGAGAAAACTAAAGAGAGAGACAGAGAGAGAAAAAGAGAACTAGAGAGAGACAGGCAGAGATGGAGAGATACAGACAGAGAGAGAGAGAGAGAGAGAGAGAGAACTAGAGAGAAAGAGAGAACATCTAGTAAATGCATTAAATAAATAGAAGTGTTTTGAGTCTGGTTTTAAATATATATCTATATTTTAAAAAATAATATTTATATTAAATATAAAATACGAGAACATCTGATCTCTTCTGGAAGCTGGTTGCACTAGAAAGTAACTAAAAATACTGAAAGCTTTTTCTAAATTAAATCTTATTTTTCTTTTTACTTTTTTAATTTTTAAAAATTAATATTTGAAATGAAATTGTTTAGTTTTAGTTTGGGCTACATTCATTCGTGTATTCATTTCCGTATCAAATTAATTTGTTTGCATGATATAATAAACTAAATAGAAGAGAAAGAAAGTAGCCCCCGAAACTAGGATTAATAGTTTTATTCGTTTTTTTTCCACATCATTTATTTTATATATCTAGAGTCATTTGTCGAGAAGTTAAACAAGCGTGAAAATTACTGTAAATAAAATTGTGAAACTTTTATGTTTCCACACTGATTAGACTTCATGTTCAATATAACTGCGATACAATTTTCATAGATATCCGTCTATAATATCAGTTTTAACTGTTGCCACCTTTTCTTTTTGCCCCTGCACCAGCAGACAGAACAGCGTGTTTGGCTCCAGACATGGACTTTCTACCTAAGAGAGATGAGAAAAAGGTAATGGGGTTCTAGGTTCTGACGTCAATGCAAGCAGGTATAAAGTGCCTTTGTTTGAATGTGGGTTTTTTTCCTCTTTCTAAAAGATGAAAGCAGCTCGAGCCAAATTCAACTTCCAAGCCCAGTCACCCAAGTGAGTATAAATACACAACATCTTATTCAACTATTCAGCAACTGATCCGCGATCGAGGGTTTACGAAGGAAGTGTCTGAATAAACGTGAACGTGTGAAATATAACAAGCACACAGGATCCTGCTATGGCTCGAGGTTTTATTCTAATCAGTGCAGTAGTTCTCCAATAGGTGGCAGTGTTTGCGTTCTGGATGAGAGCGTACAGGCTCGTGTTTGGGTTGAATGGAAACATGGGTTACATCACTATTTCTTTGAATTAGGTAAGACATACAGTACATAACTTTCGGCTTTCCAAAACAGTAGAAACTGAAGGACATACATACAATAGTAGGGTGACCATATGTCCCCTGCTTCCTGTCCTCATTTTGGACCTCAAAAATGTGTCGGACTGGGATTTTTTTTCAAATAGCCCAAAATGTCCAAGATTCAGCTATTGCTTTTTGTGCGAGTTTTATGTTGCTTTCACCTTTGAATTAAGCCCCGCCTTTTACATGCCACCATTGGTCAGTCATGTATCCAAACACCGTTCAAACTGCATGTCAATCATTGCGCTAAAAAACTATATGGACTATTGGGACAGCACCCCATCACAGCCAAGGCTGAAGTGGTAGCACAGTGGTCAAGGGGTTAGACTGCTAATTGGAAGGCCATGGTTTGATTCCCAGCACCACCAAGTTACCACTGCTGGGCCTCTGCGCAAGGCCCTTAACCAGAATAAGTCTTACACTTCCTGCTATAATAATAATCACACTTTTTGTGCAGATTTTCCACTAGATCGCAGGGATTTGTGTTCTTTCAGCTACAATAGTATTAGTGAGACCAGACACTAATGATAAGGTGAGGAAGTCTGGGGTTCAGTCGGTGTTCCAGTTTATTCCAAAGGTGTTCATTTGGGTCATGGCTTTGTACAAGATACCCCAGTTTTTCCACCCATACCTTGGCTTTTTGGCGCCACTGAAACAACATTGTGCTTTTTGGAAAAGAAGTTGTGCTGGTATGGTGTCCACAAACATACAAATATGGCAGCATGTTTTTGACCTTTGGTCTTTGTCTCTCAGGGAGTTGACGCTGCAGAAGGGTGATGTGGTGTACATTCATCGGCAGGTTGATGCCAATTGGTACGAAGGAGAGCATCATGGGAGAGCAGGGATTTTTCCAACTAGCTATGTTGAGGTACGTGTGTGTGTCTGTGGCATGTTTGATGTATTTAAAGACTTGAAATGTAGTAATCATAAATAAATTGATTTTTTTTTTCCCGAGCAGATAATTCCTCCGACTGAAAAGCCGGTGCCGATAAAGTCTCCCAGTGTGCAGGTGCTGGAGTACGGTGAAGCTGTGGCTCTGTTCAATTTCAATGCAGACCTGCCGGTGGAACTGTCCTTCCGGAAGGTACTGGTTCCTTAAAGCTTATTTTACTATAAAAAAATCTTTATTATCATCATAATAAAAAATAATCTTCTTTTAGGGTGAAGTGATATCCATAACACGACAGGTGGACGATCGCTGGTTGGAGGGTCGGATCCCGGGCACCACACGCAAGGGCATTTTCCCCGCCAACTATGTGCAGGTCAACAAAATGCCCCGCACCAAACCAGCTGATGACCTTTCACCCTGTCCACTTTCACCCCTTTCCCCTTCCCCTCAATGCACTCAGGCTCCGCTTTCACCTCACTCACGCACCGGCCAATCACGCTCACCCCTTTCACCCACAGCCGCCAAACAGCCGTCCAATCACTTTGTGTACTCGCCTGGCCCCGCCTCACCCACTTCGCCCAACAGTCACAGGAGTTTCTCACCTTCAGCATGCAGTTCACTAGACAGAGAGACCAGATCCCCTGTTTCACCTTTCAGTCATGTCATGGCGTCTCCACAGGGCCCTGGACTAGCGGTGAACATGAGCCCGAGACCTTCATATACTTATCAGGTATCAACGTGTTAACTATTATAGTTTAGCTACAGTGAAGATATTTCATCACTGTTCCAAGTTTTAGCAGGTGATTAACCTGGTAACTGCTTTATGTAGGATGGACCCAGGACAAACTCTGCCCAGTCCTACACATACGGAAAAACACCCACATCAGCGGCTTCCCCTGTTAACAGCAGCACTACAGTCACACCACGACAGCCGTGAGTCTCGGATCCACTCGAAGTGATCAGATTCATCAAATTATTTCTTTTAATTCTTACCCTTTATAACTTCCTGTCTTCGTTCTAGCTACAAGGCGGTTTACAGTTACAAGCCCCAGAATGGAGACGAGCTGGAGCTGAGAGAGGGAGACATCGTTCAGGTGATGGAGAAGTGTGATGATGGCTGGTTTGTAGGTAATTTATTATTTTTTTTACCTTATTGATTAATGTCTTTCAGAAAACTTCCTGTTCCTTCACTCCCGGCTGTAGATCATGCATATTTTGTGACTAACCTGTCCTCTACAGGACACAACATGTTACTACATCATAAGGACATGGGCATATCTGTATTTTGTACTAGATTTAGAGTTAACATTTAAAATCAAATTAGTTATGGATTTCCGTGAACCTAGAAATCAGATAGGATAAATTTTCTTTCCAAAAGAGGATCTGGCAACCTATGCTTTTGGACAAACAAGCATGGTGTCAAGCCTACATTGAGGCATAGTTACCTGTAAACTGTGTTTTATATAACATTTAAGTTGTGGTTTCCCAGGGTTACATCGAGGTTTTCAGATTAAATCAAGATTAATCACTGGTCATCTAAGATTAATGTGATTTTTTTGGGATTAAATCATGTTTTGCTGGGATTAATTGGACATTTTTTATAATTAATGTATGATTGCGAAAAAATGAAGGTTCACATGTATCAGAGTGGTGTTTTTTTCAGGACTAATTAAAGCTTTGTGTTATTATTATGCTCAGGTTTATTAAGTGTAAGATTAAATCAAATATTACGCAAATCAGAAAATAGGAAAATTCCCAGATTAAATTAAGCGTTTTTAGGATGAGCAAATCTAAAATTGCTGGGATTTAATTCAGGTTTTCTGAGATTACTTGTAACTAGAGGCCTACTTCGATTAAACTGAGTTTTTGTGGGATTAAAACAAAGTTTATGGGGATTAAATTAATATACATTATAAATTATAATTAAATTAAATTGAGGGTCGGATTAAAATTAATCTTTTGTGCGATTAACCTACATTTTTTTTTTTAGATTAAATCGTGATTTTTTTTTGTTTCTAATCGTGTCCTGTTAGGATTGGGTTTGGGTTTGGGTTTGCTGGGATTAAATGAAACTTTGTTTGGATTACACTGAATTTTCATTGGGATTAAATCTTTTTTTTTTTTGTCTTTAATCGTGTGCTGTAAGGATTGCGTTAGCGTTAGCCGGGTTTAAATAAAATTTTGCTTGGATTACACTTATTCTTTGTTGGGATTAATTTGTGTAAGAGATTTGACAGAATAAAATGAGTGTTTGCTAGGTTTAAATCAGTGTTCGCTGGGATTAAACTAATGCTAAACTGTAGACATCTTTTATCTCTTATTAGTGCTGACATCAACCCTTTTCTCCTTACAGGTACGTCTGAGAGGACCCATGCTTTTGGAACATTTCCTGGCAACTATGTCGCACCTGTTTGAGCGTGAACAAAAGTTTTGGCACCGTCACTTCTTCTGCGGTGTGACTCACTAATCCGAAGAAAGTTTTAACGTATACACCCACATATCACGTTTCAGACCCTGAACTGGATTGCATGTACACCCTGTTCACATTTTAAGCACTCTTCCGTATGTGTGTGTGTGTGTGTGTATGTGTGTTTTTCACAAGCACTCCCTGGATGTGGTTGTGTGGTTGCACAATGGCAAAAACATTGCGGTTGGAACAGTCACTTGTTTTTTTTCAAGGCCGGCTTGATGCTGGCCATGGATTTGATTTGATTGGAACTGGACAGAGACAAAGACACACTCCTCACCTTCCTAGTTATGCCTATGCTTATTTTGCAGCACGTCCTCTGTTTGACATTTTTTTTTTTTTGTGTGTGTAAAGAATTTCCCCGTCCTGCTTTTCAGATTTGTAACAGCGCAGCTCAGTGGACACTCCGTGAGGACACACTTCTGGATGAAAAGACCCCCTTTATTATCATTTCACCACAAATATTAGTGTTGCGTGCGGGGGCGGTTCTAGACCTTTTTTGAGGGGGCTTTAGATTTTTTAAATTGTTTAGCCTGAATTCATAAATTTAATGTGTACAGCGTCTACGAAAATTTACCATTTTTAATTAGCGATCCGTATACGGAGCCCAGCACATGATGTGGCAATAACTTATTGAGAAATTCTTCATATTGTAGTTAATAATCATCATCACACTTTGATTGCATCAACTGAAACAATCGACTCTTTTGTCGATTGTCGTTAAATGCTACAATTTCTGAAAACAAAGTCTACATTTCTGGCATTTAGCTAACAGCGATAGTTTTTAATAATGATAATAAGATGGTGACTAACGCTAACGAGGGCTAAACCCCCCTAAAGATTCAATCGTAGAACCGCCCCTGGTTGTGTGTGTTTTTTTTCTGTTTTTTGTTGTTATTAACTACACAAGCAAGCCAATTCTTGTCTGCAGGAACTTTATCTATTCGTAAAATATCTTCTAAGCACTGTATCAATCCAGCTGTTGCCCGAGGCACCTCGCTCTGTGGCATTCTGGGGATTTTTGTAATATTTCTGAAGTAGGAACTTGCGCAGAACTGGCTTTAGTAGGTGCTTAATATAAATCTAGAGCTTAAAATACATGAGGGTTGTAGTGGATTAGCAAGACTTCAGGGCAGTAATGATCCTTGAGTTATAAATGGAAAGATGACAAATCCTGAACGCGCTATGCGTGAGTAAGGGGAAAGTCTTAGTCATTAAGATCGAGGCGTTTCCCCATGTCATTTCTGATAAACTCCTTGCTGGAACATTTATTCTCAAAAGGAAAAGAAGTTTGAGTAGATGAGTAATATATGGTGATATGGTTGGACTTTTTTTTTAGACGACTTAAGTCATTTCATTAATTTTGAAAGTCATTTTTTAATGTCTAACATGAGTCCCAACAATGTTGTGACATAATCCTTGTGTGTAACACTGAATTAATGCTTCATTACATATCGACCACTAACATCCTTTCCTAAGAACAGGAATCTTCTGGAAAAGATCAAAAGGTGTTTTGATCAAATCCCAACCGTGAATGTGACCAGCTGATGTATGTAGTGATTTTGTCACAATCTCATGATTCTCGTCTCTTTCAATCTGAACTCAAAAGAGACTTTGGAATAAGGTGTTTTTCCTTTTTATTCGTAGTTTTTTTTACATGACCAGAGATTATTATGGGATGGTTGTTTTGAGTTAGAATAGCTCGGATGTGGTTGTATTGTGTGGCAGACTGCTTTCCAAATCAAGTATTATTGAGACTGTACAGATATTAACAGTTAACAAACTGCAAAATATATAATATATTTTTACTGATCGCACAGTGTATTTCAGTAGCTATGGTACTCACGGATTTCCATAATTATCAAATAAATGCATCCTGTGCTGAGAGTTGCTTCTTTTATTATTCTAAGGTTCCAAAAAAAACAAGCTGATCATTTCCTCATGGTTTTTGTGTCAATTGTCAAGAAATGAATGATGACATCATCGTAACTTCATCAGTAATCAGTGACGGGCGGTGCATTAAGTACCTGGTCCTTAATACACCTCTTAATACCACCGCTATCATGTCGCAATTATAGAAACCATCAATATTATACAAAAACACAATATAACACGACGTGTCTTTAAAGACAGAGAGACGTTTTGAGGATGAAAAACCATTTTTATTAAAGCAAAAAACCTTGTTAGGACTCCAAACCTCTACACTACAACCGCAAATGTACCACCTACATCATCTGGAGCAGTTCAGAATCAATATTTATCCAATATTTATACAAAAACATAAAAAAAATAAAATAAAATAAATGTAATACATTTAAAAGCTGAAATATATGATGTATATTTTTCCCTTATGTTGTGCTTATAGCTGCCCCAAAAACTTTTTCTGACAATCCTATGAACAAAACAGGTTTTTGAGTAGGGAAAAAAAACACACCCGAATTCTCATCACTCTCCAAACCATTCATGACTCATACATCGCTGTCACTTTAAAAATAAACACAGTTTTCGAGCATGAAACAGAACCCTACCTGAATTCCAGACCAAGGTGCTAATCAATCGAAGGTGCAGCCTCCACTGGGTGTGTGTTTAATCTAAAAAAAAAGTATCTAAAAAATATTAGAGCAGTATATTGGTGTAAAAATTACATAGTTTAATATTAATTCAAGATAAATCTATGTAAATATTATTGTTCTACTGTGAATTCAATTGTATAGACTAAAGATTGATATAGATTAAAAAACTTTCAACACCCTAAACCACACTGTGCATGTTAAAAAACAAAACACACTGATTACACCGATTCTCCTTCTTTTACTGTACATTATTGTAGCAATATAAAGTAGCCGGATGTGATGGTCCATATGGTATAATACAGGAACAGGTATTTTATACAGTACATCCTACACAAAAAGATGGTGTCAGTTTTTTACTTACTTACATTGATGATTACATGATGATGGTGGAAATCACTATTACCTACACTGGTAGCTTGTGCTAAACATTTCAAATAGGACTGTAAATAGCCGATGACGGTGATGTATCATTACGCCTAGCTAGAATATTAACAAATAGTAATGTTAACTGGTAAAGAATGTAATAAATGTAAACATAAATTAGTGAATTTGAGTTTAACGCTGGGTTATTATCAGTTATCAAGTAATCGAGATAATCTTCCAAATAATTTAGCCCTTTATATCAATTAGAGATGAAGACCATAATGGCAGGAAGAAACAGGTGGGGGAGCTGAAGATGTTGAGGTTTGGGAGTGACAAGGTTGGACAGATTGTTTGATGTTAGATGTTTTAGGGAGACGGTCAGGGAAGACAGATTAAGGTGATTTGGACATGTACAGAGGAGGGATAGTGAATATATTTGTGGAAGGATGTTAGAAGGGAAGGGAAGTGGTGGCTCATGGTTTAAGGTGCTGGTTTACCAATCCGAAGATTGTGGGTTCAATTCCCAGCTCCACCAAGCCACCACTGCTGGGCCCCTGAGCAAGGCCCTTAGTTTGCTCACTTGTATAAATGAGATTTAAATGTAAGTCGCTCTGGATAAGAGCAACTAACAAATGTAAGAAATGAAGCTACCAGGCAGAAGGCAAAGAGGAAGACCTAAGAGGACATGAAGTTAGTGAGTGTGAGTGAAGAGTATGTAGAGAATAGGGGTGAAGGAGACAGATGATTTACTGTGGCAACCCCTAAAAGGGAAGAAGAAGAAATGAAGCCCATAAAATTATTGTTGTACACTGGGCAAAGCGAGAACAATATGACATATGAGGTTATATAAATATTGACTGAACCAAAGTGGGAAGGTTCAGGATGTAAAGCGGTGCATCCCAATGGGAATTTCCCTATTAGAACAAACCAATCAGAGCTCATCCTCAAATTACTGCTTAAACAATTAAACTGTTTTTTTTAAGCAATAATAATATGACTAACATTGAAACAGTGCAACTAAATGGTTTTATCCTGTTATAAATTTGCGATATATATTAAACTTATTGTTAATATAGTCAATCGTTTTCCTGTTGGGTGGTTGAGAGATGGAGGTTGGTTGGCCATATTGACCCACTGTCACTGGCATGTACTATGAATAAGTCACAGAGCTCATGTTATGCCCTGTATGGAGTTTGGGTTTTTCTTCAGGTTTTCTGGTTATGTTAAACCTTCTAAAATTGTTTGGTGGACAGGATCTGGATTTCAGTTACTCTATGATGGTTTCTGGAAAATTAATAAAAGATTGAATGAACATAGTGTAAAGAGAAGAACTTTATATTCCTTCTTATTCCTCTTATTTTTTAAAACAAAACCATATTGTATTTATTAAACAATAGCATGCCATTTATTTTTCCTGTCTATTTTCAGGCATATTGTGATGGAATGTCCAGAAAACAAATCACATTTTCATTAGAACAGCTTTAAAAATGGCCGTCTTTCCCTGAATTGTCACTTGGGTTGGATGTGTTTCCTGTGGGAAGTCATTTATTTTTGAAAAACAATAACCGTAAAAACAAATACAAACCATTAATCAGCTACATAACTTGAAGCAAAGGTCAAAAGTTCTCTTAAAGGATCTGAATTACTGATCAGAAGGTCACGGGTTCAAGTCTGAACCTGGTTTGTGCAGATGTATGAGACAGGAACAAAAATTGTACTTCTTAATTATTAATAGGATGGGGATAATGGTGGTAATGGTGAGACAGGTGGATTCAGGAAGTGATTATTTAATTCTGTTTTTTTTTGTCCTGCTGAAATACCATGTGGATGAAAATAACAATTTGGTTTAGGAACAAACGTCATAGTGGCCACGCCCTGATGAACGGATAAACAGGAACTACCAAAGCTTGTGACAACTCGGGATCAGGTCAAATGCATTTTCCCCCAGCATGTACTTTCTGGAACTAATTATCTCCATGAAGCATGAAGATATGAAAATGTAAACGTAAAAGTTTAGTTTAGTTTAGTTTAGTTTAGTTTAGTTTAGTTTAGTTTAGTTTGGATTTGGATCGGTTTAGTTTAGTTTACTTTAATTCAGATAGATTTAAATTGAATTAGTTTAGTTTAGTTTAGTTTAGTTTAGTTTAGTTTAGTTTAGTTTAGTTTAGTTTAGTTTAGTTTGGATTGAATTTGTATTGGATTGGATTGGATTAGTTTAGTTTAGTTTACTTTAATTCAGATAGGTTTAAATTGAATTCGTTTAGTTTAGTTTAGTTTAGTTTAGTTTAGTTTAGTTTTTAGTTTAGTTTAGTTAGTTTGGATTGAATTGATTATTGTATTGGTTTATTTTGTTTAGTTTAGTTTAGTTTAGTTTAGTTTAGTTTAGTTTAGTTTAGTTTGGATTGAATTTGTATTGGATTGGATTGGATTACTTTAGTTTAGTTTAGTTTGGATTGAATTTGGATTGGATTGGATTGGATTAGTTTAGTTCAGATTGGTTTGGATTAGTTTTAGTTTACTTTAGTTTAGAAAATTTTAGTTTATTTAGTTTAGATTGGTTTGGATAGGATAGGATAGGATTAGATTAGTTTAGTTTACTTTAGTTCAGATAGGTTTAAAGGGTTTGAATTGATTAGTGTTTAGTTTAGTTTAGTTTAGTTTAGTTTAGTTTAGTTTAGTTTAGTTTAGTTTAGTTTTATTGGTAGGATTAGTTTAGATTAGATTAGTTTCAATTTTTTCGAGTTATTGTACAGTTGAATTAGATATGAAGTAAATGTAGAGTTAAATTCTGGAGTTTAGAGTTAGATAAGATAAACAGTGAGGGGGGAAAAAAACTGTTCCTGAGTCTGCTGGTGTGACAGCGAAGACTCCAGTAACGTCTACCAGATGGACGAGGATTACCCAGTCCGTGGTTGGGGTGAGGGGTATCTTTGATGATGCTTCTCACTCGCCTTAGGCAGCGTTTGTGATGAATGCCATTGATGCAGGGTAGCTGAACACTAGTGATATGCTGAGCCGTCCTCACTACCTGCTGGAGGGCCTTCAGGTCTGAATCAGTGTGTTTTTTAAATACTGACAGCATGTGAAGACAAACAGGTCCGCAAGTTTTTAACCCTAGATTTAAAGTACTCTCAGAATGCTTTTTTTATCACTACCATTAATCATTATTTCATCTTTTATACCTGTTTATTCCCTGATTTGGGGTCACAGGGATCTGCTGGAGTCCACCCCAGCCATCTCTGAAAGGGTGAAAGACAGGAGAGGTACACCCTGGACAGGTCGCCAGTCCATCACAAGGCCACGCACACACACACTTATGGGCAATTTAGAATCACCAATCAACCGAACATACTGTATATGTGAGAGGAAACCGGAGAACCCACACAAGCACAGGAAGAACATGCAAACTCAATACAGAAAGACCCCTGCCTGGGAATCGAACCCTGGACCTTCTTGCGGTGAGGCAACTGTGCAGTTCCTCTGACAGAAATGTGTCGTAATGGCCTTGTAATCCATGGAAGGGGTAAAAAAATATATATTTAAGGGAAAAAATTCAAGACGTGCTAAAAAAATCACATGATATTGTGATTATCCGGGTATAAAAATGATGCGTAATAAATCGTTTCTGGTAACTTAAACAAATTTATGTTTTATTTTTTGTTTAAGTGTTTAAGAAATACAATAAAATAATAATAATTATTATTTATTTATATATGCATAGGTTTCCACTACAACCCGCAGCCAATGCAACACACACACTTTACAAACAAACAGCAGGGGGCGCACAAAATCACGCACCGGCTGAAAAAAGAAATCTCATATTTTCCGTCTTATTTCTAGTTGCCCGTCCTCTGGGTTTTATTTTGATAGCTACACGTGGCATGAGGAACCAGGGGGGTGTGTGTTTACCGATGATGCCACAGTGCAATAATCTCAGGGCGAAAACTTGCGCTAAAACCGCAGTGGCAAAGGTGTGCACGCTCACACGCACGCACGCACGCACACACACACACACACACGCAGAGTGGCTGGTTTGCGTTAAACCAATAAACATATAAGAACAAGAAGAATAAAAAAAAGGAGGCAGAACTTAAGCGGCGAGAGAATTCGTTACAGATATTTCTACTTTACGCAGTTTATTTTATTTTATTTTTTTTTTTTTGGGTTATTTCGGGTTTGGAGCACGAGCGGCTGCGCGCACGGAAAAACGCACGCAGGTGTCAGCGTTTAAAGCGGCTAATTGTTTTAGCTCAACGTCGCCGTATTTTTTGTCGAGTTGTTATTTTAAAATCGGTAAGTTTTTTTTCAAAAATTCTTAACTTTTTTAAAGTATTTACTTTTCCTCACTTTTCTAACTAAAATTTAAACAACATATAATACATTTTTTCCTACTTTCCTACTTTTT
>VCAZ01000039.1:3303555-3322281 GCA_005784505.1 Bagarius yarrelli
GCACATAACGTTATAATAACAGAGCTGAAAAGAAAAGAAAATACAAAAGTCTGGCGCTCGGGTCATGGCACAAATTGCTGCCATTAAACTTTTTACGGTTCAGCAAGGGGAACAGTGGCACATAAGTGAGGCCAGTTCTCACTTACGGTATTTAGTAGTACCTTTTCGCATGTTTCTTTTACAGTGAACCCTACAAGTATGTCATTTCTTTATGTATTTAAGTTTTTTCTTCTAAATCTACAACAAAATTGGTGGAAAAAATGCCAGCTAAGATACTGATATACATCACAGCTGTGTGTAATAACAACAGGCTTCAAACTAAGTTTGAAAGCAACACTGAAACAATTGTGGTAGCTTAGTGGTTATAGTGTTAGACTGCCGACCAGAAGGTCTTGGGTTCAATTCCCAGCACCACCAAGCTGCCAATGCTGAGCCCCTGAGCAATACCCCAAAACCTTATCTTTATAATTAGATTAAAAAAAAAAAAAAAAAAAAAAAGATACTGTAAGTTGCTCTGGATGAGGGGCGTCTGCCAAATGCCAGGAAATTTTAGTGTCTGCTTTTTCAGTCATTTGTAATTATTCTAGTTGCTCCGCAGTACACATCGGCCAGGTCATTATTTGGCGGGAAGGAGAAAAATGGAGGTGGTATGCATGGAAAAACAAAGTGTACTACTTGCTGCACACAGCTACTATCCAGTTAGACATAATGAGAGATTTCACATAATTTCGAAACCCAACGCGCGAATGAAACACCGCCTCCTGTAAATCTCGAGTAGCAACTTTCACTTAATTGCTGCTTTTAATGAGCAGAAACATGGATTTGTGCAGCACACTTAAGCTCCCTAATGAGTGAACTAATAAAACCGTCCACCTAAGCCAGAACATAAATATGATTTGTGAATAGACACGTGTTTGTGTGTGTGTGTGTGTGATTTTATTTTTTTTTTTAGACCAGAAACCCTATAGCATGTATTGGTTTAGATTTGTAGCACATCGCAAGCTGTTTTGTGAACAGGAAGCAGCCCAGCGATATGATCTGTTGTGGACGAGTGGCTGATGAAAGACTTTCCTCTCATCTCTGTGTCTTTGATATCAGGCTTTGGCCCAGTTGTTCTTTCAGTGGCTGCTTGGGCTGGTTGACCTTTGGCTTGGTGACACTTTGAAACGTATGGGTTGGGTTTTTGTCAGCTTAATAAAGAATGAGTGCTGATTTATTTCTGGTTCTAGGTTCATTGTTTTGTATATTTGTGTGTGTGGGTGTGTAACCCTGTTTTTAGCTTATGGTTGATTTAAGCTATCCTTGATACTGGTGTGTTAAAGCATGTTGTTTGGTAGGTGCGAGTGCAGTTTATTAGTTGGACTGCATCTGCCTGATCCTGAAATCCTTATAGGTGAAATCTTCAGAGGAAAAAGCTGGGTAATATCTAGGACTCAGACTCGGGGTTGTGTAACGTTTTAATGGTATCGATTGTGATGGTGTTTGAGGAGGAATGGTAGGAAAATTTGTGCGCGAGATTTGTTAGCTTCATATTGGAAAAAGCACAAAATGTAAAGATGCAAAATATGTGTCATATGATACCCTATGTGTCATGTCATACATTTAATATCGTCGAACAATGTCATCTGTTACTGAAGTAACACCGGTGTTAATTAATACCGGACGCCTTTCGAATGTCACTAAAAATGTACCATAATGATGACTACAGCTGTACAATATATCGTTTCAGCATCGATATCTCAATGTGTGCATCTGCAATCGTCACATTTCAGTTGTCAAGTAGGGGATTCTAATAGACTGCACCACAGTTCAGAACACATGTGATTTGTGGATTAATTGCAAAGTTTAATAATGGAGTGAAAGTTTAATATTTGCACATCGTTTTGAGGTCAAATTTAAAGCATTGAGGTGCATCTTTGTTCTATTTTATTTGTAATTTGTGTATTATATTTTACGCTCATGCACTAGCTTACAAAATCACCCCAATGATTTTAAAATATTGCATCCTATATAAACAGACCTATTTAATACATTTGGTGACATTTTTTCATATCGCAATATCAATCGGCGAAAAACAAAATATCGCAATGTAAGTTTTTTCCAATATCAGACCACCCTAATGGTAAGGTATTGTTTTGCTGATGATATCTTTTTACAAGTCTGATAAGATCAGCTCTCCTGGGGCTTTTATTTAGGCTTATGACAAATCCAAACTCTCCCTGATTGAGTACTAGTAAAAAAATATTTGTATTAATTCTAACGTTCAGTTTAGTTTCTATGGCAGTCAAAATTAACACAGTTTCGATGGCAGACAAACTCTGTGACGCAAACCACATCTAGAGATAACCAGCGAACATTGAACAGTTTCACAGCTGTGGAATCCAGGTTTAATGATTCATATAGCGAGAATTCAAACACACTGTACTCATTCTATTGTGTCTATTCTCTGCACTCTGCCCTGTTTTTTTTTTGTTTTTTTTTGTTTTTTTTTACCCCTCCCTTCATCCTCATACCTTTTTGTCCTATTTCATTTCTGATCGATGTCTTCATAGCTGTAGGGCAGGTTGGATTCACTGGTGGTTCATGTGTTAAAAATGTCATGAATGCTATTTACTAGGAATAATGCAAGAAGTGTTTATAGCAGCGTTACTACAACAATGGTGTGGTTTCAGAACGCTATTCTGTCTGCATATAGGGCGTCGGTTTAGAAGGTATAATTGCCTAAAGCTATCATTTCAGGGAGTGGATCAGTCGGCTGACGTCGCAGTCGGGGTCAGCGTAGGTGTGCTTGTGTGACACCCAATCATACGGTTGGGTGGATGTGAGGCCAGATTAGTTTGTTGTTAATGTGTTGGTTCTACATTTACATTTGCAGCATTTGGCGGACGACCTTATCCAGAGCGACTTACATTTATCTCATTTAGACAAGTGAGCAATTGGGGGTTAATGGCCTTTCTTAGGGGCCCAGCGGTGGTGGCTTGGTGGAGCCGGGAATCGAACCCACAATCTTCGGATTGTTAATCCAACACCTCAACCATGAACCACCACTTGTAATTTTGTGAACGTAGTAGAAAGTGTGGAACGTGTTGTTTCTGGAAATCATGTAGTGTTGGGATGTAGAAGAGAACATTCTGTAAATTATATTCAGAAGTTCATGGCAGACAAAATGATCAAACTAAATGGTGGCATTTAAAAAAAAGTCCAGATCTATTACTATGCAGCAGGTTGCACCTTTGCTTCACATCACCGCCCGATACTACAGGTAACGACTGACCAGATAAGAAGTGTATAAACATAAAAAAATACATTTAAGTTCACATTTTTGGCATTAAGCACACACTTTTATCCAGAGTGACAATATTTTTTTTATTTGTCCTACTGAGCAGTTGAGGGTTGTGCAGGGCTCCAGCAGTGGCAGCTGTTGTGGTACAGGGAATTAACCTCAGTCTTCCAATCAGCAGTCCAACACCTTAACCACCAAACTACCACTTCTTTGTATGGATGTACATGAATATATTAATGTAATTTTTTGTCCTTTTGGCCATTGAGCTAAACTCAATTTTTTTTTCTGTTTTAATGATGTTGCTTGAATAGTTCAGGAAAGATATTTAGTGGTGTATTATGGTATGTATATAAATGATCTGATGTTAGATGAGATGATGTTTGCATAACTTGGAACGTGAGCTCAGCTAAATGTTTGTGTTACAGCAAAAAATGCTGTACCGGAATTAGGTCAGGGATCTGTGAATGTAATCATGTTTGACTCGCCTGTACTCCCCCCCCCCCCCACACACACACACACACACACACTCACAAGTAGTTGAAAAATAAGTTTTTAAGAGGTTTGGAGTTAAAAATTGGATTTTCACCTGTCAATGCGAGTCATACAACATTGACTAAGCGACGGTGGCGCAACTCGGGTGGACACGAACAGCGACAAATATATATACTGACTAAATATCAATGCTATTTATATCTTTTTTTTCTCCGCCTAATGAGGGCATTGTTTTGCCGCCCTTTAAAATGGTGCGGAAAGCAAAATACTGAATAATCATTTCTATTCTGAATAATCATGTCTATTTTGGGTTGTGTGGTTGTTTATTGTGTAAATGCAGATCAGTTTTAAAAAATGATGTAAGCGGATCATCAAAATAACAGATAAAGTCACAAAATTCTAATTATGCATGAAGACCTGCAGTGTTAATGCGTCTTTAAAAAGGTCTTGTGTTTCTGACTCTCCTTGAAGCAGGAGTTCATTTCAGCACATTGTCGTCCCTCTTGGCTTGTATATACGCTGATCCACTGTTTCCTCTCTGACTTTATGACTTTTCCTTTAGTGTTTACAACAGAGCCAAGGTTGGAACATGTTCTTTAACCAGAGGAGCTTTGGCGAAAGCATATTCACTCGTAGTTCCCGAACATTTTATTGGGCCTCTCTATTACGAACACACGCAGTTTGAGAAAACAGCCTTAGGATGAGGTGTAGGGTAAACAAAAGCTCTAGATAATTTGTTGAACGTTTACTCAATAGTGTCTGTAAGTGAAATCAAGTGCGTATCGATCATGCGAGCGAGTGCACGAGTGTTAAACGTTGCTAACATTTCTCTAGGTTTTCTTCGCTCCTTGACTTTTTTCAGCAAAATCCTCTGACCTCAACAGTTCAACAGCGAATGCTAATGTGCTCTTACGCTAGCGTCTCTAAGCGTCTTTCACTCTCGAGCTGATGATGGCTTTGATTTCGATTGTCATAATACTTCTGCTTTTGGCTTACAAATTTGTCTAGTTCTGTTTAGTCTCTCGAACATTAGCAATCATCGTTCATATATTTATCCCGCATGCCACTTCAAAGACCGACTCATTCCTGGTAAACTAAATTAGTTTTGTCTTGAATTATAGGCCTTTAGGCGTTGTCTGGAAGCCTGACTGCTTTCATGGTTTTGTCTTAAATTTCGAAAACTGGCACGCTCTTTATTCTTTAATGCTGTGTCATTAAATCCTGTGCCATCCCTTCATGAGACACACTCTTATAACCTGGAAAGAATTTAATGCTAATGACTTACACATACACAGACGCACACTATCTGATTTGTTTTTGAAGAATTCCGGAATGAGCTTTTGACGGCAGTGAACGTAGGTGGACACAGATACACCCTTGAGTACACCTTAAAGGCATTCGCTCATCTTGCCAGGTTTCACCAAGGTGAGGTTGGGAGGGAGAGGTGAAACACATTGTAAGCATAGTTTAACTTTTCTAAAAACAGTATTTCCGGGTTTTTCTACGATTAGATTTAATATAAAAGATTATATGGCACGTCACCTGGAATTTGGACAAAAATAAAACAATGAAGTGGAGTTTATAGCTACAAGTCGACTTCTGTTTTTACGTCGCATAAAAATGCCTTTCATAATCAGTCCTAGGGTTATCTGGTTACCGTTTGGCCTCTTTCATATACTCGAGCTCGATATTTTCTCCCACCATTAAGTCAAAAAAACAGCTGTAAACATGGAAAAGTTTAGAATCCACTAAACCTTTCATTTATTTGTCTGCTGCAAATACTTCTTCTGTCAGCACACCATTTTCTGTTTTAACAACTTCTCTTCTGTTTTTAATAGGGAATTGGAAGCCTTGACTTCTCTTACCACAGGACTGGACAAGTCAATTTTAACATCTGGACTGTTGTGTTCTTATTTGTAGTTGCAAGATTCAATCTATATAACAATAGTCAGTAAACCTTCAACCTTTAACACCTAAAAAAAATTATTTTCCTTCCAATATTGTTTGGCAACTTTTACTGACCGCTCCGTTCTTCCTATAACCTGAGAGTTAGTGCATGTGTCCGTGGAGGAGATGTGTATAGCCATCCAATCACATCTTTTTGTCCTGCATCACAGTTGACTAAAGTTGACTATCCCTTTTCCTGGGGTATCTTTCCTGGGGTAACAGAGAGGTATCTTGAGGAAAATGTAGAAAGGCTAGTGTAAATTCTGAAGATTTTTATAAAGATCCACCAAAATTTCGAAAAACGGCTAAAATATGAGCCGGAAATATACACCATAGAGTATGAACAAATTCATACTGGATAGAGTATAAACAAATTCATATGTTACTAAATAGTTAACCACCACTGGCAGAACACAATAAAATTATATAAATAAAATGTTTACAGTGGAGTGCACAATTTTTTCCATGGAGTAAACACAGAGTAATGAGGAAGTGAGGAGGAAGTGCAGAGTGAGCAATTAATTAATTGTAATTGTATTAATTATAGTATTAATAATTGTAAGGCTCTAAAACAAACAATTACGGCATATACGAACGATTTACTCGTGTACCGCTCTTATGTTCAACGGGAAAACAATGTCCGCTCAAATAACATGGCAACAAGGAAATTCTAGTATACTTGTCACCGTTTGCAGCGACGGTGTTGAAAAGTCTGCTAAACAATAAATACTGTTAAACGAGGTAAAACGGTGTGCAATAGAAACTGCAGGCTTTTATTAAGTGCAACTCTTCAGGGGTCACAGTGAATTTGTGTTGATTCTAATAATGAATAACAATTTTTCAAAATAACTTCTTCTGAAAGTGTCTTTGTGTGTTTACAGGACTTGATATAGATATATTTATAAGTGTCAGAGTTCTTCAGGTTCCTCATCACTGCGCTGATTGTGTAGTACTTTGCTCAGTCAGGCTTATGAGGGGAATCGAGGTTCTGATCTGTTCATGAGGACAGAAGATGAAATCCATCCGAAAATTTAGGCCGGGTTAAAATTTTAATAGACAAATAGACTGTGAGTCACATGACACTAAGCAACAAGGTGAACCAAGTGGACGAGATAATTAAAAGGCTCTAAAAGAACAATAGCTTGTTAGGGTGGCTAATTGGCCAAACACACTAATGATGGGGTAGATCCAAGGAATGTTCAAGGAATTCAACAATATTGCAGTGTTTATGTGCACTGGATACAGGAAGTGTTTTTCCCGTCTCCTTTTTTTTTAATATTATCTTTAATATTAGGGAGGTTTTCCCTTGACGTAGGAAGGAAACACAAGACAGCAAACACTCACTGGACAACATGATTAGACTCTCTGTTTTGTTTGTGCGCCCACATGCTTTGGATTCCTTTCTAAATTGCTCAGTCAGTTGTATAATTGACTGTAAGGTTGTTCCAAGGCAGGTCAAATTAGGTCATTTTATTTTTGTTTTACATTTATAAGCTGTCATCGTTAAAAAGTTTTGTTTATCGCAGTCGATCTGTTTTGTATCAGCTCAAGCTACAGGAACTTGACAAAGCAGTTCAGGCCCTTTGGCTGCATGTCTGGATCTTAAAACTTGTTTGTTCTCACATTGTTTCAAGTAATTAATTGCGAATAATTAAATGCGAGTCTAATGACAATATTTTACAGGTAAAATCTTGGCAATTGATGAAATTAACTTGCGAACTAAGTATCTGTCTATGGCATACATAGACTCTGTGCTTTATCTGTTCTTATTAAATTCGTTCAGTAAATGTTGGCGATATTGGATGGGTCCGCAATTTGGATATAGTGTGCTTTTAAAAAGAAAAAGAAAAAAAAAAAAGATCCAGCAGGCAAAAATGTTTTTTTCCCCCCGCTAACTGAAACGACCCCAGTGACGTCACACGATAACAACCAGCTTGTTTGTGCTTTTTGCAGCATTTGTGGTTCCAACATCAATGCGTTATTTTTTTTATTAGTTGGGCATTACGTTAACAAAGCCGTATTAAATTCTATCAGATCACTGCTGTAGGTTCTCCGTTCTTTTCTTGGTGTTGGACTGATTTGTTCTGTTCATCTTTAGAAAGTACATTTAGGTTCTTAGTTGGATTCTAAATTACTTATGGTATTAAATAGCATTGACTTTCCATTAATTAGTCGACTTTGCTTTAATTGAGACGGCACATCCTGCCAGTTGTTGACAGATTTATTTTCGGAGAGTTTAGCGGGGTTGTTACCCTCAAAATTTATAAGATATGGATAACTTTGTCATGCTTAAGTTGTCTGAAAATATTGTTTGTTTAGGTTGAAAATGAAAATATTACACACATTACAATGTAAATGCACCAGTAATCCTTGAAAAACGTCTTTATTTCTCTTTCCATTAAATGAAATTAGAAACAGAAGATGACACATCAGCACTGAATGCATAATTTCTTGCAAATGCATTGTAATGCCATGTAGCAAAGCCCATTCACATGATATCCTTTACTACAACTGATTTTTTTCGCTTTTAACTAACTTGGAACGTTAGGAGTTTATTTAATGTAGGGCTGTTTGCGATCATCTCTGGCATGCATGAAATGTGAACATCAGTAAAAACGATACCACTCTTAGTGCCAAAAAAGCTTTTGGTAGCATTCGCTGGCATTTCCTGTTTTCCTAAATTTGGATTTCACTTCTTTTAAAGCTGTTAAACAGTTTTAAGCTCGCAGCTTTTAGTTACGAAGACTAATCAGCCGTTAAATACTTTCCTGTTGGAAACTTCCATCATCATCTGTGTTCTGATTAAGGCAGGACTTCTCAGGTGTTACTACTGCCATTTTGTTTGAAGGATTGCAATAAAGCGCATTACAGTTTATTTTAGCATGTTCGAACACTGACCGAACTTTTACACTCAGATTCAGGTGGCTTTATCACAACTGATGCATTACTTAACACTGTTATGTAAACATCCCGACTCCACGTCTAAAGACAAAGTGCTTGATATGGACAAGTAAACATTTGTGAAATACTGACTCACTGACATTTCAGAGAAAAAAAACAGTCCATTATTGACAGGTGATGTATGATTAGAGGCGTAATTACAGCTGATAAGATCTTGACTTTAAGATAATAAAATCAAACCCCAGGGTATCTGCATGCTGACTGCTTCTTCTGAGTAGTGATGATCTTCTAAGCTTAAGTTTTGGCTAATTTGCTTTGCTGTGCAGTTATTTAATGCAAAGCTTGAACATTTTTTTTGGCTGTTTCTCTGGTACATCCTGTTAAAGGAAAATATTTGCTAAACAAATTGCACCTCAGCCTGACTTAAGAAATCGTTTAACGACAGTATGGAATCAATCTTTTTAATTGATCGGCTTGTCCAATCAAGAAATAAAGCATTTGAATTAACAGCATTTGGCGGACGCCCTTAACCAGAGTGATCTACATTTAGCTCTCTTACCAGCCTCCTGAGGCAATGGCAACCTGGCGGTGCTGAGAATTAAACCCTGATTCCCCAATTCGCAATCCAACACATTGTGTGTAAAACAATCTTTTTTTAAACATAAAAAATGTAACGATGAAGCTCAAAATGTTTGTTGGGGTTTAGTTAATTATTTTTTGTTTGTTTGTTTGACCTTTTTAAAGATTGTCCTTAGGTTCTAGTGATTAATTATGGATTGATGACACCAGGGGTTAAAGAAGTTATCAGCAGTCGTTTGACCTTGTTGGCAAACATGTCAAGTATGCATCAACTATTGGCTAATCGCTAGCAGTTAGCAGTCTGAGCTTTCCTAGAATAAATACACAATGTTTTTGTTTTTAAAGAGAATTGGTTTAAAAAGCATTTATATAACCGAGTTAATCCTTCGTATATCCGGCCCTTTGCAAGTAAAAACATTCTGGAAATTGCTGGAGGTTTTCTTTTTTTTCCTCTCAGAAATGCGCCTGGTTGAAAAGCTGCTATTTTGCTTTTGCACGGAATGCTTCGGGTGGATTGTGGTGGACGCGTTGGACGCACACTGTGAAAATAATAGAGGAAGAACAACAAAAACATGGCAGCGCATAGTTTCTTATTAGGAACAGTCATTTGTAATTGCGCTTTTGCTACAGCAGTCATAATATTATTCAACAGAACACCGAGTAGTGTAAGTAATGTCAAGACGCTGGACTGATGGTTAAAGTTGGAAACCATGTGCATATTTCAGGTTTGCAGTTTGGTATTCATTTCAGGAGGAACTTATGGAATTCAAAGCACTTTAAGGTTAAAAATAAGGAGCAGTTCTACTCTAAATGTGCCATGTCTCGTTGACTGTTTTGCTTATATAGTTAGAAACAAGGAAATGTATCTCCAGAGGTGCACAGATCCACTGTTGCTTGACACGCAGACAAAAAAGTGATATTCATTGACATGCACTAATGTGTGGTAAATTTTCTTATTTTTCTCTCCTTTTACTTTGTCAGTGCCTCTGTTTCTCTCTCTTCCAGTTTAGTTTGATAGATTTCTGTGGGTTCCTTATTAGCGGTGAATTAAATCCTTAGTTAAGTATGACTGAGATTTCTGTTCTTAAAATATCTTTACTTCTTTTGCCACAGTCACTTCTCCAGGGAAGTGAGAGCTTAGTGTTGGACTGCTGACCATGGTTTCAATTCCCAGCACCACCAAGCTGTCGCTGCTGGGCCCCTAAACAAGGCCCTTAACCCTCAACTGCTCAAATGGATTTTAAAAAAAACAAAACAACCGAAATAAATGTATTCCTGATACCATAAACGTACAGCCTGGTAGAGCATTTTTTCCCCCCCCCCAGGATTCAGCACTGGTTTGCCTTCTCAGCAAAACATCTAGATGGTTCCGCTGTGGTTTTACTTCACAATGAATAGGATTTAGTGCAAATTGGAGAGGATACAGCACTGTCAGGGCTTGAAGCAGACCATCCTAACCCATGCTCAGTAAGAGTAACCACACTTCTGGTTTCGTGTGGCTTATTTCAAGTTGGGCGTTTCTGTGTCGGAGATGAGCAGTGATGCGACTGAAACTAGATTAAGAACACTTGTGCATTCATAGCAACCAAAACGCTCATCTCTTAACCACTACTTACAACCATGACGAGCAGAAAAGATTACAGAATACAGAGAACCTACAGCCAAACGGGCTACAGCAACACATGGTCTTCTGCTGCCGTCGGCATCTGGCTCTAGGTTTTATAAATCCTTTTCTGTTCATCATGGCTGTAACAAGGGTTTTTTTAGTTACTGTAGCCTTCCTGTTGGCTTAAATTAATCAATTGCTAATTAATTTAATTGCTATTTGTTTGTACACCATTCTGTTATAGACCTTGTAGAAAAACTGTACAAAAATACTAACAGCAAATTAGTTGAAAAGGCATTAGCCTCTTTTCTAGGGCTGTGTTTTGGCAAGGGCCTCACGATATGATACAGAAAAACATTACACTGGTTATTTTATTAGCATTTAGCATTGCTCTACTGTATTTATATATGTTTATAATTTGTGTATTATATTTTACGTAAAATTACCAAATTCCAAAATAATTCTTTCCAAATCGAGCTATTCAACATTTTTTTTTTTCTCCTCTTTTTCGATGTTTAATATGATCAGACTGTGTTTCTCTTGTTATAGTCATTTACTAAAGCTCTTATTATTGTTCCTTTTTTTTTTTCATGTTTTGACTACAGAGACCCGTAAGGTGCTGCCCAGCATCCTGCACTCTTATCATGGCTTTTACAGTAAACTTGACAGGCCCGTCTCCCTGGGGCTTCAGAATATCTGGTGGGCGGGACTTCAAGAAGCCCATAACAGTCTCCAAGGTAATGTTCTCACCTGTAAAGCCCAAGACAAGTTTATAAAGTTATAGCCGAACTTTTACGCGAATATTTCCTGTCTGTCTAGCAGGCCAGCTGTAGAGGAAGTTTCTTGATTACAGTAAGAGGAAAATGCCTTTCTAATAGGCAGACTATTGTTTCGTTAAAAGTTATATAGATATATATATATTTTTTTTTTTTTTTTTTTGAAAGACTCTTGTGAAATTTTGCTTGAGGGAGGGGAGGATGTGAGCTGAGAGATGTCAATAAACAGTTTGCGTGATGGCCAGTAAGGATATCCTGGTTTTGCCACACAACGGCTAGCTTTACTGTACAGAGGAAACAATGTCTAATGAAAAACCGACACGGTGAAAGATGATGCAAGGCGACCCGTCAATTTTCCCTGTAATGCTTTTGTACTTTAACAGCAGGTCACTATAAATGTTATGATATTAATAATGGTGATGTTCAAGCTTATCTTGTGGTCATGTATATGATTTGAGGCGGCAGTGGTGGCTCAAATAGATAAGACCCGGAAGATCTGCGTTCAAGCCCCACCGCCGCCAAGTCCGCCACTGTTGGCTTTTTGAGCATGACCCTTAACCCTTCCTGCTCCAGGGGCGCTGTATCATAGCTGACCCTGCCCCCTGACCCCAACCTTCCAAGGTGGGTTATGCAAAGATATACACTATTATATTGTAATTAGATTTTTTTATGTTATTTTGTCCACTTAAACAACATTTGACATTTAAAAATTGTATTTTTATTTCTACTTAAAATCATTTGGGGCTACACAAAAAACAGGAATTTGTTTGTTAAACATACATTTTTTCAACACAACTCTTCAACCTGAATGCAAAAACAGCCCTTGCAATTTATGATGCTGCTGCCTTCCTTATTTGCCACGATCCACATTTACTTCAAAAGCTTAGCGTTTTTTTTTTCCCGTCTGTATAACCACCGCTGACATTCTTTCACGCCAACAGGCCAGTACAAGCACCAAGCTTCCCCAGCCCCGGTTCATGATGATATAAACTCTCATGTAGGGAGGGCGGCCCACATGATTTCCATAAACTTGCTTGTAAATATGATAGACAGTGTTTAAAAAACCTCACCGTTGAGGCTGGTGAGGTGGGAAACTGAACCGCACAGCAGGAGCATCCGCTGTGTTTCTGCACCGTTTTCCCAGAGGAGCTGCAAAAGTGAAACCACAGACACTGGAGTGGCAAAAGGTTGCATGGGACATGTTTGAATTCCCGCCGCTGTTTCATTACCTCCATACGTAAATGAGACTATAGAGATTTCATCATCTCTCTCTTTATTCCTGTATGTCATACAAGGAAATAAGAGAGTGCATCTTTAGTGGGTGTGAAATAGAGCGTGGAGTAATGAGACCAGGCATTCATGTGTTGTAGGTCTCTGTGGTGGACCGTTAATTAACATCTGAGTGCCCACTGACAATACACCTCCACCCCTCGGCTTTCAGTTCGGACAAAAAGAAAAACAACTTTGGTTGGCATTTGGAGCGCCTGTGCCATTTTTGTTTTAAAGGCTTTTTGGGTGCTTTTTGTAAGATTGTGTGTGGTTTCCGCTTGAATTGGGTTCAAACCCTTGTTGACCTAGGGAGAGTCTGACGGTGCTTGAGTCTCAGTTAGGCAGCTTTTGGTTGGGTTTCTTTTTAAGACATTGTGTGTGCGCGAGCCTGCGTCTTATTTTGCTCTGCCGTTTAGCCAGCTGCACAGATCCTGTAGGTCTTGAGCTTTTTTTTTTGGCTATAGCAAGCACTTAATCGTTTTCTTTGGAAGCCCTATTAGGTGGACACACAGTGTTGCATTGTATGATTTGGAAGAATCCTTGGCATTATGCAGAACAAGGCTGGGATCTGATGATACTCCGAACTGGATTTTCTTTATATAGGCTGGATTATCCCTGAAAGACCACCACAGGGTGGACATGGAGGAAGAGATTGTAGAAGTAGGAAAGCCTAAATAAGATTTTGCAATTGAAAAAAAAAAAATAGGTAGAGGGGATGGATGTTGTTCTATTTAAATTCAATAAATTGTAATATCACAGACCAGGGTCATGTATATGTAATAAATAGATCAATACGATTGGCCTGATTACAAAAAAAGAAAGTGTAACATATAAACCCAAAAACCTTTTGGGAAAAAGTAATTTTTAACATTATATTATGTATAATAAAAATATCAGCATTAAAGAAAGCAGTAGGGCTTCAACTGTATCCTGAAGAGAATTAGTGACTCTAAGAGAAGTTCATTCCACCACCTTGATGCCAGAAAAGTCTTAAGGCTTTCTTTCATCCTAAAGGATGTTGGGACCACTCGGAGCCTGGTGCAGTAATCAGTGCACAGTCACACAGTCCTTTGAATTTATAAATCTATGCTTATATCATCCACGTTTTACCCCAGACAATATTTAAACCAACTAGTCTCCTGTTTAGATTTTTTCCATTAAATCACAGTAGGTTAGTAGATGAGTAATAAAAAAAATCGATTTTTGTGATCACTTTTTTATGGCAGATAATCACTCTGCATGTCCTGATCTGCGGTTTACACACATTAGCGTTGTTGGCTCATTCCTGTTAATAGTAACGACACTAACTGGTGTGTGTTGTGTAATGTTCCTCTGCAGGTTGAACCCCGGCAGTAAAGCTGAAAAGGCCTCTCTTAAACCTGGCGACATCATCACAGAGATAAACGGAGAGAATACTGCGGACATGCTGAACGTAGAGGCGCAAAACAAAATCAAAAAAACTCCAGAAACACAGCTGGAGTTAATAGTCAAGAGGTAACACACACACACACACACACACACACACAGGTGCAATAAGTGCACAACCATGTGCTGTCAAGGTCTTTTTTTTTTTAAGTATCGCGATATATTGCAATGTGTATTGTATTGCAATTTATCGTTGATATATTTAGTTGTACTAGGATTATCATGCATCTTCAAACACAAACGAGTGCAGTCATATCGCATCATTTGCACGCTCAAGTTTATTTCAAATGTAGTCGTGCAGCAAAAATTTGCGCAAATATAGTAATGTGCATGCGGTGCACACGCTTGTTTTTACCTCGCTGCAACAAGATTAAAACATCTTCTTTTTTTTTTTTTTTTCTTTAAATGCCAGAATGGTGAATGCACCTTACGAGTCATGTGACAAGAACCAACCAATCACCTTCCTTATTTATTTTTTTTGTTACTTTTTTTCTTTTTTTTGTAAATAAATCTTGTAGCTTAATTACAGTTTTTTGGTCGTGGAAATACATTGCTAAAATTCCCTTGTTGTAACGGAGAGCGTAGCCGATGGTTTGCTTAGCGGGAAGGAGAAAGCACAGCGCCTGGAGTTTTCCACGCAAAAACATGTAAAAACTTAAAAATGGTCTGAATTTGTGTTTGGGCAGTTTTTTTTTTGTTTTTTTTTTAAGAATGTTTCCAAACACAGATGAATGTGTTTACGTTGCCTTCAGCAGGCAAACCATTACCTTGTCAAACCTAAAAGATTGAATCGAATCAGCATTCCTGAAACTTGGACTTGTTGGTAACATTGGCGTTCAAGCCGGCACTTGTTGTAAATATTACTATAGTTAAGAACAACTGCGCAAATATTTTTCACATTAGTAGAATTTAGAATTTATATTCCAATATTTAATGGAGAAAAGACAAAGCTGCTTTAACATTTTTTTTTTTTTTTTTTTTTTTTCCCATGATGTCATACTACAGTAGTCGACATTTAAAGTGTATCTAAGAATTGTAATCATTTTAATTTTAGGAGGAAAGGTTTTGATCCGCTTCAAATGACTCCAATGTTGAGCGTAAAAATGGAGCTTTTGTACAGAAAATACATGGAGATCAGCAGATCTGGAAATAAGAGTTTGAGTTTATATATTAATCATTAATGTCTGTTAAGCTGTCAAAACGACTAAAAGTCCCTGTTTTCATCTGGAGGTGTGTGCATGTATCAGTGATGAATGTATGAATGAATGCCAGATCTTCAATCAGTGTACTTGTGTTTTTTCTTTATTAATGCTGTTCTGGCATTGCCTATTGTGTATTTGTTTGTTTTATTCTTCTCTGAACATCTTGTTATTTCAGGCCTCTCCCTTCGGCATGCCCGTTTCACTTTTCAAGAATGCTTTCGTAAAGTTATGTGAGGCATCTCTGTAAAAAAAAAAAAAAAGGGCAGCTTTGCAGCATGCGCCGTGGGAATGAGAACAATCACAGCACATACAGTGTTTTGTGTATAGGGACCCCTGCCCTACTACTGCTCCGCCCAGGAACCCGAACAATCGGAGACCTTCTGCCCTGTCGGTTCTTTGACACTTTTATAGAGCTGGGTTTTGCTTTGTTTGTTTTCCTTTTCCACGTTGAACTTGTATGTGAAGTCCATACACCGGCCGGCCTTCTGGTATTCAAAACCTCATGCCCATCTACACCTTTGTTCCTTCAGACACATTCATCAGGGTATCTGTACAAAAACATGGGTCTATTGTTGGAAGTGGATTTTTCCGTGCTGAACTCATGTCTCTGTCCCAGCCAGAAACGACACGGCATGGACAGTTGCACTCAAGTGCAGTATGTGTGTGGATGTGCGAGTCTCACTGGCCGACTCTGTTGCTTTGCCAGTGCTACTTTCTCAATTGCGTTAAAGTATTAACAGTGAATTTCATCTCTACCTGCTGAGGTGTGATATTCGTCAACAGTTCTCTATTTTCCATGTGTGAAATCATCTGACTTTCTGATTCATTCGACTGTGAGGATTTAGCTAGCATGCTTCTGCAAGCACATTCATACCTTTAATTGTTTGGCAGGGTAGAAAGCAAACCATAAATAAATACAATGATAAACACACACTGGAAGTGACTAAAGATGATGATTTGCTTCTTTAGGAAAGTCAGAAATGCTTACAAAGCTGGTTGTGATGACATCACAGCAAAGCAACAGGTTTCGAATTTAGTCGCTAAATCAGTCGGAGGAAAAAAAATCTGGAAACTTTTGTGTGTCTGCTTGCTTTGGTACACTGTGATTTGGAATTCAACCCTGAATTCTCGGTCACTTACGCTGCACAAACTAAGTGATGTAATTTTTCTTCCACAAGCAGCTCACGTTCACATTTTCTTTGCTAGAGAAAAGAACGTTTTTAAAAGTTCTTCACAAAAAACGTCCCGTGTTGTCGAATCGCACTTGTTCAACATCGTCCAACTAAACGTTATTGAGCTTTAAACCTTGTGGCAATGTAAACATGGTGGATGTAGTACGTCTGAATTTGATTCATAATCATGTAATATAGAACATACCAATTTTTTGGCCCGAAAGTATGTTCTAACTCAAATGTAGTACCAACTCAAGTAGTTGAGTCAATGTTGCATAGTGAATTGCGGTCTCTAAAACTTATGTTTTCCCACTGTGTGTTTTTAACCTTCAACCCCTTGAATGTTCTGCCCCATTAGTGTGGCCTTTGTTTGGTTAAAACATCTGTCCTCAGCTACTCAAGGCATTCCATCATATCACGTAGCCACTGTGGAAAGTGAAGGGCCCTCAACAGAGGTCATTTCCGAAAAAACACGATTATTTAAACAACAAAGTGCCAAAATTGGCACCCAGCACCGTTGGCCTCATTGACGTATGCCATTAAATAGACATTAAAAGAGGTCTTATCTCACCTGTTTCATCAGCTGGACTGTGTCAAAAGCACCGTCTCTAATGGTGCAGATAAGCAGACACTGGCGGAACCATTCCATGAAATGGAGTTTTAAAGGTGCTGGTTCTCGACAGCTGCTGCTGCTGAGGCGAGAGCTTTTGATGTTTCAACGTAAAGCATGTGCTTTTCACGCTTGCCCTCATTCCCGCTCCGTCTTTGCAAATGCTCTCATGCCTGTTTCCTTTTTGCTGCTCATGTGTGAGGTATGAGGGGAAAATTCCTGTTCTAATACCTTTTGTAGTGCATTTAGATGCTGTGGGGCAACAGGGTGTGTATTTCAGACTATAAATGTGGTCTTTTTTTTATATCATAGCTTATATTTATATAAAATTATATTATCAGAGCTCTATATAAAACGATGGTTTTGGAATTTCTTTTTGATGTGGAAATTAGAGGAAATGACCAGCAGTTCAATCAGTAGCAGTTTATACGTAGAAAATGTTCCTAGTGTCAAAAAGTTCTCATGCAAAAATGGCAAGATCTAATGTCTAACGGCAAAGAACACATTAGCTCATTAGCTCACATATCTGTTGTCACAGCTGGTTCTCAGTTTCGGATTTCCCCCAGACTTCTCCAAGGGCAATGATGTCACATGGAAGAGGGCCATTATAATCTTAACGTAGACTCAGACCAGTCTAATGTTATCATTTTTACCAGGATGGGACTGTATGGACAAAAAGCAGCCTTTATAGTGCATAGTTGTCAGTTTTTATTTTTGTTGGATGTTATAAAAAAATTGCACATTGGAAAGAATTATGTGGAATCCAGTAATTTGAAAGTGACGGAAAGTTGATCCAAAAGCCACCAATGAGTGGGTCCTATGAGATTTGCTTCAATATATATTACAAATATATTATATACAACCCCAATACCCCAATATTTTAAGGTTATAAACAATTATTGGATTTTATATAAGAGTCTGTTATGCATTCGGGTTAGTCTTGCTCGAAACTGTGGTGGTGCTCGGATTTGAACCCTGATTCTACGATTACCTCTCCCAACGCCTTTACCACTAAAATACCACCTGCTATGAAGAAGAAGTTAAGACCTTCATGCTGGCAGATGGCAGAATCTGGTCGACGTTTGGCAGCATGATTTATTTGTACATCACTGAACTGACTGTTTTAAAACTTTAGAGCATTCGTGTGTGTTACGCACATGGTGAGTATTAGCTTGTTGTCCTGCTTTAAATCACAGAGCAGATTTTAAAGCAACGTGCCATGGAGAAAACCTTAGGATTTATGGCAGCTCTTTCTTTCTGGTGCTTCCCTGTTGTGCAGGAACAGTGTATTCTTTAGGCTTGACTCATCATTACTGGGCATCTATGTGCTCACGTTTAACTTCTGATGATGAGGGCAAAACTTGTAAGCCTATGGGACCGATGGATTTGAAGGCAGCATGACATGCATTGTTGTCCCAGTGGACACCCAGGTGGAGATTAGATAGTCCACCACACAGGAAATCT
>VCAZ01000414.1:0-2500 GCA_005784505.1 Bagarius yarrelli
AGAGACAGAGAGAGAGAGAGAGAGAGACAGAGAGAGAGAGAGAGAGAGAGAGAGCAGAGAGAGACAGAGAGAGAGACAGAGAGAGACAGAGAGAGAGAGACCGAGAGAGACCCGAGAGACAGAGGAGAGACAGAGAGAGAACGAGAGGGAGCTTCTCCTACGCAATTTCTCTGTATTCTATATTACACACCCTTTACAGCAGTTTATTTCGTCTCTTTATTTATTTATTATTTCTCTTTTATTTTCTCTGTCTGTTCTCTCGTCCAGTCTATTTCTGTCACTCAGTGTGTATTTTTTCTTTTTCTCTTTTACTGCCTGTCCATCCATCAAGAATATAGAGAGAAAGACAGAAAATAGACAGACAGTTCACACAAATGACAGAATGTCAGAAATACAAGTACTGAGTGTGAGATGTGTGTTACTCTCCAGCCAATCAGGTGTGAGTTTTATATCTGGCCAATCAAAACTCACTTACATCATCATGTCTTTGGTCCAAGATGGTGTCTGATTATGAAAGTAGATTTTAGTCTTAATAATAAATCACACAAATATATATAATATTTTTTTATAAAAAACAATTGAAGTGAAAAGAATTTACATTTCTGTCGTTTTTATTAGTAACTTACATTTACTTCATTTATACAACTGAGCATTGGGGGGGTTAAGGGCCTCACTCAGGTGCCCAGCAGTGGTAATTTGGAGGTGCTGGGAGTCGAACCCATAATCTTCTGGTTAACAGTACGACACCTTCACCACTGAACCTCCAACATTACAGGAATATAGATGATTAAAATCCGCGTCACAAACACAAAACACAATTCAAGAGCTAGAAATGTTTAATGTTGTGACTCACCTGTGTGCAGGTGTATGTGTGTGCACAGTAACACAGAACACAGTAACAATAAACAATTAAACACTTAATCAAACACACACACACACACACACACACACAGGGGAAACACCATCATTACAGAAGAACGCACACGTCATCTCTCTTTCCTCCTATCGCTTTCTCTCTTTCCTTTTCTGTCCTTTCCCTACCGTCTCTCCTACCCATCATGCACAGTCACATCGTCATGGCAACAATCAGGCCTTTATAGTCAGGTTGCTTAGCGACCAGCATCAGCCTTAGGAGGAATTAAAAAAACTTAGAGACAAACACACACACACACACACACACACACACACACACACACACACACACACACTATATAACACATTATGTAAGATGAATTACAGTTTAATGCTAAACAAACTCTCTCTGTCTCTCTCTCTCTTTCTATCTCTCTCTGTCTCTCTCTCTCTCTATTTCCATCTCTCTCTCTCTTTCTAACTCTCTGTCTCTTTCTAGCTCTTTCTCTCTGTCTGTCTGTCTCTCTCTCTCTCTCGCTCTCATTCAAACTCATTAGCTTTCAGTGGGGTTTTTTACTTCTTTTTTACTTTTTTACTTTTACTTCTTTACTTATTCTGCAAGTCTCTGTGCAGCCACCAGGGGGCAGTAAGTTTATTACAATGGAGAACGAGAGAGAGAGAGATCATCATTTTATACTTTTGGTTATAGTGATGTGTACATGCTGCTTTTGCCTGTCTGTCTCTCTGTCCACCTGTCTTACACACATTAGATAACAACATTAGCCTGATTGTGGGATTCATTGTCATTCACAGATCAGTCACAATGAGTGTGGAATAATAATGTGTGTAATTTTGTGTCATGCGTTAATAAACAGCTATAAAAAAACCCCCACAAGAGACACACACACACACACACACACACACACTGCTCTCTGTTCATACTGTGTCATATAGAATAAAAAACTGATGTAAGTAAAAAGATGTCATTAAGCTCTACTAATGTGTCATACACAAACGATTCAACTCTTTGATTCAGCTCTTTGAACTGAAAAGCAGCGCTAATCATTCCAAAAGTCTCTCTGAAATTCTCTTTAAAACCTAAACTCTTCTTTAACATTAACACTAACCTCATGTTTACATTCATACGTTTATAAATCCAGTCATTATTTTTCTTGCTGATGATCCTGATTAGTGAAACACAGACGAATCATAATCTGTTCATTCACAACAGAATCACTATGAGTCATTTAATGAACCAAATGAGTCGACTCCTACGGTTGGGCTGAATCAAAAGTTTTGATTTTCTAGAAGGAGTTTCATCTAAATGTGTGTGAAACACAGCTGTCTGTCTGTGTCTCTGTCTCACTCTCTCTCTCTCTCTCTCTGTCTCACTCTCGCTCCCTCTACCTCTCTCTCTCTCTCTCTCTCTCTCTCTGTCTCACACTCTCTTTCTCTCAAATTCTAATTCAATAGGATTTATTGGTGTGACTATTTATAGTTACAGTTTTTTCCAAAGCACAAAAGAACAAAATAACAAACATATTATAGACAAAGATATACAGTCTCAGTCTCACTCTCTCAGTCTCACTCTCTCTGTCTCACTCTTTCTGTCGCACTCTCTTCATATCCATCCTTTAATCATGCAGAG
>VCAZ01000414.1:12500-30000 GCA_005784505.1 Bagarius yarrelli
TCACTTTAACACGTTTATTCGATCCGTTAAGGATTTAATACCTCGCTTAAAGACTCAAACCCGCGTTGGAAACAGAAGAAGAGTTTTCGTCCCGTCTCCATGGGTTTGTTATGAGACACAAAGAAAAGAATCATTCTTAAAAGCTAAGTGATTGGACATTTCTGGACATTTCTCAGACGAGTTTACACTCAGATCCATTTACATCGTCAGTGTTTAACAGCAGACGCCATTTTAATCCTCGTTCATAAAAAGTACAGGACAGGATTGAGGAGTCAGAGAGAGAAAGAACACAATATAAAAAGGGTGGAGGAAAGAGGATGGATGTAGAGAGAGGGGGGGAAGTTTGCTGATTGACAGGTGACCTCTAACAGTTGAGCATTATGAGCATGAAAATATCGCCGTTCAGAGTCGACCTTGTGAAGTGTTTGCTTTCAGGGGACGGGATCTCGGACCCGATGAACGTGTGTACGCTCGGAATCGGTGCGGTTTGCAGTGTATCGCGAGACGACTTTTCATCAGGATCGCAAACCTCACGGCTCTTCCAGCATCGCAGAAAAAAAATAAATAAATAAAACTGTTCCAAAAAGTTGAAATTCTAAACCGGTTTTAACTTCTGACGCATTTTTTTTAATTTTCCACAAATACACATTAGTGACGTCTCGGGTTTTCTCTCAGTCTGAAGTCTGTTTCCGTCTGATGCACAGGAGCAACTAATGAAAGTGTCTGAGGCTTCAGGTCAGGACCGTGCTGGATTCCCTGGAGCTCACACACTTATCCCAGTGTAACACACGCTCACACACACTCGCTCTCACACAGACTCAACACACCATCACACAACTCACTCGCTCTCACACAGACTCACACACACTCGCTCTCACACAGACTCACTCTCGCTCTCAACACACACTATCACACCACTCGCTCTCACACAGACTCACACACACGCACACACACAACAGACTCACAACACATCGCTCTCACACAGACTCACCACACACAGACGAACAGCTCACACACAGAACTCACTCGCTCTCACCCAGACTCACAGACTCGCTCTCACACAGACAACTCACACACAGACTCACCACACTCGCACACTCGCCCTCCTCACACTCGCACCTCACACTCACACTCGCACGCACGCACACTCGCAGCACGCACCTCCACGCACGCACCTCTCACACATCGCACACACCACTCGCACACACACACATCCCTCGCACACACACTCGCACACACACACTCGCACACACACACTCACACTCACACACACACTCGCAACACACACTCGCACACACACACTCGCCCACTCACACACACTCACTCACACACACTCACACCACACACTCACACACACTCACCACTCACACACACACACTCCTCACACACACACCACCCACACTCACACACACACTCACACACACTCACACACACACTCACACACACACACACTCACACTCACACACACACACACACACACACTCACTCACACTCACACACACACACACTCACTCACACACACTCACACACACACTCACACACTCACACACTCACACACACACACACAGCTCACACACTCACACACTCACACACTCACACACTCACACACTCACAACTCACACACTCACACACGAGGGACGCCGGCCGGGCCTTTGTGAAACAGATATATCGGTCTCTCTGAAAACCTAAAGAAAAAAATTTACACTTTATTAATAAGAAAACTATCAATTATCTATAAATGAAATGATCAATAAATAGAATAAAGGCACCAGGACCTCGTGCTGAACTGTTCGGCGCTCCGAGGAGCTCGTAGCTGGAGAACCCCACCTCACTGGTCAGAAAGGAGGAGAACTGCTCCGGCTTTAGCTGGATGCTGAAGTAGTTTTTGTAGATCGTGTCCTGTGGAAGAAAAAAAACGGGAATTTTAATATAGCAGAAAAACGATTGCCGAAGTCACACACACGTCTGCAGTGTGTGTAAATCTACCGTGAGCTTCTTCCTCTTGCTGTAGGAGTTCCAGGGCTGAGGTTCGAGGATGAAGAGGCCACCGGGACGAAGGTGACGATACACACGCTGGAATAAGCGCCTGAGCCCGACGTCACCCCAGTTCAGGTGAATCCACTTAGTGACGCTCAAACACAGAATCACATCAAACTCCTCACGCTGAGTCTCCAACAACACGTCCCGCTCCAACACGTAGTTTCCCTAAGGGGGGGGGGGGGGTGGGGTGATGGGCGTTGATATGATGTCAGAATTGATTTATACAATGAACAGAATTGAGACGGAGACTGATGGAGTTCTAACCTTTACGAAGGTGACGTTGGCGGGGAAATTCCCAGGAGGAAGTGAGTTTGTGTTGGGGAGAGGAGGAGCAGCGATCGGTCCTCGGGACACACAGAGAGAAACAGGAAATAAGCGACTCCCATTGGGCGAGGAGTCTCCGGTCCTGTTGTCCTGATTCTCTCCATCATCCGATTCGTCTTTTTCTGCAGATCGTGTAACTTTGTCCTCTTTCTCTCTCATCACACTCGTCTGTTCAGACTTCTCTTTGGACAGCTCATCCTCATTCCGCTCTCTCCTCGCCTGGAGTGTGTGCACCTCCGAGAGATAATGCCGGATGTTCTGTTTCGCTGCGTGGATCAACGCACCGTCAATATCCAAACCCACGATGCGCGCAGGCCGCCAATTTCTAGCAATAGTAAGAGTCATGTGACCAGTGTTACAGCCTAAATCCAAGATTTCTCTTCCTTGGAACCATTCCGGTTGAAATAAACGAAGCCGAGGGTCCTCGCTTGCACCCGGGTTCCTGTACCCATAGTACTGATTGTAGTTTCCGTACTGGAACTTCTTTTTCTGCTGTTGCTGCTGATGGTGGGGATGTTGCTGGTTTGGTTTTTGCTGACTGCAGTTTCTCGGATTCTGTTTGGGGTTGTTTCTCTGCTGCCCCCGCTGGTTGGTAGGATGCTGCTGTGTCGATTCCTGATCTGTCGTTCGGTTTTTGTACCCACACGGGCCGCCGGCATTCTCCGATCGGCTGCTGCTGCGCTTCCTTTTGCGCTGCCGCTGCGACACGTACGTCAGGGGCGTCTGCGTGCCGTCTTTTTCCTCAGGAATATCCGGTTTTGGTGGCAAGTTGGACTCGGTTTCTTCTTCTTTTATAACAGCGCTGGACTCTGGACTGTGATGAGCTTTAATCCCTGAGGATGCTAACGTGCATTCCGGTTCTGACACTAAACACCTTTCTGAGTGGTCGAGCTCCATGGTCACACCTTCACCTCCTTCTACACCATCTGCATTTCCTGTACCTACTAAAGCATCCCTTTTACCCCCACCTCCTCTTAATGCTATTCCTCCATGATGCCGGTTCCGGTGTCTTCTCCGCCCTCCGCTGCTTCTTAGAGGAGTAAATAGGATGCCTGCGTCCCCTCCAGTGCAGCCATTCAGGTTCAGCGGGTCTGTGATGTCCCTCGGAATCAGGATCTCGACCGGATCCCGGCTTTTAGCTGGCAGTGGGGAAGATTTGGGCGTCTCTGCATTTAAAGCTCGGTTCACCTCCTCATCCAATAAACTGTTGAGGTTGAGCGGGTCAAAAATGTTCCCGCCCAACAGGAAGTTGGTGGGCAGGACTGACTCGCTTTCGGAGTTGGCACGGCGGCGTCGTTTTCCGAACACCGGATGCTTAAATGCGCTGCTTACGGTGCTGCGACGCTTGTTTAGTCTCTGCTGATGGGGTTTGGAATTCTGGAGGCCAACTTGGTTTGGCGTCATGGTGTCTGACTCGACGACTGCCTCCGCACCAATGCCGATTTTGTTTCCGTTCTCCTTAGCGAGGTTACAGGTGCCAACTTTCTTGGTAAGACTTGTGGTTTCAGCAGACTGATGAATATTTTCGGTAGAGTTTCTGTAAAGTTCTGACTGACTTTGGGGTGAAGAGGCGTTCGCTGGCTGGTTGCACAGTAAAACAGTCTCTTTATCTACAGACATCTCGATCATCATCTAATCAGTGCAGTAACAATCTGAAACGTTCAGGAAAAAAACAATAACACCAGAACTTACACACGATTTAGAAATAAATCCTGTGCACATGCAAATATAAAGGTAAACTCAACTACTGATCAGCATTTTAACCCCAAATTCTAACAATTATAAATACATTAGTGATATTTATTCACACCATACCCACTGCCCCCCCCCCCATCCCATCCCCTCCTAACAATCAGGGTGTTTATTTATCTCACCTTTATTTTTCTCTTGTTCTGCTTACCGCTCCCTGGGAGTAAGCCCCGCCCCCGGACGTCACATTCCCTCGCGCTCATAAATAATTCAGAACCACCAACAGCAGCCAAAGGGGAGGGGCTTAAAAATAAATAATAATAATAATAAATAAAGTAAAAAAACTGACAGGTCTTCGTGGATCACCAGAAACAGACGCCTTTTTGAAGGATACTAAAACAAAAAAGGGAGAAAGGTCTAGAGAAAAAAAAAGAGCCGTGACAATCTGGCACCGGTTTTAGCGCGAGCAGTTATCACTTTACAGCGTCACTGAGTTAGCGATGGAGGTTAGCATGGTGGCTAGATAAAGTCAATTAACGATGGATAAAAACATACGATAGGATGACACGCCCCGAAAAAACAATGCCTGTGTAAAAGTATCTATAGAATTGTTGTATTATAAATTGTATTGGTGGTGTGAAAGTAAATGATATAATATATCTCAACCACAGTTAATAATAATAATTAAATATATATATTTTGTTAAACTCCTCTGTAACCGCCGACACACAACTTTCAGACGCAGATTCTCGCTGTGGTGAACGGGGAGTTTCTATGGGTTTTATAGTTCCAGAACCCTCGCGCGCATTGACAGGCGGACAGCACAGCCAATAAGCAGCCGAGTAGCAATTTTATCACCAATCGCATCAACTGTAAGGCGGAAACCAGCCTACTTTTGGTTTTATAGACGTTTATATAAATGCCTGAACAAAACGCGGAAAGTGTTTTCCTCATCAATAACAACGGAAATCTGAAAGCACGAGGGGAAAAGATCGCTGTTTAATTACTACTGCGTGCGAAAACATACATTCTGTTTAACAATCGCTTAATAATAGTGTGTTAATATTAACTGTGATTTTACACTTTCTGACGGGCAGCGAACAGCCTGACTAACCCCACCGCACTAAACACTAAACAGCAGGCAGTGTGTGTGAGGTGTGTTTCTGCAGCAGGTTGTTGATGAATATCATTTATCTTCACTTCCTGTCTACACTTCCAAAAATATGTTATAAACTTAACTATATGTTATATACTTTCTCCACTAGTACCATGTTTGGTGGCTGAAGCTTTAAAGAAAATGTGAAAAATGTCTTATTGCCCCTCAGATTTTTCCACTTTGAAGTATGAATCCTGTGTGTTTGGATGGACTGTGTAATCCATCTGCAAAACACAACAAATAGGACAAAACACTCGTCCTCCACCGGTCAGTGCCTCCAGCTTGATCCCGGTTCTCCTTCTGCACTTTTCCCCCTCCGACTGAACTCCTGACCTGCTGAGTGAGATCTTGTGTTTGAGCAGGAGAACCAGCAGAAATGTGGGCGTGGAGTCGGAAGCTGTCCTGCTCAGTAATTAATGTCTCTGTTATTTCTCACTGACGTCATCCTGGAAACATCACTCCAGCTCAGCTGAGGTTCACGGGATGTGAGTAAATTACAGAAAGCCAAGTGCTCCGATTATTATCTAATTTTAGATATGAAATGCTGCTGATGGGGGGGGGGGGGAATTGTGGAGTCTGCCACTGTTGGGCCCCTGAAGGTTAAGGCCCTTAACCCTCAAATGCTCAGTTGAATAGAAAATGAGATAAATCTAAGGTGCTTTGCATAAGGATGTCTTACAAATGTCAAAAAAATAAATTATGGTTGGTGGTTTCCTTCATTTCCTTAACCACCAGAGCTACTTTACTAACACACCTTTACAGAGACAGGATTTTATCATACAGTAAATTACACCAAACTGTTGAAACCTGGAGTTTGTTAGGAAATCAATAACACTTATTTTTTTATGCTAAGAGTGACAAATCATTTTTACACTTATCAATGTCCTTCCACGCAGACTTGCTTCGACATGTCCCCCAACTAGAAACCGATGCAGTGACTTTAGTTCTCCAGCAGGGGGAGACAGAGGTCCAGATTCAACTCTGGTTAGGCTTCATTTTCTGTTCTGGCACTGATGAATACAGACTTTTACACTACTAAAGTAAAAAAATCAATAAATAATAATAATTTACCATTCATGACACTCTTAACAAGACGTTAGAAAATTAGAGCTTTATTGGGTGAATAATATACAATTAATTTACAACGCTCTACATAAAACTGTACATACAGAAAAATAAATATATTTACAGGATCTGTATAAAATATAGAAAGACAGAGAAGGAACGAGGGGGATGGGATCCACTGAGAGACAGAGCAGGAATGTAGAGACAAAAATAAGGAAATGAGACACAGCCTCAGTGAGAGTTCGTTAATAGGACACATGGTGCGATCATTAGTAGTCCTGTGTGTGTGTGTGTGTGGGCTCACCACGGCCTCCAGAGGGCGAGTGTGTGATTCGGGAAGAGCTCTCGCCTAAGAGTCTGCTGTGCTGATATGCAGTGTGGGGTCAGAGGTCGTGGAGGAGGCTGTGTCACCGGTGCTATGCTCGCTGAACCCACCGGAGTGGATGAGGTGAAAGATGTGGAGGATGAAGAGGAGTCTGATAAAGGAGAGATGGATGAAGGAAAGTGGAAGTGGCAGGGGACGGAGAGGTACGTCGGCGAGGAGGAGGAGTAGCAGGGTGATGGTGGAGGAGACAGTGAGTACGGAGGTGACGGATACGGGTGATGCAGGACATACGAATTGGGGTACAGTCCGTTAGCAAATGAGAAGGGCTCAGCGTTGGTCCGGACGTCACCCGTAACCCATGTGGAAGTGGTCCCATGACCTCTGACCTGCGACATGGCATCCGTGTGTGACTGTAGATGATTGCGAAGGCCCTGGATGAAGTTCTCTCGCTGTGACAGTTCCACACACTCGATGAAGCTGGTCAGACGCGAGATACACTCCTGAAAGCCGGCGGTGTAAAGCGAGCTGGAGGGGGCCTGAAGGGGGACATTAGGGACCTCATAAAGCCCCGCGACCGGCACACGGGGTCTCCCTGCAGTCTGTGCAGCGGTAATGCGCTCACTTGGGTCTCTGTTACAACCTGCTGATAGAGGGAGGAGAGAAGGAGGAAATAAAGCAAAAGAGGAGGAGTTAAGAGGGGTTTAAAGAGAGACAGGAGTGAAGGACAGAAGGAGACAGATGGAGGAACGGTGGGATTGTAGACAGGTGTGAAGCATCAGACAGACAAGAAATGAGTTTCAGTTAGAAAAACAAAAGAGTTGTGTAAACGTGGTAAAAGTGTGTTTAAGAAAAAAGATAGCAGAGGGAATTGGGGAAAAAAACAGAAGTGTGAATTAGATATCAATAAACGAATGAATAAACAGATAATTCATCAAAGTGAACATCTTTAGTCGTAAGTTGGATTTATTGGCTGATTTATTTAACATGTGAAGCGAATGATCATGTGACTGATTCTCGGAATAACCGCCGTGTGTGTTCGTGACTAAACCATTAAAGTAACTGCTTCAGCTAACAGTAAAAATATCTACAGCAGTTGTTTCCCTGAGTATAAAGAGGATCTGCAGAAATCAACAAAGAAAATCAGCCCTAAGAAAAAAATCCTTTAAATAAAATCAGGTTTTGTGTCTAAAGAATAAAAGTCTTTTTGTTACTTGCAGAAAAAGGAGAGAAACTTTACCAGCATTCTCTTGAGCGTTTGTGGCTTTTTTGCGGATGTACTCCACTGTCAACTCCAAAATCTCCGCTTTCTCCAGTTTAGGGTTCTGTAATCGCTGTGAAAGAAACACACAGATGATCAGAACAAAAGAACGAGTACTGATTTCGCTAGTCGATCTGTTCACCTCCTAAAACTAAAAACTGACTGGAAGCTCCAGGTTTCTACCAATAATCAGAAAAAGCCCAAATCAGAATTACATTCATTCATGATTATTATTGTCTCTAATATAAAACCCTCAAACAAACAAAATCTCTGCCTTAATCAGATTAAAGCTAAGATTAAGTGCTGCTAATTAACACTGTTAACATCGAAACCGACTAATGTGTGTTTATTTTTCATTACCAAATGTGTCCAAAGTTGGAGTTTAATACAAATCTGAATTTAGATAATGTGACATTTTGATGGCCTCTGTTAACTGTTTATTACTGTATTATCGATAATCACAGTTAATAATGTTAATAAGCATTTATAAGCCTCATTCTATGTGTTTCAGTAGTGTCTCTCTACCGAGTCGAGTGTGTTGTCCAGCAGTAAAGTTCTCAGTTCATCTAAACGCTGATTAATCCGATCTCTCCTCTTCTTCTCAATCACCGGCTTCAGGATCTGAAAAAAATCAATCAGGGATCAATAAACACACATTGGAAATTTTTTTCCCCAAAATAACACGTGACTCCGTGTCCTATTTGTCCTCTGTCTTATTAAACTAAAATATCCAGCAGAATGAGCTACTCACTCTTTTGGACACTCTGCGGTTGCTGATTTTCGGAGTCCCCATGATTAAAAGTCTTAAAATCTTTTTCCTTCCAAGACAAAAAACTTCAAACGAGCCAAAGTTAAAAATCAGTAAAGAGTAAAAAATAAATAAAATGAATAATAATAAGTTTCATTAAAGTCCTGCGAGTCGCGTGAAGGAGCTGTGATCTGCACTCAGGCGCGCGCTTTCCCTTTATAGGGACCGTGTGGCACCTGGTCCTTCATTCTGATTGGTGGAAAGGTGTGAGAGCCGTTAATGACACCTCCGTCCGCATGATGCCCGAAAATTCACCTCAAAATTTACTCCGACATGTGAAAAACTTTAAAGTTAAGTTTTACTACAAAGAGAAGAAGTCCGAGAAGTGCCACTGTTAATGTACAGAAAGCTCGTGCTGTAAATTGCGCGGACAACTAACTAGTTAACTAGCCAATAAATAACTAATGTGATTTTACACTGCGCAAACAGGGACATTGTTGGGTTAAATGATTATTTATCCTTTTGTGCACGGATCATATAGAGCGCATTTTATTATAGACCATGGGTCTAAAGAGGCTTTTCATGCGCATGCGCGTCCCTGTAATAACCTGCGCCGGTTGCATTTTTATTATTGATGTTGGGAAAAGGTGAACCGAGAGCGCCAGTTCCACCCAGTCCCCCAGCACGTGTGTCTGAAATCAGGACATTTTCCCAAATCTATATTTTAACCTGGGGATAAAAACCCTTTAATCTAAAGTGCCTTAAGTGTTTTAATAACCAGAAATGTAGACATTTATTTTCACGTGTGTGTGTCTGTGTGTGTGTCTGTGTGTGTGTATCTGTAAATACAGTCAGAGACAGATTTGTTCTGACAGAATTGTGTAAATAAACCTACAGAGCCTAAATAAGCCTACAGAGCGGCGCCACAGGAGGAGTAAAGACGGGTGAGGTTGAGTGGTGGTTGGTAGTCTGAGCATTAATCCCAGTCCAGTCCTGGAGGTGTGTGTGTGTGTGTGTGAACCAACAGGTGTGTTCTGAGTGTTGTACATGTTTTATTAACATCTTGTGTGTGTTTGTGTGTGTCAGTGTTTTAGTGTGTCAGTGTTTTAGTGTGTCAGTGTTTGTATGTGTCAGTGTTTTAGTGTGTTGGTTGTGTGTCAGTGTTTGTTGTGTACATTGTTTGTATGTGTTTGTTGTGTTTGTGTGTCAGTGTTTGTGTGTGTCAGTTTGTGTGTCAGTGTTTGTGTGTCAGTGTTTGTGTGTCAGTGTTTGTGTGTCAGTGTTTTTGTGTGTCAATATTTGTGTGTGTTTCAGTGTTTGTGTATGTGTCAGTATTTGTGTGTGTTTCAGTGTTTGTGTATGTGTCAGTGTTTGTTTGTGCGCGCTATAAAGCTTCGTAACCTGCTTATGTCTTTATGAGCCAAATTGTACTGTTTTATTGCTCAGCGTCAATACAAAGTCTAATTTGGTCGTTTTGCAGCAGTGACTCTTTCACACCTCGCAAACCAACACACTCCTCCATGGAGAGTTCATGACCCACATTTTACACACACTTACACCCTTACACACACTCTGAACCTCACCAGGTTTCCATTTGGGAGAATCAGAGATAGCCAGCAGCCGAACAGACACAGTGGAGTGTGAGATCAGAAAGGGTTCATTAAGCTTCACTAAAGTTCGGAAGTTTTTTCTTCTGTGTATTAAAACTTTAGCGTGTGTGTGTGTGTGTGTGTGGGGGGGTTGTTAGTCCTTAACTCCTGTTCATCACACCACCGCAATATTTATTTTTTATCATTTCAGATTTTATTAACACACACAAAACATTGGTCGTATTGGTGTGACGTCAGAAGTGGAAAAGCGCAGCTTGGAACTTTCTCGTGGGAACAGAACGCAGAATGTGCGCGCGACGTGTCAGAACGAACACGCTCACACCACAGGCGCGAGACTGGAGAACGTTAACCGAGGATTTTTGTTAACGACTACTCGGCAGAGCTCGCGCCTGTTCGGTTCGAGAAATGGAGACGGTGCACCAATACATAACTGAAAAAAATTAAAAAACGGAATTTAGTCAGTACCGAAAAGCCCGTGTACTCAGAGCGCGTGCACACACACACACACACGCACACACACACACAATCAGACATGCGCCATTATTCCCTCTTCTTACAACAGCAATCTAAATATCTAAATATATATACGGACGTGTGGCGCGTGTGTGTTGCAGGTGTGATATCACACCTATGTGCTAAGCGTGCTGATGTTTATCCACTGTCGCGTCTGGCTACTGCGCATGCGCAATCTCGTAACCAACCGCTTTTGCGTTCCCAAATTAGACAGCGGATAAAATCCCGTGGGAAAAGCCGAGCTGAACTCTGCGCACGGTGACAGCGCGCGCACCTCCGCCTCATTAAACTCATTAGCATTGTGCGCGTCAGCGCGAGCGTTTTAACAGATATAGAAGACAAACGCTCGCACGTTTCCGTGGGAAAGATGGCTGCAGGGTTCACACTCCGGGTTCACACCTCCGAACCAGACTGCACACTTAGATTAAATACACATCATCCTGACACACAGCTGTAGAGATCTATTCATCTATACATCCATACATCCATCCATCCATCCATTCAATCATCCATTCATTCATTCATCCATTCCATTCCATCCATTTACCCCCATCCATCCACCCATCCCATCCATCCATCCATCCATCCATCCATCCATCCATCCACCCACCCATTCCATCCATCCATCCATTCCATCCATCCACCCATTCCATCCACCCACCCATTCCAACCATTCCATCCATCCATCCATCCATTCCATCCATCCATCCATCCCACCCATTCCATCCCCCACCCACCCACCCACCCATCCATCCACCCATTCCATCCACCCACCCATTCCAACCATTCCATCCATCCACCCACCCATTCCATCCATGCATCCACCCACCCATTCCATCCATTCATCCATCCATCCATCCATCCCACCAACCCATTCCATCCATTCCATCCATTCACCCACCCATTTCATCCATCCACCCATTCCATCCATTCCATCCATCCATTCGTTTAGTCAGTCTGTTATTCTCTGTGGTAAAGTTGGTGGGAGAGTAGTTGTGTGTGTGTGTGTGTGTGTGTGTGTGTAAAAACCCACCATAAACCAATAAGAACAACTGTTAGATTAGAAGTGAATGATGGTGTGAGACACGTTGTAAATTTTGATCTTCTGACCCACAGCTGACCTTCTGCATCTCCTGACCTTTTTATATCATTTCTATCTCCACATCTCCACTGCTCATCACCTCATCCTATCTCCACATGTTCTCCTCAGCTGCTTATCTCATTTAATTCCTTCGTATTCGACTAATTTGATCATCTTGTCTTCTTTATCTCATTAACATCTTATCTCATACCTTCATCTCATCATTTCACCTACTTTTCTCAGCTCTTCATCTCATATCTTCATCTGCTCAGCTCATCCCCTCTTCTTCTCATATCCTCATCTATTCCTTCCTACACATCTGAGTTAAATACACTTCTTAGCCCAAAGTATTAGGACACCTTTTTTTTTAGATGTTGTTCTTATTCTTCCTCCTATAATCTCCTCCGTTCTTCTGTGCAGATTTTCCACCTGATTGGGTCATGTGACTGTGTGGGTCATGTGACTGTGTGGGTCATGTGACTGTGTGGATTTGATCATTCAGTTCCAACCAATAGTATTAGTGAAATCAGACACTAATGTGGAGGTTTGGAGGTCTGGGGTTCAGTCGGGGTTCCAGGGGGCCAGTTCCCAGGGTTCAGTGTCAAAGGTGTTCAGGGTTGTGTTCAGTTTAAAGGGGTGGAGTCAGAATCAGCACTCTGTACAGGACATGAGAGTTCTTCTCCTCCAATCAGAAAACAGCATGTCTTCATGGACATCAGGGAGTTTGTGCACAGGGACATTGTCCTGCTGGGACAGGGTTCGAGTCTCACAGTTCCACTGAAGTGGGAACGGAATGATAAAACATACAGAGACCTTTTTAGACGAGTGTGTGAGTTTGCACGCTGTATAAACATCAGACCTAAAGTTAGTTATTGCAATATATCGAAATTCTATTTGTGTGTGTGTGTATGTGTGTGTGTGTGTATACTCGTGGGAAAGTTGCCTGTGAGAGCATACACCTCTACACACACCTCCAGTGGTATGAAGGTCTTTACACTTCTCTTTATCACCCTGAGGAATTGGACAAACGGCGCTGACTGTGACGTCATCTCTCCTACGCCACCTATTGGTTAACAGATGAATAGTGTAGAAGAGTTTCCAGGCTTAGATGGAACGTCTGCTAACGTTCTCTAAATGTTTTATAATAATGTTTATTAACGTTATTAATGGTTAGTTTGGGTTCTTATGACGTTGTTTGTACTTGTTGTTGGTTGGATGTGTTGAACTTGATGAGCGTTTGTTCTCAGTCAAACAAATCTTTCAAATGACGTGTATTATGTAAGACCACGTGTGTGTGTGTATTTGAACAATAAGTAACAATAAATAACTCGCGCTCTCTCTCTCTCTCTCTCTCTCACCTCACGAGCTGTTTAAAGACCTGCTGTGATGTGCTTCAGCAAGTGAGACGTTCCCACGCGCTTTTATTTCCTCTCCCACGAGCGCGCGCTCGTTTTTTGAAAGCACGTGCGAAATTCTGTCATTTGGGCCAAGCAGAATATAAATAAACCTATGGAATCGCAATCAAATGGCACGCGCCGAGTGGCTGACGCCAAACGGTGAATGCGCACGTGCTAAAGTGCGAGAGGACCCCTCCCCCATCCCCTCTTCCACCTGCTGGCCAGCTGTGGTACATGCGTTAGCCTGTTAGCTGCTATAACAAAACACTTTGACGGGCAATAGCGGGCGGGTTTCACAGCGCGTGCCGTGTCTAAGGTGTGAAGCTGCCACGAGGCCATTTGTTTGCAAAGGTGTGGGCACGCGCCGCTGGTGACTACGCCCCCTGCAGACGACCGACGCGTCTTAATAGTTAAATACTCAGTGGGGAGGATGGACACACACAGGGATATGAAATGTTTTTGTTGTGTGTGTTTGATTTTTGCAGTCTGTGAGTTTCATTAACTTCCGTGTGTGTGTGTGTGTGTGTGTGTGTGTGTGTGTGTGAGATCAAGCTAGGAAAAACTGGAAAGCAGTTGGCGCTTTTTCCCAGGATTTGAGTGTGAGATGTGTGTGTATGTGTGTGTATGAACATTAGCAGGTGATAAACAGAGTTGGAGGTGTAGAGGAGAGAACTCGGAGATGAACACATTCCCAGGGTCACATGAGCACACACACACACACACACACACACTACGGCTCATTTGTTCTCATGATTCAATGTGAAACTGAAACTTTTCGGGGGGGGGGGGGGGGTATTAAAAACTGAGAAAAAATAACAAACCGTGAGAAAGTCTGAGCGCGTGAAGAGGCGCGAGCGGTTCTCACCTCCCAGCAGTTTAGCAGCCTAGCACGCTGCGCACGAGCAAACGGCACAGGAGGCATGTGTGTGTGTGTGTGTGTGTGTGTGAGAGAGAGAGAGTGTATTACAGTAAAACACACAGTAAAAACATTATTATACATTATTATATTATATTATATTATATTACACATTTACATTCTCCTGATTTACATTAGAAAGCACGTGCACGCTCGACACCCCACCCCCACCCCCCATTGTAGTGTATATTGGCACGCGACCCCGGTGAAAGGGGTGTGAGCTCGCGCTTTGCTCTTTGCAGTATCAGATCTTATATAAATAAATATAATCAAACCGGAAATAAACAGGGAGAAAACAAAAACAATGCGAACGCACGCGCTGTTATAGGACGCAGTAAAATTAAGAATTTTACACACACACATGTGTATTATGTGTTGCATGCAGCTGATCATGAAGAACCCACAGCTTCACGTGCTTTTCTTAGACACTGAGTGATCGTGGGAAGCTAAAGGCGCGCGAGTTTTTACAGGTAATAAAGTCATAAAACGGGCGTGCCGCTCAGTTTCATTCCCACCACATCACCGCACACAGCAGCAGGAGAACATTTTATCCATCAACATTACATAAAGATTTAGATTGTTGTGAAGTTTGCGCAGAACCCGGAAGTGATCAAACGCAGCGGAGTGTGTCCCATTCACACAACTTTTGTGTCGATGGAGGAATGAAAGGGTTTTAACACCATCAGCAACCCCCACTACCCCCCCCCCCACACACACACACGTGCCCACAGAGGTCCAGGTGGAGAGCGCGTGCCGAGGGGTTTTATCTGTTCCAGGATTTTTCCACAAAAATATGTGTGGAAAATAAAACTCCCATTCAACTCCAAACAACTGCTATTAAACTATAAAACAATCTTTATTCTCTGTTTATTATTTCTTAACATTCTTACGAAAAATATGTTTTTGATCAATTATTCGAAAAGAAGAAAAAAATTCCTTTCAACCAAAAACGAATTTATTCTTTTATATTTAATGTTAAATAAATGTAACATTCTTTTTATTACAGATTTATTGAATTTAGTATAAATAGTTAATTTTATCAAGTTAATTTTGTGCGCTTTAGGAAGCCCGGGCTTCACTGACCAATCACACAGGACGTAAAAACATGAATTAGCATACCAGCCGCTGATTGAACAGAGGTCTGGGGTGGGCGTGGCCTCGGGCTTAAACGACTATAAATTCCTGAAGTGCGGCTTCAGCTGAGAGCAAAAACCTTGTGCCACCGATCGGAAGCTGGAAGCCGAACCTTTCTCTGGACTTTATTCCGCAATCAGAAAGAATGAACCAATTTGAAGAGAGACAGAGACTGAAAATGGACCGAAAGGTAAAAACATTCTCTCATTCTACCTCTTTCTGAATAATAAACTCTGATCTGATCTGTGATGTTCTGGAGCTGCGGATTACGAGACCTGTAGTGAAACAAACATTTAGAAACAAATCATTATTGTGTGCACACTGAAGCAGGACGAGAAAGAAGAACAGAGAAGATTGGCAGGACCTTCACTGATGTTCTCCTCTCTGTTTTTTCCAGCTGTTAAAGCCTCAAGTCGAGCGCCGCAGACGAGAACGAATGAACCGCAGTCTGGAGAACCTGCGACTTTTACTGCTGCAAGACTCTGAGCAACAGGTGAGACATACAAACCTGCCACCCCTACCGGATCTTCGGATTTTAGATGTGTGTTTTTGTGTGTGTATATTATATCATCTAACCTCATGTTCCTCTTCAGACTGCGTCTCAGAGGCGAGTGGAGAAAGCTGAGATCCTTGAACAGACGGTTCTCTTCCTGCAGAACTCTGTCACAAAGACCAAGAGACCCAGAGCAGAAGACCAGTCAGAAGGTCATCAGTTCCATGACGGTTTCTCAGCGTGTTTACAGAAAGCAGCTAGTTTCCTGCAGGACCGGGACGAGACACAGAACCTGCACCACTCTCTCACCTCCACACTGCATCTGCGCCTGAGTCGCTGCCATCCACACACACACACAGGCCGAGATATCACACAGGGACCACAGAGTGCCGGAAGACACACACTCGCACACCCGTACAGGATCCCGCTGCAGCACATGGTACCAAACACCATCCAGAGGCGCCACCACCAGAACACCACCACCAGCAGCAGCAGTGCACCACTGAGCACAACGAGCCCACGGCCGGCTGTAGGATCGAGTGTGTGGAGGCCGTGGCCTTAAGACTCAAACCCCCACACAAACACACACACACACACACACGTGGACTGGGTTTAAAATGATGGACTTGTGTAATAACATTCCGTTTGATAAATTAGATATTTATTTCCATGTTTGGATGATGTAATGATTCTTTATGATGAGATGAGAGTTTAACTGTGTAAATAGTGTGTAAATGTTAAGGAGTCTATTTTTAGGGAAGATTTTTCACTCTTCTGTACTATTTTTGCACATTTTTATTTATTTTACAACCCCCCCCCCCCCCCCCCCCCTGGGGCGCGAGAGAGAGAGAGAGAGAGAGAGAGAGAGAGAGAGAAAGATATATATATATCTGTGTTCTTATAAAGGGCAGAAATAAATACATTCCATTACAGAAAGCTCGTGTTGCTTTTGTCTTGTGTTATGCACGCGCTACACATTCGCACCTTCCATTATCAAACGGGGTTCCCTCCTGCGCGCGGGAAGGTGACAAAACTCGGTTTTTGTCGCTGGCTCGTGCTGCATAGACATACATAATAATCGCGCGAGTGAGCGTTAAAAAAGGAGGTCACGCGCCACAGCGCGCCATGTGGTCGAAGATCAAAGGGTTTCCCAAAAAAGCGTCTCGGAATTGGGTTAGATTAATAAATGTATTTTGCATACGAATCACTGGCCAATCAGACAGCGTGTTGTTGTTCCGGTGTGAACACGCGTTTTAACAACAAAAAGTCACTTCTGAAAACGTGGCACGTGCCGTAGACAAACGGCGGATGCGCCAGGAACAGGACTTCAAAGAGACGCGCACGCGGGCCTGTTTACGGTTAGGTGCTAGTCGTACCTACTCTGTCTTCCGCTCCCACGGTCTGGGGCGCGAGATTTCTTACTCCAGAACACAGAAATCGACAGGAGGCGGAAGCGCACGGGCTTTCCCACAGAAACCCTTCTGGTGTGTGTGTGTGTGTGTGTGTGTGTGTGTGTGTAAGATCTTTCACTTTAATGTTTAACCTGGTGGAAAAACCACGTGTAGCGCGCGGCCAGAAATCCCGTTTGAGTGAAGACTGAGTTTGATCCTTTCCTTATAAAAACGTGACGTCAATGATTCAATTCGCGTTTGGTGACGTAACAAGTTTTGCTAGAGTATTTAAATGTGATTGGCTGGTGAATTTAGCGAACAGAAGATTATTGATGTTACTGAGGAAATGAAACGGCATCA
>VCAZ01000414.1:40000-50000 GCA_005784505.1 Bagarius yarrelli
GGCTATCTGAGTGTTTGGCTAATCTGAATGTTTGGCTATATCTGAATGTTTTGCTTTGGCTAATCTGAATGTTTGGCTAATCTGAGTGTTGGCTAATATGAATGTTTTGGGCTAATCTGAATGTTTGGCTAATCTGAATGTTTTGGCTAATCTGAATGTTTGTAATCTGATGTTGGCTAATCTGAATGTTTGGGCTAATGTCTGTGGCTAATCTGAATGTTTGGGTAATCTGAAGTGTTTGGCTAATCTGAATGTTTGGCTAATCTGAGTTTGGAATTGAGTTTTGGCTAATCTGAGTGTTATTGAATGGCTAATCTGAATGTTTGGCTAATCTAATCGAATGTTTGGCTAATATGAAATGTTTGGCTAATCTGAGTGTTGGCTAATCTGAGTGTTGGCTAATCTGAACGTTTGGCTAATCTGAATGTTTGGCTAATCTGAGTGTTTGGCTAATCTGAGTGTTTGGCTAATCTGATGTTTGGCTAATCTGAGTGTTTGGCTAATCTGAATGTTTGCTATTTGGCTAAATCTGAATCTGAATGTTTGGCTAATCTGAAGTTTGGCTAATTGAGTGTTTGGCTAATCTGAATGTTTGGCTAATCTGAATGTTAGCTGAATGTTTGGCTAATCTGAATGTTTGTTTGGCTGGCTAATCTGAATCTGAGTGTTTAATTAATATGCTAATCTGTGTTGGCTAATCTGAATGTTCTGAATCTGAATGTTTGGCTAATCTGAATGTTTGGCTAATCTGAATGTTTGGCTAATCTGAGTGTTTGGCTAATCTGAATGTTTGGCTAATCTGAAATCTGATGTGTTTGGTGTTTGGCTAATTTGGCTATGAATTTGTTGGCTGTAATCTGAATGGTTTGGCTGTTTGTGGCTAATATGAATCTGAATGTTTGGCTAATCTGAATGTTTGGCTAATCTGAGCTGTGAATCTGAGTGGTAATCTGGTTCTAATCTGAGTGTTTGGTAATCTAATCTTGGCTAATCTGAATATTTGGGCTAATCTGAATCTGGGTGTTTGGCTAATCTGGGTGTTAGATTATCTAAATGTGATTCTGGCGTGTCTGTGAGAGCAAACCTGTGTGAAAGGTTAACATTAGTGTATAAAAAAAAACAGCGATTGCAAGTTAATGTAAAGAGTAGAAAGCTTTGTGTAGCATTGGTTGAATTTTGTGTGTGTGTGTGTGTGTGTGTGTGTGTGTGTGTGTGTGTGTGGGTGTGCAGGGCTGGGGGATTTTTCTACTGGAGGGATAATTCCTGGGTGTGTGTCAGCCAAAGTATTTTTGCAGCTGGTGAATGTGTGTGTGTGTGCGTGTGTGTGTGAAAGAGAGAGAGAGAGAGAGAGAGAGAGAGAGAGGATGTAGAGGAGTTTTTGGAAACCAGTCAGATTAACTGATCTTTGATCTTCTCGGTCAACACTTCCCTGATGATGTCATTTCCTGTTTGTTCCCCACGGTGATGATCTTCTGTTTCTTGAGTCTTCATGAAGGGTAATTCATCTTTCCAGACATTTTAATGCTGCATTAATGATTTCCACCTGCTTCCTGTTGCCATGGTTACCAATTCCAGCTTCCACTGATCTGAAACACACCTGGAGCGCTAAGGGACACCATGACACGTCCACAGTCCTGCCATGTTTGGGATGAGGTTTATGTGCACTTTATAGTATGTAATTTGAAAAACAACCTACAGGGAACTGATGATGATGATGATGATGAAGCTGCTTATCATATTGTAGCTGTTTTGCTAACGAACCTGGCTGCATGATTTAATCAGGTTTTAAAAAATCCACCCACCTCTCTCTCTTGTTCTCCTATCTCTCTCGAGGTCTTGCTCTCTCTCTCTCTCTCGGATCGAATAGGCGTTTAGTCTCTAGTTCATCTAGACAGCCATCTCTTATTTCTTTGCTCTCTCTCTCTTGGATCTCTCTCTCTGGCCGTCTCTGTCTCTCTCTCTACTCTCCTCTCTGGGTTCTCTCTCTCTCTGTCTCCCTCTCTCTCTCTCTCTCTCTCTGTCTCTCTCTCTCTCTCTCTCTCTCTCTCTCTCTCTCTCTCTCTCTCTCTCTCTCTCTCTCTCTCTCTCTCTCTCTCTCTCTCTCTCTCTCTCTCTCTCTCTCTCTCTTCTCTTGTCTCTCTCTCTCTCTCTCTCTCTCTCTCTCTCGTTTCTGTCTCCTCTCTCTCGTCTCCCTCTCTCTCTCTCTATCTCTCTCTCTCTTCTCGCTCTCTGTCTCCCTCTCTCACTCTCTCTCTCTATCTCTCTCTCTCTCTCTCTCTCTCTCTCTCTCTCTCTCTCTCTCTCTCTCTCTCTCTCTCTCTCTCTCTGGTCTCCCTCGTCTCATCTCTCTCTCTCTCTCTCTCAACTATATAAAGTCTCTGTCCTCTCTTCTCTCTCTCTCTCTCTCTCTCTCTCTTTCACTCTCTCTCTCCTCTTCTCCTCTGTCTCCCTCTTTCACTCTCTCTCTCCCTCTCTCTGTCTCCCTCTCTCACTCTCTCTCTCTCTCTCTCTCTCTCTCTCTCTCTCTCTCTACTCTCTCTCTCTCTCTCTCTGTCTCTCTCACTCTCTCTGTCTTTCTCTCTGTCTCTCACTCTCTCTCTCTCACTCACACACACACACACACACACACACACAACACACACACACACACACACACACACACACACACAAACACACACACACACACACACACACACCACACTTTCTATTTGCTGTGAATAGAGAAGATGAGATGAGAGGAGACAGAATAATATAAGTTAGTGTGTGTAAGTGTGCGTGTGAAGTGTGTGTGTGTGCGCTTCTTGCCGGGAGTCAAACACAAATCAAATTACAGACTCACATTACTTTCTTCTCCTCACTCGACATTACATCAGAGAGCAAGAGAGAAAAAGAAAGAAAAAATAAAGATAAATACACAGAAATAAAAAGAAAGGGTAAGAGAGTGTGTGTGAGAGAGAGAGAGAGAGAGAGAGAGAGAGAGAGAGAGAGAGAGTGAAAGGTAATGAGAGACTGAGAGTGAGAGGATAAGCGTAAGAATGAGTGAGAGAGTGAATAGGAGTGTGAGTGAGTGAGAAAGTAAAAGGAAGTGGGTGAGAAACAGTGAGTGAGAGGGTGAGAGCAGTGAAGTGAGAGGGGTTAGAGACAGTGAGTGAGAGGGTTAGAGACAGTGAGAGGGTGTGAGGAGGACAGGGTTAGTGAGAGGGTTAGAGACAGTGAGTGAGAGGGTTAGAGAGGAGTTTTTAGAGACAGGGAGTGAGAGGGTGAGAGACAGTGAGAGGGTGAGAGACAGTGAGTGAGAGGGTTAGAGACAGTGAGTGAGAGGGTTAGAGACAGTGAGAGGGTGAGAGACAGTGAGTGAGAGGGTTAGAGACAGTGAGAGGGTGAGAGGGTGAGAGACCAGTGAGAGAGGGTTAGAGACAGGAGTGAGAGGGTTAGAGGGTTACAGACAGTGAGTGAGAGGGTTAGAGACAGTGAGTGAGAGGGTTAGAGACAGTGAGTGAGAGGGTAGGTGAGAGTGAGTGGAGAGAGTGAGAGGGTGAGAGTGAGTGGGAGGGTGAGAGACAGTGAATGAGAGTGAGCGGGTGAGAGTGAGTAGGAGGGTGTGGCAACTATTGTGGTCACTTTATTTGTCTTATTTGTGTTTGGTTGTTGAAATGTTGTTTCTTGTTGCTATGGACATTCCATGTTACATTGTGTGTGAGTGTGTGTGTGTGCTTGTGTGCTTGTGTGTGTGTGTCTGTCTGGGCTTTTGTTAATTGTTGGCTTAGAAGAGGTAAAAGATCTCTCGTGTGTAAGGTTACAAGGAAGAGAACCATGAGTCTGCACACACACACACACACACACACACACACGTATGCATGGTTCTGAATGGGGTTTTCGAATAGAGCAGAGAAATGTGATATACACACACACGCGCACACACAAAACCAGTCACTTTACAACCACATGATTCTTTTCAGGCAGTGTGTGTGTGTGTGTGTGTGTGTGTGTGTGCGTGTTAGGATTGAAGGCTATCTTGATAGACAGATACCTCCTATACAGCAATTTACACAGATCACATGATCCTGCTGTATATGTCTGTGTAACTTCTGTGTATGTGTGTGTGTGTGTGTTGGAGTGTGTGTCTGTGTGTGTGGTGTGTGTGTATGTGTTAAAGACTCATGTCTTTAAGCCCCTATTATGTTAACGGGGGAAATTCTCAGTAGGCATGTCTTATTGAAATAGCAGCAGCTCCTATTGGACGTGTTTAAAAATACATCATATATTTAAATGAGACAGACTGTCAGTGGGCGTGTCCACAAGTCCATATATGGACAGAAACGGTAAATGGCTTTACTTACTAAGAATGATGCTAACTAGGGAAAGGAGTGGTGGTGTGTGTGTGTGTGTGTGTGTGTGTGGTGTGTGTTAATGGTTAAAGAGACCTGTAATGGTAGCCAGTGACAGTATGGGGTTAATGAAGGATCAGATTCCATCTGTCACAGTGTGTGTGTGTGTGTCTGTCTGTGTGTGTGTGGTGTGTGTGTGTGTGTGTGTCTGTGTCTGTGTGTGAGCGTGTGTCCTTGTTTAGCTTTAGCCCAAGGCAGCTTCAGCAGACCTACTTTGAGGGTCTCTCTTTCTCTCTCTCTCTTTCTCTCTCTCTCTCTCTCTCTCTCTCTCTCACACACACACACACACACACACACACACAAATACAGTTTCATTTATTTTTCAGTATTTTACAATTAATTATTAACTGTTTATTTAATAAATAAATAAAATTTTCTGTCTGTCTTTCTCTCATTAATTTATTACTCAGGTGTAAATGACCTCCTCTACACACACTAAATAGCCAGTAAGCGTTACAGTATAACTGCGTCCACCACACCCAGTACACCTGTCTACTACACCTCACACACACTCCTCACACACACCTCTCTCACACATTATACACTGTACAGGTTCAACTATTAACTACTGTAACTGTGTGTGTGTGTGTATGTGTGTGTGTGGTGTGTGTTTGTGTGCTCGTTACATCCTGACACACCTCCTACATGCAAATTTAAACAAAGATTCCACAACTTCCTCAAACAGGCATTGCGTCATTATCATCACACTGATCACTAGAAACCTGAAAAACACATCACCTGGAATAACAATGTGGGCGGAGTGTACACCTGTATCAATAGTGTGACCTTAATCAATAGTGTTCCACTAGTGCTCTTTTTCTTTCTCTTTCGCTCGTATGTTTCTTGAAGTCTTTGTAGGCATTCTAATCCTGCATGCTGATTGGTCAGTGATGATAGTCAGTACGGTGATAGTGAGTGCAGTGATGTAACCATGGAAACCAGGAACAACACTATAACCTGCACTTCACTGTATGTCCAGCTGAAGAAACAGACAGACAGATTGTTACAGATTCCACTGCTATTCTTCCTCCTTTTCTTTTTAGGAAATGCATGAATGGACAGCTCACACAGCGCGCACACACACACACACACACACACACACACACACACAGATACGTCTGCTTCTTAATAGAAATAGGGTTTTTCTATCAAAAGTCTTTTACACCAACCAGGTCACAGGTTTATTCACAAATGTTTGTGTGTGTTTGGAAAGCGCGTGTGTGTGTGTGTGTGTGTGTGTATAAGTCAAATAATTAATTACATCATAATGCAAAGTCTAAAGTTTGGTTCTGATTCAGAGACACTTTTCCTCTCTCTCTCTCTCTGTAGATGAGTGGTTGAAGATGTGTGATAGTGTGGATGTTGAGGAGAAGCCCCCCGCTCCCCCCATGAGAATGAGCAGCAGCTCTCGTGACTCTTCATCTGTCCTGCACTCGTCTAAACCGCTGCCCATGGCTCCGGAGGAGAAAAACAAGAAAGCGCGCCTTAGATCCATCTTTCCTGGAGGGGACAAGAGTGAGACACACACACATTCTGATTATTAACACATATAGTGCACTTATTCCACATCATAATGAAGATTAAGACACATTTATAAACAATTTGTGTTCATTTGTGTGTGTGTGTGTGTGTGTGTAGCAAATAAGAAGAAAGAGAAAGAGCGACCTGAAATATCTCTTCCGTCTGATTTTGAACACACCATCCATGTAGGATTCGATGCAGTAACAGGAGAGTTTACTGTAAGTTTATGCTGTGTGTGTGTGTGTGTGAGTGTGTGAGTGTGTGTGTGTTAATAGTCTCTAGTTTGGCATTGTTCATGACACAGTTGCCAATACAAGACATCCCCCCCCACACACACAGGGCATTCCAGAGCAGTGGGCTCGGTTACTGCAGACCTCCAACATCACCAAACTGGAGCAGAAGAAGAATCCGCAGGCCGTCATCGATGTGCTCAAGTTCTACGACTCCAAAGAGACCGTCAATAACCAGAAATACATGAGCTTCACGTCAGGAGGTGAGACACACACACACACACACACACACACACATACTGACACACACACACATAATACTGAATATCCTTTACTATCACATGTTGCTAAAAACAGAGCATTCAATCTCATCACAGACACTGTCAGCCAATCAGAACACACCGCTCACTCTCTGACAGAGTGACACACATTAACTCTTTTCTGGTCTGGTCTGTTTGTGTGTTGCAGATAAATCAGCTCATGGCTACATCGCCGCTAACACACTGGTGAGAACAAATCTTTAATGTTTTATTTTTTTTATCCCAGTTTGATTTGAACCTGCTGATTCACTTGCATGAATCAAACGATTCATCAGTCACCGACTCACCCCACCCCCTTCCCTTCCGCACCCTGTCTAAAACACTACACTGTCATCGATCCATTTTTGTGGATTTTTTAAAGCTCACTCTATCACATGCTGGTAATATCCACAGTTGTGCAAAAGTTTTTATACCCTGAGGGTGGAAATGAATCAGATAAACTCTCCGCAGAGTCACACGGCACTGAGCTGAGAAAAACGCACAGCTGTAAATGACCTAATTTACACAAAAACTCAGAAAAATGGTAACGTATTTAACCCTTTACTAACATGCAGGTGTTTACTGTGTGTTTATAATCGATTACAGACCCTCAGGTGCAGCAGGGTGCCAAAACTTTGTGCAACTTATTACAGTCATTAACTGGTTTAGACATTTGTGGGTTTTTATAGGCCTGAGGGTAATCAGCTGGGGGGCAGAATGCTGGGGGCAGAGTGTCATGTGACCTAAAATATCTGTCCAATCAGGCTGCATTATATTAACATGTGACCAGAAACACATTTATACTAAATATTCAATTTGTTACACAATGAAAAGTACATTTATTTACACAAGAAAAAAACTTTCCTCTTCCTCCTCCCGCACTCTTTTTCCTGCTTTAATCTCCTCCTCCTCCTCCTCCTCCTCCTCCTTTTCTCTCTCTCACTTTTTTCTGGTTGTTTAAATACTGTGTGAGTTTAAACATCCTCCCGTTTCCGATCACTCAGAACCGCCTCCTGTCCTCCGGGCCGCCCGTCAGCCTTAGATCCTGCAGCGCTTTATATGAAAAGGTAAAAAAGCTTGTTTTAATTTGAGTTCTTTACTTTTACTCGAATCGGTAAGATAATATTTCACTTTATTTTATTTTTAAACGGGTGGCGCTCTGCAAAAAAAATTAGAACTAAAAGAAGGGAGAATCTGGTTGGCTGAAACAGATAGTGGGCGGAGCTTATCTAACCTCCAAGTGCTAATTGTTGGCATGACTTTATTTAAAGAAGCTAAAGTGATTTGCAGTGTTTTGCTAACTGTCTTGTTTTTATTGTTATGAATCTGCTCAACATGTGTGGTTCTTTCAGTCAGTGTATAAATAAAGCCTTTAATCGTGCGTGCTAACATGCTAGTGTGGAAATATTCCAAACGTTCACATGTTAATGCTAGCTAGAACGTTCAGTGACAACTAGCAGGTTAGTTCTTAAATAATCTGAAATAAAGCTCTAAACTACATGAACTATACCTGGTCATGGTTTAGCATGTTAGCGAGAGAATACACTGATAATTAGCATCAGTTAGACTATTTTTTCACGTTTGATTTTAACTGAGGGAAGGGAATTTAAAAGCCCCGCCCACCAGCTTAGTAACCAATCACATTCTTCCCCTGACTTAGGAACAGGAAAAGTCATCTGCACTTTTATTCATTAGCATTTTGCATTAGCAGCTTAGCCGCCTTTAGGTTTGACTTAACAAATATTGATCAGTCTAATGTTAATTCTCAGATTAGATTAGAATTTGAATAAAAGGTGTACAGTGAAGATTACAGGTGAACTATATAAAGAACGTGTTTATAAACACTGATATTAGCCTCTATTAGCTTGTCTGAACATTGGTTGGTTAAATCTGTATAAACGTGATGATTTCTGTATGAAATGAAGGTTAATTTAATGAGCGAGTGAGGACACGAGTGCTGTTCTAATTATTTTAATAAAAATATCCTAATGGGGTGGGGTTACAACATGTTAGCATGCTAACGCCACGCGTTTGCTATATGACTATCCGACAGAATAGCTGAAGAATTAATTCCCCCAATAATGACAATCCTGACATGAACTTCACAGGAGCAGGAGACTTTCGTTCACCTTCGGAACACACTGTTAGATGTTTCTGATGAAAGACAGTCTCCTGCTTTTGGAACAGCACCAGGGGCAGGAGTTCATCTCAGAATTGTCATTTTTGGGGGAATTAATTCTTTAATTGCTGACATGCTGCTTAGCCGATGTGTTTTATTGCATTTGTCATTAAAAATAGGATAAACATCATCTGACAATTTTTCACCTTTTAAAAGGAATCGGTGTCAAATCGCTGCAAAGTATTCTGGGTAAGTTGTCTTTCCCGAGACTTGACCTAACACCCTTAACTGGCTAACGGAGTAACGGAACCGCGATGAACCCGAGACATTCTTTTATTTTAAATCCCGTTTCTGCTTCATTCCAGTGATCAGATATCAGCCGTTTGAACGGACTTCTCTAAATGATTCAATGGAGTCATAACTCAGTCACTGATACTTAAGTGTGTGTGTGTGTGTGTGTGTGTGTGTGTGTGCTGTAAAACTGGTTATCATTTAAAAACTTCACACCAGTTTTAGATACATTATTATTTTTTAAATATGTTTAACCAATTTAACCAGTCAGCCAGTCACTTACCACCATCAACTCTGTCTCACTGTCGATCTCCCCGTCTCTCTCTCTCTCTCTCACTTCTCTCTCTTGCCCAACTCTCTCTCTCTCTTATCAATCTCTCTGCTCTCTCACTCTCTTTCCCTGTTTCTCTCTCTCTCACTGTCGATCTCCCTGTCTCTCTCTCTCTCACTCTCTCTCTCACTCTCTTTCCCTGTTTCTCTCTCTCTCATCTCTGCTCTTGTCTCACTGTCGATCTCCCCGTCTCTCTCTCTCTCACTCTCTCTCTCACTCTCTTTCCCTGTTTCTCTCTCTCTCACTGTCGATCTCCCCGTCTCTACTCTCTCTCTCTCCTCTCTTCCCTCCCCTGTTTCTACTCTCTCACCTCTGTCGATCTCTCCCGTCTCTCTCTCTCTCTCTCTCACTCTCACTCTCTTTCCCTGTTTTCTCTCTCTGCCTCACTGTCGATCTCCCTGTCTCTCAAGTCTCTCTCTCACTCTCTCTCTCTCACTCTCTTTCCCTGCTTCTCTCTGTTTCTGTCTCTCTCTCTCTCTCTCTGTCTCACTGTCTCATCGATCTCCCACGTCTCTCTCTCTCTCTCTCACTCTCTCTCTCACTCTCTTTCCCTGTTTCTCTCTCTCTCACTGTCGATCTCCCCGTCTCTCTCTCTCTCACTCTCTCTCTCTCACTCTCTTTTCCTGTTTCTCTCTCTCTCACTGTCGATCTCCCCGTCTCTCTCTCTCTCACTCTCTCTCTCACTCTCTTTCCCTGTTTCTCTCTCTCTCACTGTCGATCTCCCCGTCTCTCTCTCTTATCTACTCGTCACTCTCTCTCTCTCTCTCGATCTCACTCTCTCTCTCACTCTCTCTCTCTCTTTCCCTGTTTCTCTCTCTCTC
>VCAZ01000414.1:55000-65000 GCA_005784505.1 Bagarius yarrelli
TTTCTCTGTCTGTGTGTGTGTGTGTGTGTGTGTGTGTGTGTGTGTGTGTGTGTGTGTGTGTGTGTGTGACTACCCTACTATGCATTTTAAGAGCCGATGCGAGCCGTGAAACAAAGCCATTGAGATGCTGCAGTATGGCAAACCGGGCATTACGCGGCAGAGTCACACAAACACACACACACACACACACACATTAAAGGGGTGCTAATACTTATGTGTTTCCATTCAACTCTGACTCTTATATCCGAAGGATATCAAATTGTACACTTTTATTGATTTGTGTGTGTGTGTGTGTGTGTGTGTAGAATACCTCAGTCTACCAGTTACACTCCAGAACAACACTGTGACACTTCAGGAAGCTTCAGCACACAAACTCACACACACATATGGTGATGTCCTGGTGTGTGTGTGTGTGTGTGTGTGTGTGTGTGTGTGTGCGCTGTAGATCTCTGTGTTCTGGTTTTACCAAGCGCTCGTCTCCTGTTGATTACATCATTCTTACTACATTAAACACAGCCCATGTCTACAATCACATCCTCTCATATTATATAGTAGTAAAACAGAGTGTGTAACGTAGTGTGTGAAAAAGAGTGTGTGTAGCTGAGTGTGTTTAACAGAATGTGTGTAATTGAGTGTGGGGACCTGAGTGTGTGTAATGGAGTGTGTGAAAAAGAGTGTGTGTAGCTGAGTGTGTTACAGAGTGTGTGTAGCTGAGTGTGTGTGTGGTACATAGTGTGTGTAGCAGAGTGTGTGTAACAGAGTGTGTGTAACAGAGTGTGTGTAGCTGAGTGTGTGAAACAGAGTGTGTGAAACGGAGTGTTTGAAATTAAAATAAAAATCAATTCTTTCCTGTAGTGGTAGTTGACATAAGCTCCGCCCATTTTAAACCAGAGACATGTTTTGCTTGGCAGAATCATGACACAGGAAGTGTGTGTGTGTGTGTGTGTGTGTGTGTGTGTGTGTGACTGTGTGCGGCTGAGACTGATTCTAACACACTGATATTAAGGATGTGACTGATGGTGATGAAGGTGCGAGTGTCTCACTCTGATGACATCACTGAGCCTGAACGTGGATTAAAAACGTTTGTGCACAGAGGACACATGGAGGTCTTTATCCTGGTAGGGGGCGTGGCCTGTCACTGGGACATGAATGATTGGTTAAACTCCTCCTGGTCATCACTTTGTGATTTGGGACACGCCCACTGAGTCTTTATGGGATAAAGATGCAGCTGCAGTGGACTGAAAGCTGAACGATGGAGGATACAATGGCGCCATCTTGTGGTCTGGACCCTTTCATTCCATGGTGCAACTGGAGTGTGTCCCTCAGTGCAGGCGCGAACTCAGGGGCCACACACACAGACACACACACACAAACACATACACACACAACAAAGGAATCATGCTGCGGTCCTGGGACTTTCTGATTTTAAAAGCCGGTCGTTGTTGATCTGGGCCACTGTGTGAACGACGAGCACAAGATAGAAGGACATAAAGGGCGTCCTTTAAAATGAAGACACACCCCTGTGCTCCTGTGACATGTCCCCTGCCATGTTTTTCTCTGAATGTCAAACCCTGTACACGTGCTGTGACTTTCGGTGTGTAACTCAAAAACAAAAGGACGTCTTTATAAAACATTCTTTTTTAATTATTATTCTGATTCTTCTGACGTGATGAACCTCTCTGGGAATCTGTCTGTGGCTCTTCCTCAAATCTGTCTGTGGCTCTTCCTCAAATCTGTCTGTGGCTCTTCCTCAAATCTGTCTGTGGCTCTTCCCCAAATCTGTCTGTGGCTCTCCCTCGAATCTGTCTGGCTTCTCCCCCTCTGTCTTGTGCTCTTCCCCAAATCTGTCTGTGGCTCTTCCCCAAATCTGTCTGCGGCTCTTCCTCAATCTGTCCTGCAAGCTCTCGCCCGTCTGTCTGCAGCTCTCTCCCTCGAATCTGTCTGCGGCTCTCCCTCGAATCTGTCTGCGGCTCTCCCTCGAATCTGTCTGCGGCTCTTCCTCGAATCTGTCTGCGGCTCTCCCTCGAATCTGTCTGCGGCTCTCCCTCGAATCTGTCTGCGGCTCTCCCTCGAATCTGTCTGCGGCTCTTCCTACAACTTATCCTTTCAAAAGCCACAAGAAAAAAAAGTGAATTAAAAAGTGTGTGAGGAGAGACAGCCTGTGGTTGTTTTGGATTTGCGGTTGAAGCAATAGACTGTCGGACTTCGGACTTTCTTCATGGTTTTTTTTTGTGTCTTGAGTGTTAAAATATTTAAAAAGGGCAGTTTGGGAACTGAACTGAATAAAACATTAAAAAGAGAAAAAATGATGCAGTAACGACGTTGCTTTCAAACAGGAAAGAAGTTTAATTTCAAACACAAACAGGAATGGAGACGTGAAGGAGACACGCCAGCAGATTCAAACAAAGCTTTAGTCCAAGAAATAAAAAACTAAATATTAAATATAAAAAAATCCAGTAAAAGTTAAATATTAGCAATAATTATAATAATATAATATACTTTAATATATGCGCAATGACTTCATCTCTCAAACACAAGAGTCTGTGTGTGTGTGTGTGTGTGTGTGTGTGTGTGTGTCTGAAGCAGTGTGTATTCAGTGCTACATGGCCGTGAGCTCACTGGACGTCACGACTTGGATAGTGATGAACCCTGGCAACTCCTCAGACGTCAGAGATGTTCCTCGTCTCAGCTTCAGTGTTTGTGGCTCTGTAGAATCGTTCAGAGTCGCTGGTAGAACCACCTGCCCCAGAAACTGCTCCTTCACTGTTGCTTGGTTCCAGACCTGGACCACGCACACACTTAGCAATTAATAAGTAAAAAACAACACTAAACACTAATATTACAGCCCAGATGTTTTGTTGTCCAGATGTTTTGGTTTCCTGTAGCTTCCCCAGCTCTGGAGTGTGATTGGATGAAATTGTCCGCACTCCCATTTTTTTTATATACCTCCATAACACTTGCCGTAAATTTGGGGTAAATCTGAGGCGGTTATATTTTTGCTTACTACTGATCTGAAATCATTTTATAATATTTTCTTCAATTTCACAGCGTGTGTTAAGGAGCTGAAGAAACACAGCGTCCAATCATATTCCAGAGCTGAGATCCCAGCCCCTCCCCTTTAGTCCTGAATCACTTCCTGTCTGAATGTCCCACAGCTGAGCTCATCCTTCTTCACTCCAGCTGCTTTTCAAACGCTGCTCACACACACCCCCCAGAGGAAAGGGGAGGAACTGAGCTCTGGCGTGTGATTACACAAAACTATTGGCACCCCTATGTTCAGTAACTGTTCTCATCCCCTTTTGGATAAACATCGAGTGGCGTGACTGTGATCTGTAAACGATCTGCTCAGACTCGGTAGGTTCAGCAGGTTCTCACAGACAGGGTTGGGGCTGCGATCCCTACATAAAGGGTTGAGACTTACCTGGATGGTTATTGGGTTGCTTTCCTTAATCCTGTACAAGACGACTCTGGAGTCGAAGCGCGGTTCTCGCGTGTTCCTCTGAACTTCAGACCGGATTGATTTGCTTTCACAAGAAATGATGATGTAGGGATTTACATCTGCACACACACACACACACACACACACACACACACACACTGTCAGGGACTTTAGGGGAATTATGAAGAGGTATAATTTATGAGTGAGAGTGTTCTGGGAGACGTGGAAGCGTAATGCAGAGTGTTACACTGAATTGGGTGGAGGTAACTGTGGGGTAAGACAGTGGAGGTAACTGTGGGGGTAAGACAGTCTCACCTCCACTCCCATCCCGATTTTCCAGTCCTGTAGCTTCAAAGACATAAACCTGTGTGACCAGCTGAGGGTAACCACGAAACCAACTCCAACATTTCCAGCAGCTCATTTGGGGTTTGTCCAGATCCAATTCTCTAAAAACACACACACACACACACACATGCGTTAAAATCAGGACTCGGGGTCTGCACTCTAGAGTGAAGCTCTGAAGCTCTTTGGATGAGCAGAGAAACATCTTAAAGTTCTCAAGCAGGTTTATACCACTAAAATGATCTAATTTCTGTCTGAGGAAAAAACAACTGCTTGAAGAGTTCAGGGTGAATCTGAGTGTGAGGGCAACCAGAGATACCTGCTATACAGGTGCTGTACGAACTCTACATGGCCAAAAGTATTAGGACACCTGTCCATCACCTCCAGCTGTTTTTACATCCTATTCCAAATGTTCGTTTCACTCTTCCTCCTATAATCTCCTCCATTCTTCTGTGCAGATTTTCCACTAGATCATGTGACTGTGTGGATTTGATCATTCAGTTCCAATAGTATGAGTGAGATCAGACACTAATGTGGAGGTTTGGAGGTCTGGGGTTCAGTCGGGGTTCCAGTTCATCCCAAAGGTGTTCAGTTTAAAGGGGTGTCAGAATCAGGACTCTGTACAGAACATGAGAGTTCTTCTCCTCCAATCAGAACACAGCACGTCTTCATGGACATCAGGGAGTTTGTGCACAGGGACAGGGTTCGAGTCTCACAGTTCCACTGAAGGAGGAACGGAATGATAAAACATACAGAGACCTTTCTAGACGAGTGTGTGACCAAGAGTTACTGGTACCTGCAGTCGGCCTCCTGATCTGTGTAAACCCGCAGCATGAATTCCCCCTGCGTCCCGGGGCTAAAGGTGGTCGGAATGATGACGTAACGACCTTTGGACAGAACTTTCCTCATGACTACCGAGCGCGCGTTGATATACTTGGATGTGCCGATGTGCTGCTGGGTGATGATGTCATGCATGCGGTACTTCCTGTTCAGTTCGACCTTAAAGCAGAGTGAGGAGAGAGAAAAGCGCATAAATTAAACACCCACGAACATCTGTAACGCTTCACTTCACTCTTCTCTTGAATTTCACCTGGTTTTCAAATGAACTTTTTTCTTTCGTATTTTATCTGATTTTAGGATCACAGCACTTTTTTGCTGTGTCGGGTAAAAATGATGACTCGTCACAGAGGATTCTGTTTAACTGTGATGTGAAACTTTGGCCAGAAGAAACAGAGTTGTTAATAGTTTAGTGTCTAGACACCAACATCACAGCCAGGAGACAAGCCAAAAGGAAATACCAGATCAATAACCAGACTCAAGATGAAGGAACTACAAGCTGCAGTTGAACAGTGAGATTGGATAGAGCGAGAATGAGAAGACCAGCAGAAGTTCATGAGATCTTTATAGTGGACACTGAGAAATACACAGTGTAGCAGAACCCTTAGGAATAACACACGGACTGAGATACAAGGCGAACATGCAAAGAAACCTGGAACCTTTAATCTTTTGTTATAGTTCTGCACTTTTCTCCAGGTTTCTCCAGGTGCAGAGAAACACAACACCTGCTGAAGGCTCAACTTCACTACCTTAAAGATGGAAAACCCGATGAAGAGGTTTTCACCTCTGTGGATCTTCATATTCCTCTGCTGCAGTGACAACAGCAGCTTTTCTTCATCCTGTGAGATATCCAGTGCATACTGGGAAACACACACAGACACAGAAATGGAGTGTGTATAACTGTTATGAGAACCAAACGCGTAAAAAATGAAGCAGTTCTTTGTAGCAAAGTCATGGCAGAGTTGTGAGTCTTGAGATAAGATGTCTGGTCATGGTGCTGTTGGTTTTTTAAAAATAAATTAGTTAAAACCTGTTACTGACGGATGTTCTACCTGTGGGTTCTGTAGAAATGTCAGCATATGATTTATGCAGCCACCAGACCGGTGCTTCAGAGGGTTTAAGTGGGTGGTCCAACCTCCGAAATGCACCGTCTCATGCCACGTCTCCTTGCCATTCATCTCAGACGTGTTAATCAACCGACAGACATCGATATCTGTAAAGTTCTGACACCAGTCATCAAAAGACATCCTGAAGAATGAATATCAACAAACAAAACACTTTTTATGAGGTTCAGGAAGAAACAGTTCCAAAAGACAACATCGTTCTGTTCCAGAGAATTTCGCACCAGAATTCTCCATCATCTATTACAGTGATTCCCAAATGATCCCTCTCCGCCTCTCCAACTGTCTTCCATTCCTCTGAGCTACAGTGAGAAGAGAAGATTATTGTCTTTATGATTATAACCAATCAGTGAAGAAAAGAGAAACATTCCAGATCTTTTAGTCTCTCATTCTCACCTGTCGCTCCAGGCTCCGTTCCACTCGTGTTTGCCCCAGGGGTTTCTCATGCGGATGAGCGGGATAGTCCCATCTTCTAGGGGCGACAGTGTGCTGTTTCCTAGATGCACCTTCTTCACCGCTGTCACAGAGTACGCATGACCTTTGACCAGACCATTCGGCAAACGCAGCTCTCGCTCACGAGAAGACGCCTGACAGGAAACAGGAGACATTTTCAGAGACTTTGGTGATTTCAGGTTTCCTTGTTTTCAGCATAAGACACATTTTCATACAGACACTGTGATAAAACCAACAGCTAGAAAACTGGTAGAATAAACCACCATATTCCATACCACTCTACACAAACTGGTGGTGGATTATTGAGAATATGACTTCCCGCGTCCAAAACCAGAATGACATAAATTAAATTATTACCAACAGCTAGTTAAAACTTACTGACCGCTATGGAGCAGCTGATGATGCCTCCATTGTCAGACACCTCAAGCAGGAAGTAGAAGAGTTTTGTCTTGACTTTGGGGTCTCTTTGGTAATTTTTCAGATTAAGAGGTTCGTTTATAGCACCACTGAAATCCACCACAGCTTCTCCTGTGTTCCCCCCACTGAGCGATTCATAGGAACCTGAAAGCCTACAAACACACCATCGTGAAAGCTATAAACAGATAACAATTCTTATTGTATATCATCATTTAAGGAGTTGATTGGTCCATTTTAAGTGAAAAAAAAGAAAATTGGCCGAGTATTCACCCCTGTGGAACTGAGACTGAGGGAGTACATCAAACTATTCAACCTTAAACCAATGCATCACACTGTAAGATACTGCAGATACTCTTCCTCTCTTATTATTTCATGTTCATTTAATTTTCAAAAACTGTATATTACAATAAACTCAGCAACCGTTCCCTCCGTTCCCTCTGTTCCCTCTGTTCCCTCCGTTCCCCTCTGTTCCCTCGTTCCCTCCGTTCCTTTGTTCCCCTGTTCTCCCTTTGTTTCCCTCTGTTCCCTCTGTTCCCTCCGTTCCCTCCGTTCCCTCCGTTCCCTCTGTTCCCTCCGTTCCCTCCGTTTCCTCCGTTCCCTCCGATCCCTCCCTTCCCATCCGTTCCCCCCTCCGTTCCCTCTGTTCCCTTTATTCCCTTTGTTCCCTCTCTGTTCCCTCTGTTCCCCTCCATTCCCTCCGTTCCCTCCTGTTCCCTCTGTTCCCTCTGTTCCCTCTGTTCCCTCTGTTCCCCGGTCCTCTCTTTCCCTCTGTTCCCTCCGGTCCCTCCATTCACCTCCCGTTCCCTCCCTTACCCTCCCTCCATTCCCTCCAGTCTTCCATTCCCTCCATTCCCCTCCGTTCCCTCCATTCCCTCTGTTCCTCCATCCATCCCTTTCCCTCTGTTCCCTCCAGTTCCCTCCATTCCCTCCGTTCCTTCCCTCCCCACCGTTTTCCTCCATTACCTCCATTACCTCCGTTCCCTCCATTACCTCCATTCCCTCCATTCCCTCCATTCACTCCATTCCTTCCCTCCATTCCCTCCATTCCCTCCCGTTCCCCTCGTTTCCTCCATTCACAATCCGTTCCCTCAGTTCCCTCCACCCCCTCCATTCCTCCATCCCTCCGTTCCTTCCGTTCACTCCGTTCACCTTCCATTCCCTCCATTCCCCCCCGTTTCCCTCCGTTCCCTCCTTACCTCCATTCCCTCCTTACTTCCATTCTCTCGTTCCCTCCCCTCCATTCTGTCCCATTCCCTCCATTTCCATCACTTCACTCCATTCCCTCCATTCACTCCATTCACTTCCATTACCTCCGTTTCCCTCCGTTCACTTTATTCCCTTCATTCCCTCCATTCACTCCATTAACTCCATTCCCTCCTCACTCCTTCCCTCCGTTCCCTCCATTTCACTCCATTCCCTCCGTTCCCTCCGTTACCTCCGTTCCCCTCTTTTCCCTCCATTCCCTCCGTTCACTCCATTCACTCCGTTCCCTCCATTTACTTTTCATTCACTCCATTCCCTCCATTCACTCTATTCCCTCCATTCCGTTTCCTCAGTTCCCTCATTTAATCTCCCTCTATCCTCTGTTCCAGCCATTCACTCTATTCCCTCCATTCCCCCCGTTCCTCCGTTCCCTCGTTACCCCCCATTCCCTCCATTCCCTCCATTCCCTCCCCCCATTCATCCGTTCCCTCCGTTCCCTCCATTCTTCCATCCCTCCATCCCGATTCCCTCCATTCACCTTACCGCTCCGTTCCTCCATTCCTTCATCCCCATCCATTCACTCCATTCACTCCATTCACTCCGTTCCCTCCATTCACTCCGTTTCCTCCATTCCCTCCCTTTAATCCATCATCCATTCCCTCCCTTCCCTCCATTCTCCATTCCCTCCGTTCCTCCATTCCCTCCATTCCCTCCATTCCTTCATTCCCCTGTTCCCTCCCTTCCCTTCGTTTCCTCCATCCCTCATTCTTTCTATTCCCTCTATTTTAAAGACTTTTCCTCTTACCTTGGCGTAGGCCTTCTCCAGCAGAGCGCTCCAGAACTCGTTTGTGGAATTTGAGTGGCAGTATATCAGTTTGCCGTTGATGGTGGGCAGACGATCATCCACCACCACCTCTGTCCACTCGCCAAAAATCCAGAAATTAAAACGAAAGATTCCTGCGTAGCGCTCTGGATGTTCAGGATCCCATTCCTGCTCGGTCCAGTTAGGAATCACCTGATGAGCAAAACATGTCAGGAGGTGAACCCGGATTTTCAAAACTACACTGCTTTAGAACAGAATTATTCATGGCTCAGGTTGTGGATTTTTCCAAGAGATATTTTAAAGACTTTTCTATCACTTGCTGGTGACAGACTGGACGGCATCTGACGGCGTTCTGTGGTAGATATTTGATGTGAGCTTTGTAGTAAAAAAAAAGCCTTGTTTTTAAGAGTCTGGTCTCCTTGCAGGACTTCGGTCATCAGTGTGAGATAAAAAGATCAGCTTTATCCGGTCTCTATTTCCGACCAGATAGAAAGATGTTGGATTTTCAAAAAGTTAAAATGTTTCTGGGTGAAGAAACAATGAAATTCAATATTACAGGTTCGACAGGTGATATCAAATCTCAAATATGAAACCTCCTCATTTTAATTTACCCCCAAACTGAATTCCAAGCAGTGCATCAATCTTCACTCTGAGAGACGTCACGTTCAGGAGATCACATCACTAAAATCATTATAGACTCTGAAATGCAACTAAAAATATTTTCCATAATGAGAAAAAGGAACATCAGTGCTAGACTTCCTCAGGGTGAACACAGCCGCCGGCCAGCAGAACCTCGAACCTACACTCGTTCTCTTCTCCTCCGTGGACAATACAGAAGAACAGACTGAGAGAAACTAGCATTCTTCAGTTCTACAGTGTAATGTTCAGACTAACCTTCTGCCACAGCTCGGGTTTAAGAGCCAAACAGGAACACGCTGCAACGAACCAGCAGTTTCCCACTTCACCCTGATTCAGATCATGAGAACTAATGCCTTCCACGAAGAGATGAGGGTTGTTGCTGATCTCCTACAGAAAGATAGACGAGCTTTAGCAGTTTCAACACTGAACATCTCCCCAAAGAGAGAGCAGCTGCTGGTGTGAGAACAGTGCTAGACTAGAGGTCCTACTTTCCCATTAAAGCTAAAGACACCACGCTGGTCCACTGCTGGTCTCCAAACATCTGTTTTATGGCTCATAAAGTGGGATTATTTCCTCCAGCACTGTTTAATCATCACATATGTTTAAAACAGTCTCACACACACACACACACACACACACACATGCTGGTATTAGATAAGAAATAAATTTGGGGTAATTAGCTAATTAAAGGAATTAATCAACACCTAACCACCAATCAGAGAGCAG
>VCAZ01000414.1:70000-74326 GCA_005784505.1 Bagarius yarrelli
TTGGGGGTTCGAATCTTATGGCTTTGGTTGGACAGGTTCCTAGTTTCTATTTAAGTTTTTTCTATTCTCCTGGGTTTTTTTATCCTTTTGCTCTTTTAAATAATTGAACTGATTTTTCTTTCTCTTTCTGAAAGATTTCATAGAGATGGGAACTCTGAATCAGCTCGCCGTGTGCGGAGGACTGACTGGAGAAAAGAATGGTTTTTAAAAACGTGTTCATTCGTTTAATTAGTCCAGCGAGCTGAAGTCACCACCAGTTCAGAGAGAAGCTAACGAGTCGATCTGAGCAAAGAAACATCACGCAGGAGGGTGAAAAGGCGAGGCGCAGCTACAGTACTGTGATAGAATCCTAACCCTGTTATCTGACTGTGGACAATTCAGCACATCATCAGGACCGAAAATATCAACGGCTTTCGGTTCGTTTCTAAAGAACTGCCAGTTAAACAAACAGCCGTACAAAAAAGATTAATAAAAAGGATTTTTTGTACAAGTCAGATCGAGAAAACGAACTTGGTTTGCTGCCTGGAATCCGCAGAACCGAATGCTGAAAGGATGTTTTTTTTATAATGTTTACGCGACTTATCCATGCCAGACAAACAAAATGGTAAAAAACCTTCATGCCGATATGAAATGCACTCACAACTACGAACTGTACATTTAATATCGGGATTTTTTTCCTTTTGTTAAAAAATCACTTTAAAAATGCACAAAAAGGATTTAAACTGCGTAGAACCCCAAATGTGTGACCGCTCCATGAGCGCTGTGTATATGCCCTGCATATACAGAACATTCATTAAAAATATTATTACAAAAAAACACAAACTGGAGGAAATGTGCTGTAAATGACGAGACGAATTCACAAGCAGCAAAAAAAGAAAAAGAGTGAAAATGATAGAAAAACACTCAAAAGCTGGACAGCGCTGAAGACTAAATGAAACGCCGCTTATTCACACCACCAGGGGGCGACGAAAAACACCACAGTTTCGGCTGTGATGGGCAGCTCAGGCTGATTGACTGGTGGGCGGAGCTTACATGGATTCTCCCAGTGATTCGGTGTCATCTTCCAGAGAGAGCGGCAAGTAGAGATCCTGAAACACACACACACATTAAAACATGAGCCTGACATGCTGAAGTAAATAAACAACTAAATGATGTACCTTCTGTTTGCAGGCGTTTCCGGGGCTGGTCGGGGTCGAAATCGGAGACTGTTTAGAAATTGGAGTGGACAACTGACTGCTGGAGCCGGTACCATAGCTACAGAAAGAGAGAGAGAGAGAGAGAGAGAGAGAGAGGGAGAGAGAGGGAGAGGGAGAGAGAGAGGAGAGGAGGGAGAGAGGAGAGAAAAGAGGAGAGAGGAGAGGAGAGAGAGGAGAGAGAGAGAGAGGGAGGAGGGGAGGGAGGGAGAGAGAGAGAGGGAGGAGGGAGGGAGAGAGAGAGAGAGAGAGAGAGGAGGGAGAGGGAGAGAGAGGGAGGGAGGGGGGAGAGAGATAGAGAGGAGAGAGAGAGGGAGGGAGTGAGGGGGAGTTGTGTTGGGGAGCAGGAGAGAGAGAGAAAGAGAGAGGGAGGGAGAGAGAGGAGGGAGGGAGAGAGGGGGGGGGGAGAGAGAGAGAGGGAGGACAGAGAGAGAGAGACTTTAGGTAAAACAGATAGAGAAACAGAGAGAGGAATAGACAGACAGACATAGTGACTGAAAACAACAGAGACTGTGCTGTGTTTGTGTAGGTGTGGTGTGTAGTGTGTGTGTGGTGTGTGTGTGTGTAGAGTAGTGGTGGTGTAGTGTGTTGTGTGGGTGGTGTAGTGTGTGGGGTGGTGTGTGTGTGTGTAGTGTGTGTGTGGAGTATGTGGAGTGTGTGTGTGTGGGAGTGTGTGTGAGTGTGGTGTGTGGGTGTGTGTGTGTGTGTGTGATGTATGTGTAGTGTGTGTGTGGTGTGGAGTGTGGGTGTGTAGTGTGGGTGTGTGGTGTGTGTGTGTGTGTGTGTGTTAGTGTGTGTGTGTGTGTAGTGTGTAGTGGGTGTGTGTGTGTGTAGTGTGTGTGTGGTGTGTGTTGTGTGTGTGTGTGTGTGTGGTGTGTGTGTAGTGTGTGTGTGGGTAGGGTGTGTCGTGTGTGTGTGTGGTGTAGTGGTGGTGGAGTGTGTATCCTGTTATAGTGTGGATAGTGTGTGTGTACACTCACTAGAGTCAGAGGAGATTTGCGGCGAACAGGGACCTGGACTTTTAGCAGAACCTTTTGACTTTTAGAGGCTTCATCACACGGCAATCTACGCGAAACACCACACACCCCCCAACACACCACACACACAACACACACAAACACAAACCACACAACCACACATTGTTACATCAACATCATTTATTAAAATAATTTTAATGTAATATTATTATGTTTTATTTAAGTATTATCATGAATATTAGGAGTGGGGTTTTGTGGGTGGGGTTTCTGTGGGTGGGGCTTGTGGGTGGGGCTCTTCTGTGGGTGGGGTTTCTAGTGGGTGGGTTTTGTTTTTTTTTTTCTGTGCGTGAGGTTTCTGTGCGTGAGGATTTCTGTGGGTGGGGTTTCTGTAGGTGGGGTTACTCTGAGTGGGGTATTTAAAGTAAAAGCAAAACTTTTTGTCACTTTTTTTGTTCTATGTGTGTGTGTGTGTGTGTGTGTGTGTGTGTGTGTGTGTGTGTGTGTGTGTGTGTGTGTGTGTGTGTGTGTGTTACCGTTCTCGTCCAGGGAGAAGTCATCTGTGCGTAACGGAATTTTTCAGGTCCACAAGCAATGAACAAATCATCTCCAAAGAAGTCCTGCAGACAAGTGACCTAAAAGAAAAATGAGACACAACCACTGTGATTCAGTACCAGAGAGGACAAAGAGAGAGAGGGAGACAGAGAGACAGGCAGGGAGAGAGGACAGACCCAGTCTCTCTATGCCACACCCTCTCCTCTTTCTTGCACACACACACACACGAATATGTCAGAGTCAAATTAATCCAGCCTTGAGCAGCTGGTCGGCAAAGTGTGTGTGTTTGTGTGGGTGCACATCTATACATGTGTTATTTAACGAGTTAGCCAGGAAACATATTAAAGCGGGAAGGTCAGTCGTCACGGCACAACCAGCTGTGCCCACTTTATTTTGTCCCCTGGGGTCAACACTGTGTGTGTGTGTATGTGTGTGTAAAGTGTGAGTGTTAAACTACCATGTGTGTCACCACATTAATTTACCCCACAGGCTTTGCTACTCTTAATAAATTCATGTAATCAACACACACACACACACACACACGCATGTGTGTTCCGTTATACACATATAACTGTTCCAATATGCTGTTCTAAATCTATCTATTAACCGTCAATCATTACCAGACCCGCCTCTACACCTGCTACCCGCCCACTGTATGTCACCGGGGTGTGAGAGGAAATGGTTTCAGAGTTAACTGGATGCAACTGCCAAGAAAAAAGGCTATTAAAAGACACACACACACACACACACAAACAGATTTAAGAAACAGCCAAAATGTGTGAAGTGCGTAAATAAGTCATATGGTAAAGTTCAGGGGTCAAAGGTCAAGAGCAAAGGTCATACAGAGAAAGAAGAAGGAGAACAGAAGTGTGTGGTGTGTGTGTGAGAGAGGAGAGAGAGAGAGAGAGAGCACCACACAGGGGTTTCCTTATCCTGGCTTTACCAGCTGTCAGACAATGCACACACCCATACACCTCCCCAAACACCACACACACACACACACACACAAAACGAGTGTCAATATTAAACGTCTAGGTATTTATGGTCTTTGTCAGGCTACACATGCTCTACAATACAAAAGACACACAAAAACACACACACACACACAGAGTAAGCATTCGGTGCAGTCAGGAGGTCAGTGAGTTCCATTAGAACAGTTAAGTGTGATGAGCGAGTTGAGTCTGATGGGTTTTATGTAAATGATGTAAAGTGAGTTAAATGTATGAATTCATTATTGTTAGAATATGCTGTAGCTCCTTTCAGTTTAACACAACTGAAGCAGGGCTTGCATACACTCGCTTTATTTTCACAACTGTGTGAGTCGTTTCTCGTGCTGGTGCACTGAGAAGCATCTCAGCTTGAAATCATCACCGTGTTGATGGAAAAGAGCCAAACCTGTTTAAAAGCAGCAGCAGTTCCGTTCCATGTGCTTTGTTTAAAGTCTTCGTCGCTCACTTCTTTTCTTTCTTTCTTTATAAATGATTGCTTTTAAAGATGTTATTTGAGTTATTGATCTTTTATTTGTTCGCTCTGCGTTTTATCCAGGTGCATATAAGCCTGTGGTTACCCTTTGTCTATTAATAACATGAGCAATAAACCTGGAA
>VCAZ01000425.1:7500-12500 GCA_005784505.1 Bagarius yarrelli
TGTATTTGATCTTGGTATGTCCTGGCAGGTCTCTGCTGGAATATTGTTTTGAAAGCGCGCTCAGGTCTCCCTCTCCTTTGCCCCGCCCACCGCGGGCAGGTTCGAAAGTGGGTCGCGCTGCTGTCGTCATCCTGCGTTAAAGGAAATATGACATCATCGAGAGTCATGACGTCTGCATATTGATGAACGCGGTCACGTGACCCGCTTCAGATTCTAGTCGGATCGTCTAAAATCCGAGTAAAAATCCGAATATAACCGAATTATTACAAAACTGCAATGGTACGTGTGTGTAAAAAAAAAAAGTTAGAATTCTGGTGTAAAAAAAGTTAAATTCACGCTTCATTGTTTTACTCGGCTTTAATTCTCCCTCAGCACAATGCTAAAGTGTTAGCCTAACGTTATATACGGGGCTGTTTATCTCTACCGTCCCACAATAAACGGCGCCGGTACCGCGGGTTAAACACCACCGTGTCGCCATCAGATTAAATAAATCTCTACATCAGAGTCCCAACATTAAAACGTGTTTTTTAATAAACACCATTAACAAACAGCGCGCTTACCTTTCCTCTCAGGAAGCTGATATCCCAGCAGGCAGTGCGCGAACAATGCTACGTCATTGAAGAGAAACAGAAGCCTGCTAGGGACAAATTTTTCACGTTCACAAACGTGTCTGCAGCGCCCCCAGTGGAGCAACGTGGACACAACAGTTTACTAAAAAACCTTCAGGAAATAAAACATGCCTTAAAATAAATGAGAAAAAAATGAATAATAATAATATGTAAAATGTAAATTTTAAGTGTAAATCAAAATCCGCTTCATCAGCAGGTAGAGAGTGTTTATTCATGAGGGGTCACACTCACTCCTATGGACAATTTAGAATCACCAATAACAGAACTTAAAATAATGAACAATGATCAACTTTCACTCGATTATTAAACGTTTTAATTAATCCATAAATCACACGTGTTCTGAACTGCAGCGCAGTCTAATTTCATCACACACTCGACCCTGAACATCCTGTACTGTCACTATTACTGATACACACATTGTGATATTGATGATGAAACCAGTCTATATTTGCGCAGTCTGTCCTAATACCATAAAGTCACTGGGTTCTGTAAGCCCTGAACCCAAAACCCTTCCATTAACACACATCAGGATTTTTCCAGATTAACTCCACCGTTTGACAAATAACTTCTGCTGAACATTAACATCAACATTCATCTCCAGATTCCATCAAACTTTTATCAGAATGAGTTGCTTCACTTAATTTTTTAACTGGAGGACAAGATCGATTAAAAACCTGCCATTAAACACACACACACACACACAGAAGAGTTTTTAAAAGTTTTATTGTTCCTGAAATGTCCACACTCTGGAGGACAAAATAAAAAATACAAAAGTGTCACAGTACAAAGACTTAAAAGAGAGAGAGAGAGAGAGAGAGAGAGAGAGAGAGACCTATAATATGAATAACAATTCTCTTTCACACAGAATAATAAAATCCTCATCATGATTAAAAGCCCACTCATGCGCAGGCAGAGAGACAGACAGGCCCCTTCTGCAGACAGATATATGGTGTGAGTGTGTCCGTTTAGAGCACAGCCCTCAGTTCAGAGTCATGTGATAGGGCAGGGCTGCATATGTGACATCATCTGGAGAGAGACAGAAAAAAAACAGAGATGGAAAAAGAGACTAACAGAGTGAGACCACAGGGAGGAGGGAGGGCGGCAGACAGACAGCTAAGAAAATAGCAGAAAGACAGAAGACGGTAAAGGAAAGGGATAATAAGGCATGGTGTGTTGGGAGGGGGTGTTGGGGGGATTAATGGGGGGGAATGCGGCCAAGACGTCCTCACACTGATGACACGTGCCGTGGGTGTGTGAGGGTTCGATATCACGGTAACAGAAGAGAGCTGCTGGTTCGGTCGAGCTTCTTTCCTTTTGAGAGAGCGGCAACCTGCTTCATCAACTCCCTGTTCTTAGCCTGCACACACACACACACACACACACACACACACACACACACACACACACACACACACAGTAAGATCTGAGCAGAGCGGCTCTTTTGGATAACTGCGGAAGTGTGCAGGTGTTCCTAAAAAAGTGTGTCTGAGAGTGTGTGTGTGTGTGTGTGTGTGTGTGTGTGAGTGTGTTACCTGTTGTTGCTCCATTGCCTCTTTATGAGCTTTCTCCATGTTGTTCATTTTCACCCGCATGTTCGACTCCTGATACTGAAAATCAGCCTTCAGCTCAGTCAGCTACACACACACACACACACACACACACACACACACACACACACACACACACACACACAGTTAACTCAAGTCCACTAGTATCAGTATGTGTATGTGATTTTGTGTATGTAACAGCATCAGATTATTTAAGTAGTTAACATTAAGAGGCGGAGCCTCAATATCAGACTTGTGCTAGACAATCATCCCATCAGACCTCAATCTTTTGTGTGTGTGTGTGTGTGTGTGTGTGTGTGTGTGTGTGTGTACCTTCCTGTCTTTCTCCAGGATGGTCTGGTCTCTCTGCTGCAGCAGTCTCTTCAGTGACATCACTTCCTCTTTCAGTTGACTGATCAGGATGAAATTATCAGTCCCACCCGAATCCATCGACTGAGCTATAGAACTGCTGTACAGACAGACAGATAGACAGACAGACAGACAGAGACAGACAGACAGACAGCACAGCATAGATACAGAGATAGAGAGAGAGACAGACAGAAAGAAGGGAGAGAGAGATGGATGACAGACATTAAAAGTAAATATTCTGCATATTCCAGCGCGCACTCACACTCACCTGTCTCCATTAGACGGTTTCAGCTCCAGTTTCGGTTTCTTCTTTGGTGTTTCTTTCTGGATGGATGATGATTTATGGCTACAAAGAACAAAAAACACTTGTTAAAAACACACACACACAGGGACTGTGTGTGTGTGTGTGTGTGTGTGTGTGTGTACAGAGAGGTAGGGAGTTCACCTTGGTTCCCACAGTCGCTGCTCCTGCTCTGGACTCAAACTGCTACTCAACCTGCACACACACACTTTTGTAATAATGACTTAAACTACTGCAGGACTGTGTGTGTGTGTGTGTGTGTGTGTGTGTGTGTTTACTTGTGTGAGGCGCTGTGGCGGTGATGATGTCGATGATCCTTGTCGCTGAGTGATGATGCGTTAGAGTGGGCGGAGCTTAGGCCTTTTCGCTGCTCTTTAGTTTTCTGGAGGACACGACGGTAGGAGAGGGTACAGAGCCAACACAGCAGCTTCCCATCCACCTACACACACACACAGAAAAAGATAGTTTACGCAACTCTTTGTAGTAAGTTACAGTGTGTACACCTGTGACTGTGTGTTGTGTGTGTGTGTGTGTGAGACCTTTCTTCGACCCTCCTCCTTCCTGTCCTGTCGAGAAGGCACACTGCTGTTTACACTGTTCACAGGTCTGTGGTGGGCCGTACTTCTTCTCCGAGTTGGTGCAGCGCTGACACTTTGTCCCGATGAACGCTGCAATGATGTTACAGTACTGACATGGCTTCGGCTGACACACACACACAGAGAGAGAGACGAGAGAGAGAGAGAGAGAGAGAGAGACAGCCTTTTTTATAAAGCCTTTTTGACTTGACTTGAGAGAGAGAAAGGAAGAGAGAGAGAGAAAAAGGCATTTTGCACAACGCTTTGTAGTACATCATTACATATCTTCACATGCGCACACACACACACACACACACACACACACACACACACACCACACACACACACACTTACTGTTCCAAACTGTTTGACGTTCTGAGCGCACTTCTTGCAGATGGTGTTGGTTTTGCTGGAATAAAACACAGTCTTATAAGAGTCTTTACTGCTACAAACAGTTTATAACATGATTATAAACACACACCCACACCCTCACAGTGTCCGTGGAACGCCCCCCCACACACATCCTCAGTGTCTGTGGAACGCGCCCACCCCACACACATCACTCAGTGTCTGTGGACGTTTAGTGTCTGTGGAGAACACCACACACCCAGTGTTCCCCCCACCACCCCCAGAACGGTGTGGAGTGTTGTTGTGGAAAAAAAAAAAAAACCCCCCTGAACACACACACACACCCTAAAACACCAGGTCTGAGAGTGGTCTTGGAACCCCCCTACACACCCTGTCACACACCAGTGTCTGATGGAAACACAACTGAACCCCACCCCCACACAGTTTGTGTGTGGAAACACACACACCCACACCTATCGAGGTCTGTGGAACGGGGGGGAAACCCCCCACCCACCACACACACAGACACCCCACACAAGACACACCCAACACACACACACAGTCTGTGGACACACACACTGTCGATGGAACCCCCCCCCACACCACACCACAAGTTGTCTGTGCAACCCCCCCCCCTCACAACACGAACCAGTGTTTGACCCCCACACACCACACCCAGCAGGCTGTGGAAAACCCCCACCAACACCACCAGTTCTGAGGCAAACCCCCCCAACAACACCAGATGTCTGTGGCAAACCCCCCCCCCACAACAACTGTGTTGTAGGAATCCCCAACACCCCAACCCAGGCACACACACCAGTGTCTGGTGGAACCCCCCAACACCACAGTGCAAGTGGCAGTGTCTGATGGAAACCCCAAACTGTCCCCCTACACAGTTGCTAAAGATAACAGACATAGTCTCTGTGGAACCCACCCCCCCCACACAACACCAGTTTATGTCTGTGGAACCCCCCCCCCCACAACATCACCAGTGGTGGGCCCCCCCCACACACATCTGTCTGGAAACCCCCCCCCCCCCCCCACAACACACAGGGTCTGTGGAAACCCCCCCCCCCACACACACCACAAGTCCCCCCCACACCCACACACCGTGTCTGTGGAAACCCCCCCCACACAACACACCAGTGTCTGTGGAACACCCACCCACCAACACACCACAGTGTCTGTGGAACCCCCCCACCACACCACACCAGTGTCTGGGAAACCCCCC